>LPNX010910755.1:662092-790881 GCA_001517045.1 Pseudotsuga menziesii | reverse complement strand
TAGGTAGTTAGTCATCTTAGTTCATAGTTGCATATGTGGTTTAGGTGTTGTGAACGTAAGACGAGAGGTAAGAACCTGCGCAGCACATTGTGTGCTTCCCGGCATCCTTATCACCCTGCATGGTTTAGATAGGCATGTGCATTGCATATTAAGTCAAAAGTACAAATTCCGGTGGACCGGGCCACAACCGGTAAACCCTTGTTGTTATTTTGACCTACGGTAGCCGGACCGTAAACCGGACGGATTCCCTATACCAAACAGTCAGCGGGCTAGTTGGGAACGCTGATTGGGGAGAATCCCTTACTGTTACCGCCTGCGAATTCCCAGGACTCAACACTATGGAAATAGGGTCATTATCCAGAAACTTGACTACCTAAACATGCCTTTCAGTTGTAATTACTGCCATGAGACCGGTCATTTACGAAGTTCATGTACTCTTCTCCGTAGGGGTTGTCCGGTTGGAAAGGGTTTTGACCTTAGCTCTGGTTATGATTCACCTTTTCCTGAAGGCTACTCTTCCCCTGGAGAGCCCTCAGAACCCATACCTAAAGCTATTTATGTGTCCTCCTCCCCCACACCCTATGAAGGTCTGTCTAAGGAAGAACTAAATTATATTGAAGATATTGAGGTTTGTGCTCTACTCTCACATCAGTTGGATTTAGTCTCTCCACATCCCTTGCCTGTTCCTCACCCCCTTCCTGATGCCCAGCCTGTGATGGGGCCACCTCCCTTCACACTGGAACACTTTCCTGCCCTCCCTACCTCATCATCCACCCTTCCTGATACCTCACCTATTATGAGTCTGTCACCCAACTTACAGGCTTCTAGTCCCATAGATGAACTTGCTTTTAAGGACCCCTCTCTCCTAAATTCCCTCTCCGTATTTCTCAATAAAGAACCTATCTCACCTTCCACTCTCCCACTGGACTCCATATGTTATAAAAATGTAACAATACGCAAAGCTAAGAAGAACCCTACTGAGACTCCCTCTGAGTCGGGGGGAATTTGGGGTATTACACTCCTATCTCTACCAGGTTAAAGAATGTAGAAAGACAGTCCCGATCCTCTCCCTCCTCATTAGAGGTCCTTAGAGCAAGTACACCTGAAGTGATAGGTTACCCATGAAGATTTTATCCATGAATATCAGGGGTTTTGGAGGGCTTCCAAACAAAAAGCCCTCAGCTCTCTGTTCTCTGACTTAAACCCTGACATGATTTTACTACAAGAGACTATGTGTACTTCTTACCAATCCCTCTGTATGTTCTCCATATTCAAACTAGTATGGGAGTTTTGTGTTGTTGATGCCTCTGGGCTCTCTGGAGGTCTCCTTGCTGGTTGGAACCCCCTCCTTGTCCATTGTAGAGCCTTCTCTTCCTTTGTGGGCATCATTCTCAAAGCCAGCATTAAAGGAATCTCAGAGATTCTTACTATTTTTAATTTCTATGGACCTTATTCTCAGAGAACTTCTTTTTGGGATAATGTTCAGCTTGGAGGCCTTCTTGCCCTTCCAAATTTGCTCCTGGCTGGTGACCTAAATTTTACCTTATCATCCTCTGAAATCTGGGGTCAAAAAGCTAGAATTGATCCCTTGGCTTCCTACTTCTCCCAGTTGATTTCTAGCAATAATTTAGTTTATCTCTACTTGAACTGCCTTGGCCCTACTTGGAGGAATGGTCGGGCTAGGGAGGAAGGTGTTGTCAGGAATATTGCACCTTCTGCAGACAAAAGTTGTTCCTCTAGTCTGAATGGTTCAGATCCAGAACAAATAAGTGAACAACAAAGGGTGAAAACCTTCCCTAAATGTTGTAAACACCTGGAATAATGCTTTGATGATGAACCTGTGTACCTGCAGAACATTTCAAACAAACAAGAACATCAAACCTACAAGAACATTATTTACACATTCATACTAGTGACTAAGGAATCCGGTAACATATACATGCGAGATCAGTACAACAGATATGTGGGACGGAAATCAGCTTTGCATTAAGAAATCAATGAAGAAGTTTACAACCATTGCCTTAGTGTTGACAAACTCCTCCACAAGACAAACACCTCATCCCTGATAGCTCCAACTTGCTCCACAATTGCTCTAATGGATTAAAGCCAAGACATCAATTCAACAACATAACTTTACTTCCTTCTCTCTCTCAACTATGGGATATGAGAATGTATTTATAGGGCTTAAATGGATATGGATAGTTGAGAGAATGGTGGGTGAGGTGGCCATAAGATCCTACCAAGAGGGATCTCGACCCTAACCAACCAAGGTCAATAGGGATAAGGTAGGACACGAGGCTTTTGTTCTAGAAGCCTCGAGAATCCTCCTTTTTTCCATTTTTACCAAGGGTACCGCTTATACCCCTTTATGACAGAGCGGTGTAGGTAAGAACCGCGCCAACAACAAAGGTCAAAGGCGGTGGCAGGGCATGGTTCCCACACAACTAGGGCGGTGCTGAACAAGGTACCGCTCATATGCTTGAGGGTAGAAGCGATGCTGCAATTTTGTATGTTGAATCAACATCTAGAGCATTGTCTTCACTCCAAGTTTGGGATTTAGGGAAAACATGGGTGTTAGGGATATTATCACATGCTGGTGACAGGATTTGGGTGTAACAAATTGCCCCCCAAAGCATGAGGCTAGAGGGGTATGATAGTCGAGAACTTTGATAGAGCAACTTATCACTTTCAAGGTAAGATCCAGCTTGATTAGAGCGTATCATCTAACAGGCATCTGCAATACATTAATACTGTAACCCATGAATCAATGTAACCTCCTCATGGTTGCAGACCAATACAAGGCAGATCCATGAGAGGAATAAACAACCATGGCTACTAGAATACAAAGTAGATCCATGTGATAGAGGACTCAAACTTGGACATAGCTACCAGATATACAGCGTAGATCTATGCCATACAGATGCAAATTTGAGCATAGCCACGACCATACAAATGTGGATCCATGTTGGTGCTTCATACAAAATACTCCATCGCAACCTGGGGAGAAAGCTATGAGCGCTAATCAAATACCTAGGGTCTTCGTCTCGTCTTCCACAAAGTACGATTCTATCCATGTGATTACAATGTTTTGAAGTCAAACATGGTAGAAAACCACTTGATTACCGGCCAATGATGTGAATCGTTAACAAGTGCGAGGGAGATCACCATTAATGTCAATGATTCCCAATGTACCCTAGTACAATCTACTAAGTGTGAATAGATGCCTTGATGTCGAACACCCAATCAACTCTATCAATCAAATGTCAATGATGTGAACCTATGTCGAGAGCGAGAGAATCTGTCATTGAGGCATATAGATCTCAAGGTACTAAACTTGTTTCCAAGACTATTTCCTGGATGATGAGTTGATGTCGATAGGAATAGTCTCGTCGAAGGAGGGCCATGATGAATCCCACATCGACGACACAAAACTCGGAACAAAATTCTGGAATGATGTGAATGAGGTAACCATAAGACTGACTCAAAAGTACTGACACAGAGGTTGTTTTTACTACAGAGGTAAACTTTTTCAACTTCCCTTTGAACATCAGGCGCCACGACTAAAGACTTGGCAGCATGACTAAACCATACAGACACAGTGCGACGGTGAACAATGCATTCTTTTGAAAGACTCAAAGGAGTGACATGACTCATGAAAGTGGATCGACTTGTAAGTTAGTTGAATACCCAATTAACTGAATGATAAGCAGACAAGTGCCATGTTCAAAGGTGATAAACAACTGCCATTATCGCAAAATGATTCCCTTCCCTTAATTCCCCCATCATGATTGATGAGTGCCTCTTTTCGGTTTTACGAGTTCAAAGAGGGTAACAAACACTCGTTTAGCTCATTAAGCGATGAGTCCAAACTCATATGTTTTACGAACCTGAGAAAGGAGGGGTTCGTTCCCAAAAAAGGGTCTTTCAATGTTTAATTTAACGAGTCCAATGAAAGAAAAACTCAGTGTAGTTCATGTTTAGAGAGTCTGAACAAACTAAAGAAAACTCCAAAGGGTTCCTTTTTTGTATGATTTAGTCCCTAAAGCCCGAAAAAGTATAAAATAATACCTTAGAGAACTCTTCCAGTCATGATTGGCTGGAGTGTTCCTTTTTTCGTAAATAGTCTATCCAAACCGAAAAAGAGATAACCTACCGTCAGAGAGACAACTCTTCAAATACATTTACGAGTATGAAGAAGACAAGTACTCGACAATCTTTTCATATTTAGGGAGTTCGAAAAGAGTTTAAAGGGGACTCTATTAGACTTTTTCATGTTTGAATCCAGAGCACGAAAAAGTAATAAACTAAGCTCAAACCACTTTTCATGTTTTAACCAGAGCACAAAAAATGAAAAGTAAGCTCAACACCATCTTATTGTTTTTAACGAGCTCAAAGATTAGTTGAAAGAATGCTCATGGATTGGTTTCATTTTTACGCAAGCTTGAAACCAATGGGTAAACTATGCTTGAAAAATCCCATTAACATGATATACAGAGGTTGGAATCTTTCCCCCAGCATGATTGCTAGCGAATCCTACCCCTAGCATGGTTGCTAGGGGCTCAACATGCCCCCCAAGCTTTGCTTCGTTTGACGATTCTTCTTCCATACCCAACCTAAAAACTTGGTTACTAATGTGAAAATGTTCACCAGGGGGGTAGGAAGAACGAGAATCAGGCAGGAGAAAAGAAGGTTCAAGTTCTAACACTAAAGGGAAGACTTGACTCAAGGGAAGGGGATCTGTTTCATTTTTACACAAGCTTGAAATAGAAGGTAACTATGCTTGGAACATGGTTTCATCTTTATGCAAGCTTGAAACCAAAAGGTAAAGTATGCTTAAGGAAACCTACTTCATTTTTTAACGAGCTTGAAATATAAAATGAACTATGCTCAGGAATGGTTTCATTTTTATGCAAGCTTGAAACCAAAAGGTAAACTATGCTTGAGGAGATCCATTTCATTTTTTAACAAGATTGACATAGAATGAGAACTTCGCTCAAAGGCATCTGTTTCATTTTTTAACGAGCTTGACACAGAATGGGAACTATGCTCAAAAACCTGCTCCTACCCAACATGCTATCCAGAGGTTGGTAGGTTTCCCCCATTTCATAAAATCTAGCGGCTTAGCTCCATTATGATGTCCATAGACTAGAGCCATGCCCCCCATTTTACCGATGATGGGAAGAAGCTAACTAGAATGGTAAAGAGCCACAAGAACATGCGACACATTCAGGGAAGTCTGATTACTAGGAGTAATGCGATGGTCAAGTGTAACATAAGAAAGCTGATCAATGGTCACAATCTTCCCATTATGGGGAAAATGCATAACTCTAAAGAGTGTGGACACTACGGCTTTCATGGTGTAAACACAATCACGTCCAAGGAGAAGATTAAAATCTAAAGGACCTTGGACCACCATAACATCAATGCAGACAGTCTTCTCTCCTAATGTAATAGGAAAATGAGGAAGGATCCCTAAAGGTGCAATGGGCCTGCGATTAAAAGCCAGTATCTGATTGATGGTTGGAACAAGCTGAGGGGAACCTAAAGCTTGCTAAGCACTTGAGGATAGAATACTAATAGAAGCCCCTTTGTCAACAATAGTGCGAAGAATCTGCCTAGTGGTGACATTCACAACTATCTGGAAAGGAACACTCGAATGAAGACGAGACTCTGTTGGGCTACTCCAGTCAAAGGAAATAACTTCAGTACTTGGAGAGGGTTCTGTCGAAAGAGACAAAATTTCCTCTTGTTAAGAATAATCAAAACGAAGCATAAAAACTTCAGCAGGATTTAGTTCACTCTCTAATGGAAGGAAAGAACAAGACGAAGATTTGGTCAAAGAGACTACTTCAGTCTTAACACTCTCTAACGAAAGAGTGGGACCAGGTGGAGATGACATTGACTCGACCACTTTAACATCACTCTCCAAAGGAAGAGTGGGATCGACCGAGGTTAGAACTGGATCGACCACTTTGACCTCACTCTTCAACGAAAGAGTGGGATCGACCGAGGATGGATTTGGATCGACCACTTTATCAACCAATGGGGGTTCAAGAGACAACTTACGATAACCTGTTGGAAGCTGTTGGCGAGGAACAGTAAAATATTCCAACAATTTAGAAGCTTCATCCATGAGAGGACAAAGGTAAGTAAAGTGCATGTCCTTACAAAGCAAGCAAGGATTTCTGACTTTACCCTTTCGACCCTTACGCAATGGGCCACTGGTTGAAGGAGTATCATTAACATGGTGATCAGAGGTTGATGACACATACGGTTTGGACCTTTTAGACCACTTTTCTTGTACACGAGAGAGACCGGGACACTCCTTAAGAAGGTGGTCCCCCTTGCAAAGCTTACAAGGGAACTTGGGTTTTCTGAGTGTTCTCTTAGAACGAGCACCATCAAGAGCAGATAGTTGCTTCTTTTTCTCTTTCTTATCCTTCTTCTTTTTACCCTTCTCTTTTTTCTTCTTCTTATCCACATGACTACTAACCGTAGAGTGGGATCAACCGAGGATGGATTTGGATCGACCACTTTATCAACCAATGGGGGTTCAACAGACAACTTACGATAACATGTTGGAAGCCGTTGGCGAGGAACAGTAAAATCTTCCAACAATTTAGAAGCTTCATCCATGAGAGGACAAAGGTAAGTAAAGTGCATGTCCTTACAAAGCAAGCAAGGATTTCTGACTTTACCCTTTTGACCCTTACGCAATGGGTCACTGGTTGAAGGAGTATCATTAAAATGGTGATCAGAGGTTGATGACATAGATGGTTTGGACCTTTTAGACCACTTTTCTTGTACACGAGAGAGACCAGGACACTCCTTAAGGTCCCCCTTACAAAGCTTACAAGGGAACTTGGGTTTTCTGAGTGTTCTCTTAGAACGAGCACCATCAAGAGCAGATAGTTGCTTCTTTTTCTCTTTCTTATCCTTCTTATTTTTACCCTTCTCTTTCTTCTTCTTCTTATCCACATGACTAAGAACCGCACCAACAACAAAGGTCAAAGGCGGTGGCACCACCTGGTTCCCACACAACTAGGGTGGTGTCGAACAAGGAACCGCTCATATGCTTGAGGGTAGAAGCGGTGCTGCAATTTTGTATGTCAAATCAACATCTAGAGCATTGTCTTCACTCCAAGTTTGGGATTTAGGGAAAACATAGGTGTTAGGGATCTTATCACAAGCTGGTGACAAGATTTGGGTGTAACAGAAGGAATCAGTAAAAGACTTGATTGCTTCTTATCATCATCCTTTCTTCTTCCCAGTCTTGCCTACTTTAGGTCTTGGGCTACTCCTTCTGATGTTTCGGACCATTACCCCATTTGTCTAGAGTGGGGTCATAGACTTGTTCTGCAATGCTACCCCTTCAAATTTAATAAATATTGGCTCATGGAAGATGACTTCACCCCTCTGTTTGAGTCATCCTGGAAGGCTCCCTTGGATTTTGGACCTAAAAACCCTTCGGATTCTCCCTCAGGGAAGTTAAAACGACTCAAAGTTTCGGTTAAAGGCTGGGAGAGGAAGAAACATTGTGAAAGGAAACAATTGCTCCTAGACTTAAATGAAGAGATCACACACCTCCTATTGAAGGACTCTGGGATTCTGTCAGTTGTAGATGCTAGCAGACTGAAAGAACTGCATGATAAAAAAGGCAATATCTTGGCTCATGAGGTTACTACCCAAAGACTCAAAAGCATAGTCCTATGGCTAAAAGAAGGGGATGCCAACACAAAAATTTTCCATGCTTATGCTTCAGCAAGAAGGAATTCAAATGTTATTTGGTCTCTCAAAGATATAAATGGTAACCTACCATCTGAGGATGCAGCCCTGAAGAAGATGGGACAAAAACACTTCAGTGATGTTTTCATGGATGATAAGTCTACAAATATTGCTGATCAACTTAAGGTAATTAGGTTGTTTCCAACCTTTACTCAGGATGAGGAGGTAAACTCATAACTATACAGGAAGTAGAAGCAGTTTTGAAGGGATTCAAGAAAGACAAAAGTCTCGGGCCTGATGGCTGGCTGGTTGAGTTTTTCCTGGCATTTTTTGACCTGATTGGCGAGGAGCTTACCTCTGCAACAGAGCAAGCCAGAGTTGAGGGGTATGTCTCGGGCTCTGTTAACTCTACTTTTTTGACCCTGATACCTAAGTGTGAAAATCCCTCCACTTTTGCAGACTTTCGTCCTATATCCCTATGTAACCTTATCTATAAGGTCATTTCTAAAATTGCTGCGACCCGCCTCAAGCCTATACTGAACAAGGCTATCTCCTCCCAACAATTTGGGTTTTTAAAGGACCGTCAGATCACCGAACTAGTTGGCATTATCCAGGAAGTTGTACACTCCATCAAAGCCAAAAACTCAAGTGTCCTTGTAATGAAGCTGGATTTAGTTAAATCCTTTGATAGAGTCAATTGGACCTTTCTAAGACTCTTGCTCCTACAGATAGGTATCCCTATGATTGGTGTTAATTGGATAATGGGATGTGTCACAAACTCTTGTTTTGTTGTTTTAATCAATGGGACACCATCGAATTTTTTCCTTGCCACAAGGGGAATTCGGCAGGGTTGCCCCCTATCACCACTTTTTTTTCATTTTGATTATTGAAAGCCTCAGTAGGCTCATTATTGATGCACAACAGAAAGGACTCATTAAAGGCTTCCAGTTCTCTCCTATCCTGTCAATAAATCACTTACTTTTGTTGATGATGTAATTCTTTTTGGAATTGGAACTGTCCAAGAATGGGGGGCATACAAAGAAGTAATGGACTTGTTTTGTTCAGCCACTAGTATGACTGTTAGTATGAAAAAATCCTCCTTTCTGTATCATAATGTGGATGAAGAGACTAGAAGGAAAATTGCTCAGCTTCTCCCATACAGCATGGCCCCTATTGACTCAGGGTTTAAATACCTGGGGTACATATTAAAACCTCTGGGATATTGGGTTTCAGATTGGCAATGGATGGTGGTGATGTTTGAAAATAAGATAAACAACTGGAATTTTAGATTGCTCTCCCTGGGTGGTCGTTTAATTCTCATCAAATCTGTTCTTACAGGGATTGGTGTGTACTGGTTTGCTCTGGCAAGATGCCCCAACTCTATACTTAATGCTTTGAGACGAATAATTTTTAACTTCCTGTGGTGAAGAACAGATGGTCATCATCGTTTTCATTTGGCAAACTGGAAATCAATTTCTGTTCCTGTTGAATATGGTGGATGGGACATAAAGAACCTAGAATGGTTCGGGATCTCCCTTCGGTTGAAGATTATGTGGTGGGTATTAAAGGGAAATGGTATTTGGAGCCAAATAATTGTTCATAAATATCTAAAGGATAGACCCTTGGAGGACTGGATTCGTGCTCGGAATTTCACTGTTAATGGCACCTCATATTTTTGGAATGGGTTTGTTAGAATTATGGCTTGGATTACATGCAAGCTTGGTTGGAAGGTGGGTGATGGACTCAAAATACACCTTGGTGTGGATCCGATTGCAGGTATGGAAACCACATACATTCTCCCGGTGGATCTCAGAGAATATATGGCTGACTATGGGATAACGTGCTTGGCCCAGGCACAGAAACTGGATGGTCTCGCTGTTGGTTATAATGGATGGTTATTAGCACATGATCTAGACCTGGGAGGTGAATGGGATGAATAGTGGGAATCTTTTGTAAAATGTCTCTCTCACGGTGGGATAAGAATTGGGG
Source organism: Pseudotsuga menziesii (assembly GCA_001517045.1). Taxonomy (NCBI): domain Eukaryota; kingdom Viridiplantae; phylum Streptophyta; class Pinopsida; order Pinales; family Pinaceae; genus Pseudotsuga; species Pseudotsuga menziesii. The sequence continues at coordinate 781,167 of LPNX010910755.1, read as the reverse complement.
AAGCGGAGGATTCTCTTCTCTGGCTATATGATAAGGATCCGAGCTTGGGTTTTGCAAAAAAAAATCTGAAGTGCTTTACTTGGTTGGCTTTCTTTTATAAAATAAATACTTAGGATAATCTTTGTAATAGGGGCTATCTCGGTCCAAACAGGTGTTGCCTTTGTAAGGAAGAAACTGAATCAATTGACCATCTATTTGTAAATTGTTCCTTTGCTCATGAGGTACTGGTTTGCTTGGAAAAATTGACTGGCATACGGGTGGAATGGTCTAAGCCAACCCTTACAGGAAACATCATCAACTGGCTGGAAAAAGACAGGATGTCCTCATATCTGCCTTTCTGGTTCACTTGGAACCTTTGGAAGACTAGGAACAGCTACATTTTTTAGAGTAAAGAGCCAAATATCCCCTGTCTCTGTCATAAAATTATATCTGAAGATTTAACTTATCCGGTATCTCAAGCTAAAAGACCTAAGGCCAGGAATATTGGGGATCCTCCATTAAAACAATTTCCCGTGGTTTATTTTGATGGAGCTACAACATATTCTAAAGGTGGTGTAGGGGTATGTATATGGATTAATGAACAACATTTCATTGAAATGAAATTAGGCTGTGGTAGCAGCACTAATACAAGAGTTGAGATTTTGACACTTTGGGCTTTACTTTCCATTGCCAAAGAGATTGGATTTCCATATCTGCATATCTTTGGTGACTCCTCTATTATTATAAATTGGGAAAAGGCTGAGTCCACTCTTGCTATTGTGAACCTAGATGCTTGGTGCAACAACACCAAAAAGCTGATCTCTTCTTTCACTTCAGTGGATTTCAGCCATGTTTATAGGGAATATAATATGAGGGCTGATTCATTATCCAAGGATGGGCTGCATATGGCTCCTGACCATCTTTCTTTTATGGAATATTGTAAAGGTGACATTTATAGGGAAGTTTATCTTCAACTGTTTTGAGTATAAGCTCTGATGCTGACTAAGGACTATCTTTTGATGTAGTTAGTTCCCTTGGGGTACTATCTTTCTACATATTTTGGTTCATTGAGCTTATCCCTGGAAATTTGAGAGGACTCTAGTATATCCTGTCTTGGATAATGACTCAGGGCTCATGTTATCTTCCTTTGAGACATATATGGCTGACCTTACTTGCAGATTTTTTTATGAGAGGTTTTCCCTCGATTCAACAAGCCCAGGTGGGGACAAAAGCTGGCTCAGTCCTATCTCCCTGCTCGTTTTTTATTATTATACTTCTTCCTATATTGTGGTTAGATTTACATGAATGATCTTGCTGACTAGAAGATGTAACAAATTACATTTGATTCAATAGAATATCAAGGAATGTTTTTTTTGTCTAAAGAAAAAAGGTTGAATATAACGATGCACTAACTAAGGGACTATTATATCTCATGCCTTTTCACATTGCTAGTCTAAGGTTGAAGATAATGATGCACTAACTCCTTTTTGTAGATAAATTATTTGTTCATATGACATTGTTATATATTGTGTCTTTTTGCATTACTAGTATAAAGTTGAACATTATGGTTTTAGTTGTTATCAAATTGAAGATTGATATGTTTTGGTATTTGATTTTCCTTTAAACTTATATCGAGAACTTAATGGTTAGAATGAAATATGTGTAATTGTAAGAAGTTTTAGTTATTATTTTGAATACATGACCCGAGTGTTATATGTTATATCTTTATATTACTTTTGTTATTTTATGCATTTTTGTTGTAACTTGCATTAGGGTGTGAAGTAGGCATGGAAAATGATGCAAAGATTTTTGAAGATTTGAAAAAAAGGATATATATAATGAATGATGTATGGATTTTTAAGGGTCATAACTTTTGACTTGATTATTCATTTGGGTTCAAATTTAATAGGAAGTTATGTTTTGAAGTGTTCACTGTAATGTGCGATAGATCTTTCTGATCAGATATTTTTTCGACACTTTTCCAATGCCAAATTCCTTCTTATAAGGCCTCAAATTGGGGTCTTAATGTTTTTGCAGGATTTTTTCAAATTGTAATTATCAGTTATCTCTTAGTTTATGCACCTAATCAGAAAAGTGAGTTGACAACTAGTGTCGCTCTAGTTAGCTCTTAGTTAGTGGTCACTTTTAGAGTCATGCAAGAATTTCGGAAAATCTCAAATTTCGAAATCTCAGCTAGTAGTTATAAGGGGTTGAACCTTCATTGTAATAGTTAGGATGGAAAATGAATAAAAGATAGTTATTTTTCCACTCTCATGTGTTTGCATGGCTTTTAGATCTTGTGAATGAATCAAATTTTATTGTCTACATCAACAAAGGGGCTTACTAGGCGAAACAACCTTGTGTTGACCTCGGTGTATTTGTTGTTGGTAATTATTAATTATTATTGTCATGGTTGAGTAGTTGATGTTTATGGAATTATCATTGGTATTTGTGCCCAATCCACCATTGTGCATGAAAATCTTGGTATTTCATCCATCTTAGGATATGATTGAGCCTTTATGGATGGAAACAAGGCCATGTGTCATGACCCAGTGCTTTGATTTGCTCTTGCAATTAAGGTGCCTTTGTGCATGGCTTGGTTGATGGACTTGAGGAGTGTTATGGGCCATTGAAGTCAATTTGATGGAGGTCACTGGTCTTGGGTTTTTTTATGTTGCTTGACCTAACTTTCACTTGGTCATTTTGCATAATTTACATGAACTTGGAAATTGCTCTAAAAACACCTCTATAACTCCTTCTTGAAATATTGCTCATTTGTTTCGTAGTTATCTATTGATATTGATTTTCTCAATTGTTTAACCTGCTTGATCAGACTAAGACTAAGAACATTCAACCTCTAGGTGTGCTTGTTTTATGGGTTTGTAGCTTGAAATTTGAATAATATCAACATGCACCCAATGTTTGCTTAGTTTTGTCTTTAGTTATTGTTGAGAATAAGGTAGGCTCACCCCCCTTGTACATTTCATTTAATCTGCAAGTGTTTGTCCCTATGTAAATATGTATTCAATTACATTTGAATAGAGGGTTGTTTCTATGACTTCGGTTTCGATTATAGTTTGTTAAATGCTCTTGCTATTTGTGAAATTTCTTATTGTTTAACATTTTGTTTGTCTTTTGCCTTGCTAGTAAATATATTTTACCTTTGTATTATAACATCACACAATAAAACTTTGATCGATGTCAAGATTTCTATCGTTGCTACGTGTGGATCTGGTTCGTGTCCCAAATCGCAATCTTGGGCTCGATTTGCTTCCACACTCTATGTCTGCTTCATCTGGATCTAGGTCGAGGTCTAGATCGACATCATGCCCAATGACAGAGATGGGGCACCACCTTCAGCCTCCCCTGAAGACATTGTTATTTTTCAGTAACCTAATCTCTGGTCAATCCTTGAAATCAAGATCTGATCCTGTTCCAAAATTCGTGAAGAAGCTAGACGAGGTTCTTATCATTGACCTTCCGCCGCAACATCCAATGCATATTGTTGTCTCCCTGGCAGACCGGGCCTAGTTGGGAAATTCACAGGACTATGGCCTTCGCCCAAGTCAACGGATAACTAGATCTAGAAAACCTGGAGACCATTGATCTGCAATAGCTTTACCTGCTACGCGGTTGGAAGGGGGTTATTTCTTTTCGAATTTATCTCCAAAGAAGATCGGGATCTGATTTTTCACAACGAGTCGTACTTCATGGGACCTCAAGGCCTCTATTTGAATCGATGGACCCTAGATTTTGACCCTGTGATGGATGTCCCCAAGGATGTGTCAGTATGGGTTCATATTCCTAATCTCCCGATCCATTGTTGGGCCCCTTCATCCCTGCAAACTATTGGTGACAGGTTGGGAAGATATATTGATAAAGCAAACCCTAAAGAGAACTATTCATGTGCTAGAATATGCATTAAATTAGAATTGGAAGCAAGGTTTCCAGAGGTTATCAAGTTAATGGTGGGGTATTGGAAACACTATCAGAAACTAGATTATGAGCAGTTTCCTTTAAAATGTCGGCATTGCCATGATTATGGGCACTTTCAAAATAATTGCCCAAAGCTTCCCACAGAACAGTCAGATAAAGAAGTAGAAGAAGGGTGGACTAAATCCAAACAAGCCAAGGCTAATACTATAGAGACTCAGAAAAAAGACGGGAGAAATATCGGATCTCAAAATAACAGGAAGGAATATGCGGTCCATAAACCCCAATCAAAATAAAGGAACAAGTTTGCAGCCTTGGAAAATGAATCAGTGGAAACAAGGCTAGAAGAGGAACTGGCTCTGGGGACTGAGGACCCTCCGCCATTGAGCCCTAGGTTAGAAGGGAGTGGATCCCCAAAAAAGGGAAAACGTCAAGAAACATGAGCTCAACCTGAACCTTCAAACCCCACTTCAGAGGAGGATCTATCAGAGGAAGAGGAAGGAGAAATTGGACACTCACAACTCTCACTGAAAAAAGCTAAGCGAGGGAGGAAAACGAATAAGGAATGGAGAGAAGAAGACACTTACATAGACAAACTTCTCGGAGCGTAAGCTACGATTGGGGCAATGATGAATCCTAGGTTTACCAAACAAAAAGGTTAGGCCTCCAAGGGTACCACCAATCCCCCTAGAGGTAAGTAATGAAGGTGGTATCCTAGAACTGCAGAGGTTTAGGGAGCAGGAAAAAATCAGAAGCAGTGAGAGACTTAATTCGCATTTCCAAACCGAACATCCTTTTGATCCAGGAGATGAAAATGGAAGAAGAATATTTTCTCCAAACTAGTCAACTCTTTTGGAAAAGTGGCGAAGGAATATCCAGCAGTGCTAGAGGAGATTCTGGAGGGCTTGGTACACTTTGGAAAAGAGCATATTTCGAGCTTGTTCAATCCCTCTCTCACATCCATTAAATCTTCTCAAGTCTGCGCCATAAGGAATCATGACATTAGATAAGCATTCTAAATATCTATGTCCCCATTTTGCTTTTGGAAAAGAAAAGTGTTGGCAAAGTATTTAGGACACTCTAGTCGCTCTCCAACTAGAGAACCTCATCCTAGCTGGGGATCTCAATATAAATCTTAGCGCCAAGGAGAAAAAGGAGGATCAATTGTCAGAGACCCCCTTTGTGAATCAGTGGAAGACATAATGAGGGACTGGGATCTCGAAGACATCAATCCAACCCATGGTTTGTTCACCTGGACCAACAGAAGAATCGGTTTGGGACATATCACAGCAAGGTTGGACAGGTTTTTGGTTCAGGAAACCCCCCCCCCCTGGTTGGGTATAGAGCTGACTCTTCCATTTTTCCCTTCAGCATGTCGAATCACAAGTTGATCCTGCTAGATCTATCTGAGGAGAAAAATCTAGGTCCCATTCCTTTCCGATTTAGCCTAAATTGGATCAAACAGGAAGGTTTTCATGAGCTCGTCCAAAAGGTCTGGGGCACATCGGTTTCATGCTCCCCTTTCTATGTATGGGAAGAAAAATTAAGGAAGCTTAAAAGAGATCTCAAATCTTGGGCTAAAACTCTGAAATCTCCAGCTACACAAAGAATAGAAGCTCAACAAAGTCTGGAAAATCATCAAATATGGCAGGAGGAACATCCAACGGATAGAGGAATCCTAGAAAAGGAAACTACTCTGCATCAAAACATGAATTCAGCCTACAGGACTAAGGAAGAGTACTGGAGGCAGAAGGCGAGATGCCTATGGCTAAAATATGGGGATAAAAACATGAACTTTTTCCATAAACAAGATGAAGGCCATAATAACTATAAAGCAGTGAAGGAAATACAGATTCAAGTTCAAATGATTCAGGAATTTGAGGAAATTAAGAAGGTGGCATATGAACACTTTTGAAACATCTACACCAAGGAGACCCCACCTGGAATTCTTCCCACTTCCCCAAACCTTAATTTGGTTCCAAATTATATTAACCACTCTATTAATAGAAACCTCATGGCCCCTATCTCAAAAAAAGAAATCAAAAGGGTCCTTGAAAGTATGGAGCCTGATAAAGCTCCAGGTCCTGATGGTTTTATGGCCAGATTCCTCAAGACATGTTGGAAAATCACCAAGAATGATCTCCATAAAATGGTTGTCAAATCTCAATCCTACAACAAAATAGAGGGGAGTACTAACTCTACCTTTCTTGCGTTGATCCCCGAAGAAAAAGGGGCCACTTCCTTAGGTAGGTTCAGACCTATTTCTCTCTGCAACATTGTTTATAAAGTTATTACCAAAGTCATTGCTAACATGATTAAAGAGGTTCCTCCCTTTATAATTCCTGAGAATCAAGGTGGTTTCATCAAGGGAAGCCATATATCCGACAAAATCATCATTGTTCAAGAATCAATACACTCCAGCTTCCAACGTTGGGAAAAATGTATGATTATTAAACTGGATTTAGCTAATGCTTTCGATAGAGTAAGATATGAGTTCCTTTTTCAAGTCTTGCATTGGTTTGGCTTCGACCCCAGATTCATCAGATGGATCCAAGCATGTATCAGAGGTCCTTGGATTGCTCCCCTTGTAAATGGGTGTGAGACTGACTTTTTCCAAGCCTCCCGCGGTCTTCGCTAGGGTTTCCCTCTCTCTCCTCTTCTCTATGCCATTCAAGCTTTTGTGCTGAGCTTTTAGCTTGACCAAAGCCAGCTTCAAAATGACCTCATTGGGATCTGCATTGCTAGAGGGGTCAAGGATGTTAATCATTCCCAATTCATTGATGACACAATTCTTATGGGTGGAGAAAGTGTACAATCAACAAGACTTTTTAAGAAAGAACTTGACCTCTACCAAGATGCCTCGGGGAGCCAGATTAATTATAGGAAAATTCAAATTTTAGGGTGGAACTATAATCCCAAAAAGATCATTGAGATTAGCAGAATACTTGGAATTGAGGGGAAGACCCAATGGGATGTGTTGAAATATCTCGAAGTGCCCATCTTCAAGACCACGCCTAAATCTTCTAACTGGATTCTAATAGTGGACAAAATAAGAAGCATGATCAACACCTAGGGATCTACGTGGTTAAATCCAACATGAAAAGTGGTGTTAATTAAAGTTGTTCTCTCTAGTATTCATATCTATCAGTGCTCCATTCTCTTGGCCCCGAAAGGGGTTATAGCTCTCATTGAAGCTCTCCTAAGAAAGTTCCTTTGGAAAGGAGGAAAACAGAATGAGAGGAAGCTACAGCTGGTAAGTTGGGAGAAAGTGGAAAAACCATTTATGGAAGGAGTATTACAAATCAAGAATCTAATGACTCAAAATTTGGCTCTTGGAGCCAAAATGATTTGGAATATCGTTACTGGCAAGGTGTCTTGGTGCAAGTATGCCCTTTGGAAAAAATACTTTTCGGGGAACCGCTTGAGGTATCTTGACATCCCGCCTATGGTAAGAAAAGGTTCAACTATTTTCTCTATATTGTCGAATGCCCTCAAAATTTTCTCCCCCAATCTTACTTGGATTCCAAGAAATGGTAAGCATATCAAAATTTGGGAGGATTCGATAATGGGAGACCCGCCTCTTGAACAGTGGCCTGGCATTGAACAAACAAAAGAGTATCTGCATAGTCATAACCTGCTCACTCTCTGGGACATCTCAGACTGGGACATGAGCATCTCAACTTGGAAGGGTTTGCGTATCCATTGTCCAATCCATCTCACCAATGGAAGAGCTACACTGATTTCCAAACTTCAAGGGTAATCCCCTGTTTCTAGGACTGCTAAGGACTCTAGAGGATGGGAGAAGAGAACGGGGATCTACACCACTTCTGTGAGTTATAAACTCATTTCAAACCCTTGTCCCAATGGCAATTCAGCTATATGGAAAAGTGTTTGGGCGGTGAAAATCCTTCCTAAAGTAGATTTGTTTGTTTGGACCTTGGCTCATGGAAGAATCTTGATCGGAGACAACCTGAAGAAAAAAGGATGGGAAGGCCCCACTAGATGTTCATTCTGTCTAAACAATGAAGAATCGACTGAACATTTATTGATCTCTTGCTCCTATGCCAAAGATGTATGGAAATTGGCACATCCTGGTGGCCCAAACCCTCCCCTCGATAACATTCACTATCTTCTTATTAATTGGGCAACTCTATCCCCTTTCGCCAATATTAAGAATCTGAGGACTAAATCCTTGTGGATGAATTTATCAAAGTTTATTTTATGGAAGCTTTGGCTTGAAAGGAACTCTCGTATCTTCAGGGGGGGAGCTTCTTTGGCAAGTCAGGTCATTGCAAAATCTGAAGGACTTTTGGGAGACTGTCTTTCCCATCTCGGGTGCGATTCTTCTAGTTGCCCACTCTCCCCTCTGGAAGAAGCTTGGCTGCATAGCTTGTCTCTTGGCCTATCAGGGGCATCTGCAAGGGTTAAGAAAAATTTGTGCTCCCAGGAACTAAGGATAGAATAAATAGAGTTCGAAAGGTGGACGAGACAGCTACGTAAGGATGTTTTTTTCATGATTGGGGCTTCTAATGGAAATCCTGGGGCGGAAAGGGGGGGCGGGGTTCTCATCACTCCAGATGGAAAAATGGAATCAAATTTCTCATGGGGCCTTGGAAGGGAAACAAATAATGTAGCAGAAGCAATGACCCTTTGGCAGGGGCTTCAGATAGCCAGGAGCCATGGAATTAATGGACTGATAGTGCTGGGAGATTTAAGAATAATAATTCAAGTTCTCATTGAAAATACTCTACCTTACCATATGCATCTCCGTGAGTTGATCAGGAAAATTCAAGGCCTGGTCAAGTCTTTCCGCAAAGTCGAGGTCTTCCACATTCTAAGGAAGCATAATATCAAAGTGAACCTAGCTGCGAACATAGGAACCACTCTTGGTATCAAAATATTGTTGAAAAATGGGGCCGACACCTTTTTCCAACCCCCATATGACCATGGGCCATGACCCCGGGGTATGCCAACACCTTGTGGCGTATGTCATTAGCCTGTGGCGCTCCTCCCACGTGGTGCATGTCATCAGCACGTGGCGTAATCACTAGGCTGGTTCAGGCGCATGTGCTCGTACATGCATTCAGGTGCAGTATATTAACTTTTGTACAGTCGAGGAGGACAGTTCCCAACTCATTGCAGGAATTATGTCCCATCTTCGTTATGCGAAATCGGTCGAGGATCCTCAGGCTATTATGGAATTCTAGATTGAAATGGGTGGTAAGGTTATAAGGCAAGGAAAGAGATATGGACGTTGTCTCAAGCTCTGGTTTGTTTGCAGTAGTGAAGAATTTGAGGGATTACTGAGTGTTTAGGCTGTTATCTTCATCATGGACGCGTCCACGACTTCCTCTGCACCTGCTCAATTCATTGAAACAAAAATTAGGGAGATTAAGAAGAAGATCAAGAAGATGAATCGATATTTGGGAAAGATCGATTCAGAAGGAGGCCGCCAGTTGGAAGCAATTGACAGGGATATGGCTTTCCCGAGGAAGGAATTTTCCTGATTAATCTCTCGAACTGAAAATGCTTTGATAGGATGCTGGTAGAATTGGAGATAAAGTTCAAGAAGATGGAATTGAAGGTGGTGAATATTGAAGCAGTGGCATCCTCAAGTTCATCCACTCATCATGGCTGATAAAAGTGTATAGTTAGTAGTTCTTTGTCTCTTTTTGATTAACTATGTGGGATGTAAAGGTAACAATACAAACTCTTTAAGGATTGGCACTATCTGAACTCTGTTTTTCACTCCCATAAGGGAATCTATGTTATTTGTGGCTCTGTTTTATTGGTTATACCACCTTCTATATATAAAACATAACCATTTTTGTCTATATATATAACCTTTGCATTTGACTAGTAGAATTCCTATTCAATTATTTTCTTGCACAACTTTAATATTACATGCATGATTCTCAAAGAGCACAAGCTCAATATTTGTTTGAACTAAGAGCCAATACCTTTGCTTATCTGAGTTCTATAAATTGTTCAATGATTACTAGCTTTCCCTTTTTGACCAATGTCACCATCGTTTCCTTTGTTGTCATTGTGAAGCTCATCATTGTATGTCTTGAGCTCATGACTTACCTTTTCTTAGGCATAAGGTCAAAAGTTTGAATGATTTGGATTTCTAAGCATGAGATAATAATTTATGATCTTAGCAAGTTAGCATGCGTAGACCCACCTCCCTTGGCTACCAATGTATCGACTTCAAAATTTCTTCCTTCCATCAGCATCGAGTTCACTGGCAATGCACATTTTGGCTTTGGAAGGAAATAAGTGTTCTACTCATGCATATACAATGGCATAAATAATGCACAATAAATGTTTTTCAAACTTAGAAATGCATTCCTTAGTAGAATGCATTCATGAGACAATTAATGCAAGTCGATATGTGTGTGCGTGTGTGTGAATCACATTAACAATAGGCAAGCAACACCAACATGATTCTTTTTAACCAATTGTACTAAAATATTTAGCAACAAGGAAATTCCTCTTATATAGAAGCTAATTTCCAAATTATGGCCTGGTATCAATCTAATTAGATGAAGCCCAAGGAATGCTTAGTAACAAATCCTTTCCCCAATTTTTCTGCAATTCACAACCCTCAAATAAACAAGTTCCAAATAAACTAGAAAAGGCCACACGAGGAAGAAACATTGATCCTTGCAGACCCAAACCACACAAAGACAAGTTTTAAATCGAGTAAGAGGATCCCTAATATAGACACATTCGGGACCTCAACTACTCCACAACATTCCCAGGGATGAACATACCCTTCCAAAACACCCAAAAGCATAGTTCTACAGGTACAATTTGTGGATAGCAATGAACACATGAAGATATATGTCAAGAAGGTGTATATCGTTGACTATGGTATTCATAACCCTTATTTATTCCCAAAGTTTTCACAAGAGATTTATGAAGGTGCTTTAGGGGGGGCAAGAAAGGATTGGGTTCTCACCTCCTTCAAGCCTCTTTTCAAATCCAGACTCATGAGTTTATTGGAGGTTACTCATTTTGGTACCTCTGTGATAGCGAACAAATCCATGTGGTTGTTGTTGTCTCATAACCATACATGAAGGATTTGATTATACAATGAAATTAAGATTGATAAGGATGCCATCCAAGGTATCACAAGTTTGCCACAAGATGGCTCGAGTGTCACATATGAATTCATAGATAAACTTGTAAATGCAGGTGACGATGCTAACCCTGAGTCAGATGATAAGGGGAATGGCTACAAAAAGTATGATGTAGATAATTCTACTAAGAGATACATTGTCTCTATCAAGAATTTATACGTTTCCATGACTACATAGTTATTGTCCACATGGGTCCTATAGACCTACCTTGCTAATTGATGTTTTAAGTAGGGTTCAATGTGGCAGATGTATACACCACATAAATTTAGCTGGATTGGATCTCCTACTTGAATAATGAGATCATTTAGAACTTATTGGATGCACATGACCACAATCAGGATTTTATGCACAACACGTTTTTATTTTTATTTTGCTAGCATTTACATAGTGGGGAGCAGTTATAGGTGTAGCTCTATTGGAGAGGGACCCTACCAATAAGTTTTTAGAACAGTGGTACAAAGTTCTAGCTTGCAACACATACACGGCTATTCAAGTTGTGATCAACACAAATTTTGAAGTGTACTGCCATATCATGTGGGAAGAAATATAAAAATCCTCCATGATTTTGAAGGAAGTTATTGGTGGGTATGGAGACTAATAGTAGTTCAAAGTTATTCACCATTGTTTTTATATGTGCCACCAACTTAGCAATGGAAGAGAGGACAAAGATGCAGAATTTAATCCCCTCAACTTCATGCAAAACCCTAAGTGGGTGAAAAAAACTTAACCCCATGGGATAAGGAGTGACAAGCAGTAAAAAAAAAGTGGGAAGAGTACCCTACTTGGTACCTCTATAGTGATCTTAACAAAGTAGAAAACATGTGTCGATGTCATAGAAGAGATCCCCATAGTGACTTGAAGTAAGAATCCATAGATCACTAAGCATGATGCATTAGTGCTAGAATAAAATGAGTCTAGTGACTCGATATGGAATACAATAGGGGTATGTATCATCATATATAACTAACCCTTTGAACCTAATGGCTCTATTTGTCCACCTACAGTAATAGGTGCCTCTAGGGACATGATTCTTCGGAGTACCACTCCCTCACCTAAAGCTGAAACTTCAATGGTAATAGCCAAGGCTGATGTTACACCCTAGTTAAGTGGGCTTATGTAGTCATGTCTAGTTATGGTACATTAGTTTCTCCAATAATAAGCCATAAGGGAACATGGCTGGAAGTAGGAAAGTACCACAACATATACCATTGGATCTCTACAACCCATAGGGGTACTACACATCCCTTTATGTCATTCACTCCCAATAGATTTTATGCCCGTCCTAAGGATAATGGGGGATTCAAGTTCCAATTAATTTGGCAGAGGGATGGAAGGACACGAAGCTAACAAAATCATGGAATTACAGTTGGATGCTTTGGACACTTCTTATATTGACGTGTCCAAAGAAAAGAAACTAGAAGAGACATATGTGGGTGTGGCTATTGAAGAGGTGTAGATCTAGGTTCCAAGTTTATCCATGTAGAGAAAAATGTTGTAGATGTAGGTTCCAAGTTTATCCATGTAGAGAAAAATGTTGTAGATGTGGGTTCCAAGTTTATCCATGTAGAGAAAAATGTTGTAGATGTAGGTTCCGAGTTTATCCATGTAGAGAAAAATGTTAAGGCCTAGAGGGTCACTAGTCATCCTAGTAGAGAAGGCTACATCAATGAAGTAGGATATCATTCCACATGAGACCTCTAACCTAATTTCCTTGCTATAGAAGAAGTTTGGCTGGTTCAAGAGGTTACAATCGATGAATATATACTGCCTCATCCTAGAACTATGCCCATAAGGAAGTGGACCATCTTAAAATTGGGGTTAACAATCCTTCAACCAACCGTAGGGGGAATCTACAATCCATCTGCAACTATGCACTAAACATGCTTGAGGTTTGAATTTAACTTCACCATCGACCAAAAGGAATCCATGACAGATTCAGTTGGTTAAACGAGAGAAAATTTAATATTTTGATATATGCCTAACCAACCTAGCTACAATTGTGATGAATTCTAGTTGGGAACTGTACTCAAGGCTGAGAAACTAAGACCAATACTTGATGAACTACAAGCCCAAAATTTGCAATTGAAACCACAAGTTAGGAAGCATATCGCAGAAAGTGAATCCATGTGGACTGTATGAAAAAATCATCGAACAAGAAACCCAAAGGAAGGCGTAATTTGACCAAGCTATAGTGAGGCAGGAACAATGGAGAAAGCAAGTGCAGGATGCATGGGACATAGAAGCTACAACCCATGATGAGGTTACTGAGTTGGAACAAGAATTTGATACTTGTTTGAAGAGTAAATATAAAACCTAACTTGAAACAAGATGGATATGGTGGTGGTTGGAGAGTTGTCATGGCTAACGTTATCCTAGTTCGATGGATCTGGATGATCCGTGGAATCTTGACTACTTGAAAAACAAAAAAAGAGTAGCAGATCTTCCACAAAATGTATAACCCAGTTTCCTATTAAAGGAACAGATCCCAGTTCCCTGTTAAAGGCGCAAATCCCTTTTGTAATAGTTGATTACAATTGTTAATTCTAGATTTATCTAAATACTTCAGTAACTGCCTCACCCATGCTATATTTATATTTGTTTGGTGATATCATAAAGGTTCCCATTCTTCTTGTTGCTCTATTTGTGTTCCTCATTAAAGGGAATTTGATACTGTTATAAGCTTGAGGCCTAGATGCAATCCATTTCCTTCTAATGCAATAGGCCTTGACATAAAAATGATAGTTCAAGGCCTAACATTCTCACTTGTGAAAAATGGAGTTACATGGATGTTATATGTCTTTGTTATTGTCTCCTATAATCCATTTCTGTATAATACAATCGAGTTACATGGATGTTATATGTGTTTGTTAGTGTTTCCTATATAAATGATATTTGCATTTTATTTTGTTGCAAATTAATGGTTTCTTTGAATGAATGTGATTAAAGACTAACTAATGAAATTTGTATTTTCATCACTTATCATTGCTTTACACACTAATTAAACAACAATAGTCATTCATGTTTTAAATAACAATAGTCTGACATGCCTTAGGTGAGGCCTCCTTCCTTTGGAAAGTTATATGTCAACATACTAAACTATATTGGGTCTTTGTTAGAAATCCTCCATAAACTTTGGATCCCAAAAAGAGCTTAACACATATTGAAGTCCATATACTGTATTAAAGTCCATATTATATTGAGCCTAACACATATTGAAGTCTATATATTATATTAAAGTCCATATTATATTGGGCCTTTGATAGACATCCTCCATAGACCTTGGATCTCAAAAATAACGCAACACATATTGAAGTCCATATTCACAATTGTAAGAACAAGGCTAGATTTAGTTGAAGTATTGCCAAACAATTAAATAGTTAATGTAACTGAACCTTTAAGAAATCAAGTTCGAGACATTCATAATGATACATCACATAAAGAAAACAATTTTTCATTAATGACTATTAGAAATGTTACTGAAAAATGTATGTTGCAAAAGCAAGTCAAGCATCTGCAAATGTATAATCAGGTGCAAGTGCAAAGTGTTGTATGGTTCATGGGCATGCCAAACATGTGTACATTTTCCAAGTGCAAGCCAGGATGAAGAATGTTAAATCATATATATTGTTATGGTAAAACATTGAGAATGGGAGTTGGGCATGTTATACTGACAATATTAAGAATGTTGGAGTAGTTATGACAATGACTTCTAGTTTGTATACTTTTCAGTTAAGATTGATCATCAAAATTTAGGGTGTCCACATAATTCTCCTTGAGCATAAAACCCAAGAATCGTTGAACAAGTATGAAGAGTGATCAACTACCTTGTCATAGACAATCATTGTACCAATTAAATGCACGATCCTTCATTGTTGAGAGTGTTGAACACATTAAAATGGACGAGAAAGTGTACAAGGTTCATAGAAACCGTGTCATTGTTGTATGTGATATGAATCTATTGATGAAAGATTGTATTTCAACAACCTTAGGCTAGGAAAGGAGCAAAAACATTATAAGTCATTGCACTATGAAGTATTTATGAGAGGACGTTGTGTCATACAATTCAGATTGAAGCCATTGAGAGCTCATCTCTAATTCTATGTAAATTTATTATACATTGCAAATTTTATATTAACAAAGAAAATCATTGATTTTTAGTTATATTGATGTAGCAAGTTCACCCTTCCCCAGTTTAGGAGTTTATGATTATTGTAGAGTTTACAATTACTATATCCAAGTTACAACATTCAAATTAGAGTCCTTTGAATAGGGATCCACTAGCAGGGGGGTTTATTCCACCAAAACCATCAAGGACTTGCAACTGACCCCATTCACCATCACAAGTACCTGTCGATAAGAAGTATGAGCACAATCACTAAAGTCACTGGAGAGACTTGAACCTTGGGTGACCACAATACCCTGCTTTCATTGCCCTAAAAATATATCATTGAAAAACAAGTTAACTTTTTCACACATCTAATCATAAGTTTGGGTTGCATGTGTGTGTTTTATTGTTATGCTTTTATAAGTTCATATAAAATTTTGAGAAGCTATTTGTTGGCATATCCATTGACATCATAATGGTTAAATGTTAAATGGTGTTTTTTGAAAGCTTATGAGAGCATCATAAGTTGCATTGGTATCTAAGATGATACGTTTGGGTGTGTTTATTAGAGTGCACAATGTAGTGTAAGTTATTATCCTTTACATTTCAATGTGTAAGTGAAGAACTTTAGGTGTGCTGAACTTTCTCACACTCTTTACCCTCATTAGATCATTCTTACTGAAAGAATGGGTTTCCATTTAGTTGGTGATAACTAGCTTTGAAATAAGAACAAGTAGCGAGTAGAACTTTAACAAATGCATTCACTATAGAAATTGAAAGATAACCTTAATCACAATAATTCTTCTTGCATTTTATATCTTAGTTAATTTGTCTCAAGTCTTAACAAATGGGGCAAGGAAGTTTTGATTGGGGGTTTTAAGGTGACTGACACAAATGTGAGGTTTATTTCCATCCTAACATACATTTCATATGGGCGGTAATCTTTGTTCATGTGGAGGAAATAATGAGTATGCCTTAACGAACACAAAGCCTAACACACTTCGATCAATCTTGTTTGTTTTAGAGTCAACATTCCAACAACTTAACCTATGCAAAATGTGTGAATCCTATTATTCAACCTTATAACTACACGATCCACCACAAATCTATCGAGTTCTTGTGGTAGCCACATAAGGTAGTACCTTCTTTTCTACCACCCTAAAATTCAACAACAACCACCCTAATCTAGTGAGAACAAGTAGTTAAGTGTTATAACTAGATGTTGTTCTTAGTTTATTTGTCCTATTTTTTAAAGATTGATTTACTATTACTTTACATTTTGAGTTGGTTTTGAGGATTTTTAGTAATAAATACATTTTTGTTTGATTTTATGCTTTCAATGGTTTTGATTTATTTCATTTTATTTGTTTTAAAATGTTCTTTGGGCTTATTAGTTAATATATATCTTTAAAGTCTGAAAAGCTTACAATAAATTTTATTCCAAAGTTTAGCTTTATGGCCTAACCCTTGTTTTTAAGTCATTATTCAAAAAATATGCACAAAAGGGATTCTTGTAGCGCAGGGTTGAAAGTCAGTGAACTGAGGCGCGACAAGAATCTCGAATCATTGAAGATTGTGGCAGAGAATCGTGGCTATTTGAAATCAAAAATAGTGGAAGCCTTTGGATACCTATGAGGACATAATAATGTAGGTTCAGAACCCAGTGATGACCATGACAAGTGTATGAGAAGCTGCAAGGATTATTGAGAGGATCGTGGTCTTACCTGTCACGTTTTCATTTGGTAAAATTATTGAAGGAAGCGGTAGGTAATCGTGGCTGTTGCAGAGGAAAATATTGAAATCTTTCAGAAACCTATCAAAGATATAATAATGCATATTCAAGAGCTCAGTCCATTATCATGACAAGTGTATGACCAGATATAGAAATCATTAAGAGAATCGTGGTCAACATTGACATAGTTTTTATTTTGTAGGGATTATTGGAAAATCGTAAACCTGCTTGTCATGTTTTATTGTTGCAAATAAGCATTTTGAATATTTTTGAAGTGGTTTAAAGAAATACACAGGCTAGGTTTATAGTGCAGAAATGAAGAAAAGGGGAAAAACTAATAGAGTCGAACCCATTGATACAAGTTGGGCAAATAGTTTTCCTAAGTGTGTAACATTGTTTCAAAGAGCTGGATGGTTCAATTACTTTGAGAGAATCAATGGTTTTAACCCAGAAGTGTCATATCGTTTCGCTCAGGGTTTTGATAAGGACACGGTTTCATTTGACACCCTTAAATTTGAACTGACAAAAGAGTTGATAGAAGAAGCTACAGGCATAGCAAGTGATGGAGAGCTTTGGTTTAAGAAGATACCTTTCACTTTCAACCCAAAATATTTCCTGTTACATGAAGTCGAAGCCCTAGATTGGGGGAAAGGTGTACAATTAGACAAATTCAAGCCTGAGTGGAGGGAAGTCATTAGAATTTTACAAAGCTACATCACATGTGAGGGGAGATTTGCTCTAGTTTTCAAATACCATGTCATATTCTTGCAACATTTGAATCAATAGTCCATGATGAAATTACCCTTTTTCTTCTTGAAAAGCGTGCAAAAGATGTCAAACATGATAAAAGAGCATAAGGATCATACTCATCAATCTGTTTTTCATCATGGATTAATAAAGTTGATTGTTTGCACAGTCCTTCAGAAAAAGAGTAGAACTTGGGATCATTTTTTGTTTTGGTCAGGTTTCCATAATGAGCAAGAAGAGCAAGCCAAAAAAAGTCTGATGAACAAGCAATATAGCTTTGTAAAAAGGCTAAAGAAAGAATTAAGTGATGAGCTGGTATAGGATAAGGTCTAAGAGAACTGTTCAACTCAGGATTTTGAAGAACCTGTGTGTGAAGAGGTAAGAGAAGTAGTTAATGGTAATCAAGAACAAGTTTCAAAGAATGTAGAAAAGGAGCACAGAGTTGTTTCAAATCAGGAAGAATAAGTGGGTTCATTAGAGAGAAATCAGAGTTTCACCGGTGTACAAGAAAGCATAAAAAATATTCCTGTTGAAGCTAAACTAAAAGCTGATAATTTGCAAATTTCAAATGAAAATATTAAAGGAAAATTTGTTGTAACTGGATTAAAAGATGATGGTGTACAAATCTCAACTGTAAAGTTTTAGGGGAAATCTTTTGTAATGTTAGGAGAAACAAAGTGGAGACCAAAAACAAGGGCCAAAAACAAATTGAGATTAAACATGAAAAGGATCTTAAACCCAAAATTAAGAAAGGAGAAGATCACTATGATTGAGGATTCTTCATCTCAGGAAGACATGGAAGAAGAAGAAAATTTAAGTTCTCAGCAAGTTCATACTGAGAAAGAACATTCAGTGATATTAGAGTCATCTTCAGGAAAGGATAAGGTTCCAGAACAACCAATAAATGTTAGCACTGAACGAGGTAAGTTTCCAGAAGTTCCCGTTGAAGAAGAAAAAGTCAAAGATGAGGAAGATGATGACCTTATTTTTAAGAAAATTGATATCCCTTGGTTGTCAGATAAGACTTCTACATTATAGGAGGGAATGTGCATAGATTCAGAAATTGAAAACCTTCAGGAAACTGTGAAGCAATATAAATATCAGATTGGTTTTCTTAGTGAGACAAATGATGGATTGGTCATGACTAATAGAAGATTGAGAGGGGACCTTGATGATATCAATACACACTATTAGGAATTGATATCTGTCTCAAAATAGGCGTTAAAGAGAAAAAGACAGACTCAGAGCCAGTTTGAAGAATTAAACTGAAGAGTTCAAAGTATGACCCAACAGAATAAGGGATTATTAAAGAGGATTGAAGATTTAGAAGCTGAGCAACAACGAAGTAAAAGACAGTCATGTGCTTTAGAAGGAATTGTTTTGTTGGCTGAGGCAACCAAGAATCTATGAAGGCTACTAGTGAAAGGGGTCAAGTAGTTTAGTTGGTAATAGTTAATAGTCTATTAAGTTTGAAAATACAATTATTTTTGTAACTGTTTCAAATCCTGACCTAGAAGGTTAGTTTTGTCAGTTATGTAACCATTTTTTGATGGAAAAATATGAAGGTAGGAAATGAGATAAAGGGCGGGTTTGAATTTTGACTCAAGGAGAGGCTCTAGAGCTGATGTATCTCAAGCTAAGACTGATAACTCTTATGTAAGTTTGAAGATTGTTATTGATTATATATGTACTGATAAGCCATTTTACCTGCTATGCTGGTTTTGTTTATAATCTGTTTGATTACTCAACATACAACTTCATTTCTTGTTTAAGGTTGTTACTCATGCAAATGCTTGTATCTTGTGGATGGAATCAGTATTATATGTGTAGTGTTTATGGTTTATTCATATGTGTTTGATCCCCAGTTCTTCAAACTTGTTCATGATCTAGTTCTTGTGTTAGCTTGTTTATGTTTTTACCTCCTTGTTGATAAAGTTTTAAACCAAAACCATTAAAAACCAATTTCATTTTGTTTTATTTTTGAGATTGTGTTAGCTTGTTCTTGTGGTAGTCTAGGAACAATTTCTAGCACAAACACTAAGAAAGGATTTGAACACTACAATTAAACAAAACTATTATATACTAGCAAGAAAAGGTATGGAAAAAATGAGAAGGTAAAACTAAAATTTTAGTAGAATAATAGGCCATGGATTGTTCAAGTAGACAAATAACATGGAAACCAAGGTTTGTGGAATCGCTACTTGCATTTCAAGCCTCCTAGGCATTACCCATAAAAAATCATGCATAGATATCCCTACATTGAAAGTATTATTATTTTGCTATAAAGGTTGGCCTTGTGGATGTACTAGAGACACTTTGGGACACATAGAGAGGGTTAGTAAACATGAGAATGAAAGCATGATAAACCCAACAATGATACATTGTGCTTAGGTATGGTCAATGAAATTCGAAAGCTTTGGATGTGACTTTATTAATCACTAATTATGGTGCCCTATCTATGGTTGCAATATTAAAGACTATTTAATGTGGCCAACTCAAACCCCCCAAATTAACATGATTCAATGGTATGCAAGTAGAGAGCTCGGTAATTTGGGAAGAAGCACGGTCTTGGGTTGTCATTGCATGGGGTGGCAGGAAAGTGCTGTGGGTACTTTGGTCTGTAAAGACAGGCACGGGGGCTCCTTGCTGCAACAGGAGCTCACAGTGCTCAGTCGTTTTCTCAGTGATCCCTCGGTTGAGAACCAGGATTGTGTCCTTGCTGGTTCTATTCGTTCCTTGCATAGCCAATTTGCTCGAATAGAGATCTCGGCTGGAGCTGGAAGAATGTCTCAGGCTGGTGAAAGCACAGGAATAATGGATATCAAAAAGAACTTGAGGCATATGTATGAAATGATAGCAATCGGAGTCATGGACAACAAAGAAACTGCGCGGGAGGTCAAGAGCATGGGAGAAACGGTGAGCTACACCTCTTTGCAGATCAACAACCACGACGCTCGGATTGATGATAATGAAAGTAACCTTCGAGAGATAATGGGAAAAGTTGACAGGATTCAGGAAGATCTTGAGCGTCTGATCACCATGAACCAGGGCAGCAGGGTGAATGGAGCAACTGCAGAAGCTGAGCACCCAATGGAGGAAGAGTCTGTAGTTTAGCCCAAGAATTTTAGAGGCAACCCTTAATCTGTTTTCTTTAATTATGGTTAAATGTTCTACTGTATTTTATTATGTAATCAGTTTATAAGGGTATATACTACCCGCGACATTAGCTGTTTTGGAAGAACTCTGTGTGTAGTTTTTTGGAAAACTCCTAAGTTAAGCCTTCTGTGCAGCAATTTTGATATGCAGGAATACTTTGTTTTGCCACTGCTGTAATGAATGGCTGTGCACAGCTTGTTTTATAAAATCCTTTTTTAGTTTCTGTTGAAAAAAAAAGTAGAGAGCTCTAGTTATGCAATTACCATTAGGAACTCCAATAGAAAATTTTCTTGAGTTTCTTGTGAACTTGTTAGAAACAAAGCAATACACTTGTTGCAACTTAGAGTCTAGTATATAGTTGTGACATCTTTTATGGGTGCAATATGACAATTTAAAAGAAGGCACAGTTTCTAACTCTTCAAATAGTTTAGTTTGAGGCCTTGATTGAAAGGAGGGCTAACCAAGACTCCTATTGTTTTTTGCTAAACTTTTTCCTTTGACTTTGATCGTAGTTTTCTACATATAACATTACATATATGTCGACTGACAAGCAAGATTCTTGGGTAAAATTATATAGGTCTAAGATATCAAACTACTTTGTTCTTTATAATCCATCACCCAACTCCAAAGCTAAAGCCAAAAAATGTAAGTGATGGGCAATCATATCAACATGAAACAAAATCTTTAATAAATAATCTATCTAAATAATTGCACCAAGAGGTTCTTTCTATAACCCAGGTGGGTGAGATGTGTCACATTTTAACATGCGTTGGCTAAAAAAATATACAAAAATATACAATGTAGATTTACAATTAAAATTAAAAAACCATATATGTATTAAATTGGACAAACATAAATACATTTACCAAATAGATCCATGTTAAATTTTACAACTCAATATTGAAGAGATTGTAACATCTTTCCATATATCTTAGTTTAATATAATATTTTACAAAACTAAAAATAAAATAATAATTATGTTGATATGCGTTTAGATATTATATGAGATTTTGGACTTCCTTGAGTGGATCAACAAGATTAACCCGAGTGTAACACGTGTACAGACGAGATTCATTTCATGGTCGTCGTATATTCTTATACTCAAATACATCTTGATTAAGATTTAAATAAACTTTAATTAAGTGGTGGTTAAAGAAAGTGGTAACAATAATGACTTTGTTTTTTTATTAAATAGTATTTGTTTTATGTTTCTATTAATTATTTTTATGCTTATGTTATACCATAAACGTATGACTATAACGATATGGTAATTAGTTTAATATTTAGCCTTTGTTTAATAGTTAACCATCTCCACGAAACTAAGTAGATGGTTGTACCTATTGGCATTCACCGGTCACTTTCCTTGTGCCTATGCTAGTAATAATTACACGCTTTTAGATATTATCTAAGATTTTGGACTTCCTTGAGAGGATCACCAAGATTAACCCAAGTGTAAAAAGTGTACAACCATGATTCATTTCATGGTCGTAGTATCTTGTGTTATAGCTGATTTTACCACACATTGTTGATCACACTTTTATGGCCTTCCCTGTCCCTTTGCAGACTCTTTGGACCCCATGGACTATTTTTGTACCTTTGATGTTTCCAAAATCATCCCTAAAAACACTCATTATTTGTTGTACACGACTTTTAAACCCTTTCTCGCGTATATATGCGGATATTACCCCTAAACCCGTGTACATCAGGATGTGTGCAAAATGCCAAATATTTTTGGAGTTTTCCCTGATGTGGATCCGAGTCAGTTGTCTTTTGGCCTTCCATATGCCTCGAGATCGCTTGGATTTGACCTTCCATTACCCCATTGAAGCACTATATAAGGAACCCTTTGGATACATTGAAGAGCAAGAAAACTATAGTCCATTGTTGCCGTAGCTTGCTTATACTTGAGTCTGCATCCCTTTGTCCCTTGGAGCACTTTGTGTTCTTCGCAAGCTTGCTGTCGAGAGATGGAGGATTGAGGTGGTGGAGGCCTAGGTGGAGGACTCAGTTTCTCTAGTTCGCAGACATGCTGACAGAGGTTGTCACTCATGTAATCTCTGATTTATATTAATAGAAATATCTTTTCCTATCCAATGATGTGCATTTAAATGAATATTGAATCCATGGATGCTTTTAATTGCTTATACATTATTGATTATATATGCCAGAGTAGGTTTAACACCATTATATAGCATGCTTGTCTTGTTTGCTGTTGTTGAGAGAGCAAATTGCTAATAGAAACGAGATTGGAAAAAGCTCAATGGGGATCTACATCAACCGTTCAGAATAAGGTATGTTTCGAGATCCTTTAGTGTTAGATGTTTTGTTTCTCTTGCATATTGGGAAGGGATTGATTTCTTCGGTTTCTCGGTCTGTTGTGGTACACTCCAAGCCATAGAAATTTTTCTTCGTAACATCTTGGCTTTTTTTTTTACAAGAATGGTTATGGATTTTATTTAAATAGAAGTGGTAAATCCAGTGTAAAAGAGTCTACATCAAGCCAAGTCTGTTGGCCGAAGACAAAATCCATAAGACAAGTAAATTCACTTAGCTAGCTACCAAAGACTAAAAGCTATTGAGACTGATAAACATCTGACATACAACACAAAAAGTTCGAGACTATTACAAAACTAAAAAAAAACAGATACAGAGAAGACCCGAGATTAGTGCCCATGTCGTCCATGATGCTGATAAGATGATTCCGACTGAGCAGGGGGACCAATGACCTTCTCCATCGCTATCTTTAAAACCTTCAACTCCAACTTTTCAAAATGAATTTCCAATTCTTCCATTAGCGCCAGCATTGCCCGTTCAGATTGCGAGAGGAATTCAACAAAATACTCCCGAGTTTTGATTAAGTCTTTATCTGCCAACTCCAGTCTGCAACCACCTTCTTCATCTAGATGCAACATGTAATGTTTCTGAGCTCTCAATTACCTTCGAATATCCCACAGCTCGACTTCAAACAATGGGGGAGGATCACCAGGAGGTGTCGATTCTGAGCTGGAGGCCATGAGGACGGGAACCTTTCTAAACCAGAGTATAACAACGGATCCACCCTTTTGAAACCAACAAACCTGACAATACACCACAATTTTGGTTGGGTTGATTGTCCAAATAACAACTTTAATATCGTCTCCGGTTCCCATTTTTTCTAGGATCCAAGCAAAATTCATCACACGGTTCGCACAGAGGATAGAGGAAGGAAAAGGATGCCGGATCAGGACCATGTTGCAGATGAGCTCGCGCCAAGGAACACTGGCTGATGTTGAGGTTATACTAATCGTACTGAGTATCCTGAAAGCGAGGTTTGCATGCCTCTCGCCACGAGCCAACATGCCCCAAACAAATATGACACGAGCCAACATGTGGGGAGCCTTTAAGGGCTGCCACCACCAAGCTTGGCCACGTGTTAGGCCTTTTAATTCATAGCCAATGGTCCTATGGGATCTTAAAAGTAGATAATCTCCCATTCAATCTTAGAATCCCTTTGCTCAAGGGGGTTGCAGCTTTTTCCTCCGCATCTATCGCCTCATTTAGATTTCTTAAGACATGATAAAAGTCTATCTTTCTGAAGGCTTTGGAAAGTCTTTGGATTTTCTTAACTATTTGCTGAAGCTTCATTTTAATAGGAAGAGATTTTGTCACCAGGGCATGGATGATTAGTCTAGAGTCCCCAATCACAATAGTGTTAACTATGCCATGAGCGCGAGCTTGGAATAGGCCTTGCCACAGGGCAAGTGCTTCGGCTATGTTGTTTGTCTCTCCTCCGATACCCCAAGAGTATGACTAATTCTAAACTTCATCGGGACCAAAGAGAACCCCTCCCCCTCCTGCATCCCCTATGGTCGTAGTATCTTGTTATGCTTAAATGCATTTTGATTAAGATTTAAATAAGCTTCGGTATCAATTTTGTTTTTTGTTTTTTACATATCAAATTTTGTTTTGTTTTTTGTTTTTTACATATCAATTTTTGTTTATTAAATGATATTTGTTTTATATTTACATTAATTAGTTTAATGTTTATGTTATACCATAAATGCATAACTATAACAATCTGGTAATTAGTTTAATGTTTAGCCTCTGTTTAACAACCAATCATCTTCACAAAACTAAGTGGTTGGTAACCTCTATCCACGTTCACCTACCACTTTACATATGGCTATGCTAATAATATTACTAGAAAATAATAATATTTAAATCTCATTAATACATTTCTTTGTTTATTGTCTGTAATGAATGAATTCATATATCACCACAGTACTTATATTTACATCTATAACATTTAAAAAAAAATCAAATTCTTTTAAAATACAAACCTTTTTTAAAATATAAAATTGGAGAAAAAAGTTTGCATCTTGAATAATCTTATCCTTTCAATGCTGGTTACATCCATAACTAAAATAAACCAGTCTTGCAATCAAGATAACAACACAAACAAAAAAAAAATCCACAAACTACACCAAATCAAAAGTCAAGAGTCAGAGTCATAAGTCTTATTAGCACAGTCACACTCTCTTAATTATGATTTCAAAATACAATTACATCTCACTGGCTTTTGAATACACAAATGATGAGACTTCAAAAATAGACAACATTTACATCAAGATTGATCATGATTCCATCTATATGGAAATATTTGGCATAACGATTGTAGATTCTCCAATGAAAGAGTGAGAGCGGAAGCGCTGTTCCATGGCAGTTAAGCTTCACAGACTTTCATGGTCCACTAGGCTTCTTCAAAACAATGCCATTTCTGCCAATGTTAAACCAGACGATCAAGCCAGCATTAACGGCATTATTGCACTCTGCAGAGAGGGCCGAATGAAGGAGGCGCTGATGGCGTTTCATGATATGAACAAAGAGCGTGGTGGAATTGAAGTGGATTCAGATGCATATGCATCTCTATTGCAGGCATGTGCCCACATGAAAGCCCTCTCACAAGGTATGCAAATCCATGCTTGTATCCTGAAGTCTGGAATTCTTTACCAAAATGTTAATATAGAAAACAATATAATGACCATGTATTGTAAATGTGGGAATCTGATGGATTCACGCAAAATCTTTGACAAAATGTCCAAGAGAAATGTCTTCTCATGGAATGTGATTATTGCAACATATGTCAGGCTTGAATGTTATGGGGATGCCCTTGGGCTTTGTTTCCAAATGCAACAGGCCGGCATGCAGGCAGACCATTTCACCTTCCCTTGCATTCTCAAGGCTTGTGCGGCATTTGCCTCGTTGCGACAGGGCAGGGAGATACATGGAAGTATACTCAGAGCTGGGCTTCAATCTCATGTTGTTGTTGCCAGTGCTCTTCTAGCCATGTATGCTAAGTGTGGGAGAATACAGGATGCACACCATGTGTTTGACAAAATGCATAAAAGAGATGTGGTTTCATGGAATGCCATGATTGCAGGTTACAGTCAAGCTGGAAAATCAAGTGATGCTTTGAATCTCTTCCGGGATATGCGACTGGCTGGAGTGAAGGTAGATTCGGCAGCAATTCCTAGTGTTTTGTCGAGTTATGGTCAATCAGCAGCTCTACGACAGGGCAAAGGGATCCATTCCTATGTAATCACATGTGGGTTTGATTCAGATTGCGCTGTGGAGAATGCACTGATAGACATGTATGCAAGATGTGGGTGTTTAGAGGATGCACATCAAGTGTTTCGGAAGATGTCTCAAGCGAATGTTATCTCGTGGACTGCGATGATTGCGGGATTTGGTTTGCATGGTCATGGTGAGGATGCTCTAAGGCTGTTCCACCAAATGCAAGAACTGGGCATGAGGCCGAATGATGTAACCTTTACTGCTGTTCTGTCAGCTTGCAGTCACGCAGGTCTTTTGGATAAAGGCTGGCAAAACTTCAATCAGATGAGTCAAGATTATCAAATTACACCCACTGTGGAGCATTATGCTTGCATGGTTGACCTTCTTGGCCGCTCTGGACAATTAGAGGAGGCAAAGAGCTTCATCCAAAGCATGTCATTAGAGCCTAAACCTTGTGTGTGGGGGGCTTTGCTTGGTGCCTGCAGAACACATTGCAACGTAGAGCTAGGAGAATATGCTGCCGAGAACCTTTTCAAGTCAGAACCAACAAATGCAGGGAATTATGTAGTATTGTCCAATATTTATGCTGCAGCTGGCAGGTGGGATGGTGTTGCAAAAGTGAGAACGTTAATGAGAGAAAGGGGGCTAACGAAGAAACCAGGGTGTAGTTGGATTCAGATTAGAAATCAAATGTATACATTCTTTCAGGGAGATAGATCTCACCCAGAAACCAAGAAAATATATGCAACATTGGGGAATTTGTTCCAGAAAATGAAGGAATCAGGATATGCTCCTGACACAAATTGTGTGCTATATGAAGTGGACAACAAAGAGAAGGAATACATTCTGAACAGCCACAGTGAGAAGTTGGCTATTGCGTTTGGGCTGATAAACACATTCCCTGGCAGTCCTATCCTGATCATAAAAAATCTTCGTGTGTGTAATGATTGCCACACAGCCACCAAGTACATCTCCAAGATTGTCGATCGAGAAATTACTGTGAGGGATGCCAGCCGTTTCCATCATTTCAAGAATGGCCTCTGCTCTTGTGGGGATTACTGGTGATGGACAGTGGGGAGTAGAACACTGGGTAACTTGCATAACAACAATCTTGTTTATTGGCCTTTGTCTTCAAAGCTTGTGACTAAGTATTCTGGTTTCTTGTTATCAAAATTCACTTTGTAATATTTTGCAAAGAGAGCTAACATGCAACACGTCTGTATATAAAGGTAATCTTATAATGAATAAGCATAGATCATTGCATGGTTCTCCCAACAGTCAAAGTGCCAGTTAGCCCACACAACCCACTGAGTCAAGTAAAGCATAAATAGCAATGACCGAGATACCCAAATTGGCAATGTTATCAAGATTATGATTTGGATTCCAAGACAACACTTAGATACCAAATACAGTTAGAGTTCCGAATCAAGTATTTGGAGCCTAAAAGTTTACATTCTTTCGGATGGATTACAGTTCAATTGATACAAAATCATCTTCCATTGAGTTGCCATAAAGAACTTCAAAATCATTTTTTTGAAATTTAGTGAAGAAATTGTGTACTCCAGCATGTACTATTTAATATTTTCTACCACTTCTACTGACATTTTAGGAGCTTGTTGGACTGCTTCTGGTATGGGTAGATACTACCTATTTATACTATTTTGTATGGTATAGTATGTAGAATTTTGTTTATGGCTTATTGTGTCACTTTATAGAGTGGTGTAACCCCATGTTCAATGTGGAGTTTACATGTAATATTTAAAATATATTAATAACAAAAATATATTACAATGTTGGTATCAATTAACATATTTTAATGTAGGTTTAGATTCCTCTATTAAAACCAGAATATATATATATATATATATATATATATATATATATATATTAGGGGGGTGGTAGCTCTGTGGTTAGGGTAACAGTGCGAGGCCAACTTGGCGAAGGAGCATGCAAAACAGACTTTTTTTGTTTTTTCCTTTTAAGAAAGTTTTGAACCTCTGTAAACGTAGTGCACAATGATGATAGATGAGGTAGACTATGACTCCAACTCGCCGAGAGTACCAATTTGCATGCATTCATCAAAGTTGGTGAATTCCCAACAGGAAGTGAGGTCACCTTCCATGCTGGAAACGCCGAAGCTCGGGTTTCCAAGCACGAAGGACGATACCTCATTAATGATGAAAAAATGTGGCAATCATAAAGGCGTAAGGTGTACAATAGCCAAAGAAAAAAAAACCTCAACTTCTTTAACAGTAGGCAAGGATATAGTGTTAACAAAATTACCCGATTATCTTTCACTAGCTCTAGTAGGACGATTCTGTGGAAAACCTGTGGGCGAAGCTGCGTTACGTAGGTGGATCGAAGAAAACTGGAGCCCCCATATGCAACAATTACCAGCCTTCCACATACTATCTCAGGGATGGATCTTGTTTCGAGTTAAGACAAAGGAAGAAAGACAAAAGTTACTTAATAATTCATGGCAATGGGGGCCCTCGGGGCTGATACTTAAAAAATGGAAGGTAGAATTTGAAGCTAACAGAGAACCACAGGATGTACAACAAGTGTGGGCAATATTACCTGGCCTCCCGATGATGTTCTGGAAGAAGGAAATCTTAGAAGCAATAGGAGGGAAAATAGGTAAGTTCATAGCACTGGAGGAAAACTGGGAGTAGAAAGTAGATAGAAGATGTGCAAATTTTTTAATTGAATTCGACTTATGTGATGGGCTGTTCGAAGAAATCTTGTTGGAGCTTCATGGGAGCTCGTGGAGGCAGAGGTTGGATTACTCGAAGATTCCCTTCCGCTGCTTCTCCTGCAGAAAGGTTGGCCATATTGCAAGAGACTGTCCGAACCCTGGAAGAAGTCAGGTGCAATACAAAAAGCAGTGGG
This sequence comes from Pseudotsuga menziesii, assembly GCA_001517045.1. Lineage (NCBI taxonomy): Eukaryota > Viridiplantae > Streptophyta > Pinopsida > Pinales > Pinaceae > Pseudotsuga > Pseudotsuga menziesii. Next base: position 751,928 of record LPNX010910755.1, on the reverse strand, counting down.
TTAAGAAGGAGGTCCAGAGCGGAGGAGCAGACACAGTCGAAGAGAAAAAAGGTGGCGAAGAAGGAGTGACCTTTGCAAAGATAGGCTCACGTATGCCTCCTGGTAAGCCGGAACCCCCTCCCGAAATTCTCCCCTTTGTCAATACCTTAAACAATCTGATACAAGACCATACCTCTCCAAGGACAATTGTCGCAAGTTCTGAAATCAAGGTGGTGACATCCATAAGTGATCAGAGAAACAAGGAAATTTATGATAGCTTAGATAAGGTCGTAAAAAAGGTGGCATCTCCGCAGAAGGTGACAAAGGACCCCCCCCTCTCGGATAAAACACAAAATTTATAACATGCGGTTGAAAATGCTAGCAGAAAAGGAACAAGTGTCGACCTGTGGGTTAGCGTTAGACAAGGTGCCTAAAGTCACCTTGGGCAGGAAGACGCTTATTTCGATAGCCAAATCGCATGCTGAGTTAGAGGTGAAGAATGGTAAACAAGCGACAATCAGTAGGGCCCTTAGAGTAGGGAAGGCCTAGGCTAGGGTCCCCTAATATTGGTTCTCTCCTTCAACACAAGGGGGTTAGGGAGCTCCTCCAAAATAAAAAGTCTCAAGCGAATGATCGACAACACGTAAGTGATCAGACAAACAAGGACATTTATGATAGCCCGAATAAGGTCATAAAAAAGGTGGCATCTCCGCAGAAGGTAACAAAGGACCCCCCCCTCTTGGATAAAACACAAAAATTATAACATGCAGTCGAAAATGCTAGCAGAAAAGGAACAAGTGTCGACCTGTGGGTTAGCGTTAGACAAGGTGCCTAAAGTCACCTTGGGCAGAAAGACGCTTATTTCGATAACCAAATCGCAAGCTGAGTTAGAGGTGAAGAATGGTAAACAAGCGACAATCAGTAGGGCCCTTAGAGCAGGGAAGACCCAGGCTAGGGTCCCCTAATGTTGGTTCTCTCCTTCAACACAAGGGGGTTAGGGAGCTCCTCCAAAATAAAAAGTCTCAAGCGAAAGATCGACAACCTTAAACCTGCGATCATTCTCCTCCAGGAAACCATGATGGAGGGAACAAAAGCCAAAGAAGTCCTCAGCCGTGGTTCAAAGACTGGAATTTTGCATTTCTAAGTTCGGATGGGCACTCTGGGGGTTTGTTAACTGCCTGGAACCAAGAGTTTGTTGAAATTGCGTCGAAGAAGCATAGTACAGTGCTTAAGATAGTCTTGAAAGAAAAAGTCAGCGGAGACTCCTTTTCTTTTTACGTCTATGGTCCTTATCAGAACAAGAAAGGTTTATGGGAAGCATTTTTTTCTTCAGGACTTTTGGAGCCAAAAAATGTGATTCTAGGAGGAGATTTGAATCTTATTCTTTCAGAAAAAGAAAACCGGGGAGAAACATCCTGTCAAGATAGTCTGAGTGCATTTTTTGCTGCGTTGTTTGATTCTAAGGAATTGGTGGACTTACAACCTCTGAAGCTAACCCTGATTGGAGGAATAATAGATGTGGGGAACAAGCTATCTCCAAAAGGTTAGACAGTTTCTTGATTTCAGAAAACCTTCTTTCAAGCCTATGATAGCAAAAACATGGGTGGAGGTGGGAGGGTTATCTGATCACCTCCCAATTCTCTTATGGCTTCAATGCCCAGAACGCAAGCCGACTGCTGCATTTAAGTTTAACCCTTCATGGATTTAGGAAGAGGATTATCGAAAGCTTGTAGTGGATTCATGGAGTCCTCTAGAGGACATCCCCAATGTCTCCTTCATGAAACAATTTGCGGAAAATATTCAAAGAACAAAGAAGGAGACAAAAAAATGGGCAAAGATATACATGGCTAACTAGCAGAAACAACTAAAAGAAGTTGAACTCAATTTAAAAAAGATTTACAGCCTAAAAAACTATGGAATTTTCTCAGAGGAAGAACTGAAAGAGGTTTGGGAAAATGAGTTAAGACGGGAAGAGCTACTGGCTAAGGAGGAGGAGCTCTTGAGGTTAAAGAGCAAGGCCATTTGGATTAAAGGAGATAACAACACAAATTTTTTCCATTGATATGCCACGCACAGAAGAAATATGAATACGATTTCGACAATTAAAGATATGAATGGGGAATTGGTATATTCCTTCAAGGAAAAAGCGGAGGCTGGGAAGAGGTTCTTTAAAAACCTTTTTTCGGAACCAGAAGGATGTAACATCTAGGAAATTTTGAAGGTCCTCAACATGTTTTCTAGATTGATAAATGAAGAAATGAATAATTCCTTAAAAGAAGAAGTAACAAAAGAAGAGCTGGAAAACATAGTATACTCCTGATGGTTTTACTATTGAATTTTTCTAGGGTTTCTTTGAGTTAGTGAAAGGAGATTTGCTTAAGGTAGCCCAAGAGTCTCAAAGGGCTGGGAAGGTATTGGGAGCTCTGAATTCAACCTTCTTGGCCCTCATCCCTAAAAAACAAAACTCCTCATCCTTCAAATATTTTAGGCCAGTTTCCTGCTGTAATGTGGTTTATAAGATAATCACACAGATAATAGTGCAGTGACTTAAGCCAACTTTAAGTGAAATCATCATTAAGGAGCAGTTTGAGTTTCTTTTTAATCGCCAAATCCATGATGCGTTGTCTCTATCCCAGGAGGCTATCCACACCATTATTAGAAGTAAGAGTAAAGCCTTTGCTAAAGTTAGACCTTTCAAAGGCATATGATAGGGTTAGTTGGATGTTCCTTAGGTTACCGATGATTCAAATCAGGATGGATACAAAAACAATCAATTGGATAATGGGGTGTGTTCAGTCGGCCTCCTTTGCAGTTCTTATAAATGGCTCCCCATCCAATTTTTCCAGGTCTGTTGATGTATTTGTAACTTCGGAATGTATTCACTTGTATATCTTATGTATTGTACCCCGATGTTTATTCCGGGAAGTATCTATAATGTAATTGAGTCATGTCATGCCCCGATGTTCCGATCGGGAGATTCAATAATGTAAACAAGTCATGTAAAGTCATTGAGGTTAACCCTCCATTGTAAGTCGGGGCAATACTCCCCACAATTGTGTCAAGGTTAACCCTCCTTGTTGATCGAGGGGCAAAGTCCCCACAGTTGTGGGGCACTAGGGTTATTAGACTCATAAAGATGTCGGCCCTGGTAAGTAATTGTTAAGTGGGACCGACTTGTTGGAGTGGACATTAAGTGAACGAAAGAATATAAATAGAGATTGAGCCTCTCTATTTATCCCACACACACTCACTCACTGGGGCGCATGCGTGAGAGAGGAGAATCTCTCTCAAGTGAGAGAGAGATAACAAGTTGTTGGAGATCATCTTTATGTTTTCGGGTTTTATTGCTGCCATTGGTGCTCATTCTATCTCTGAGGAAGTTGCGGGGTTTTCACCTTTATGGTTTCCCCGAGGAAAATTCTTTGTGTCTCTTGTCTCTTATGTTTATTGCTGTGCATGTTATTCTCTCGGATAAGATCCTAAGATCATATTGCTTAAATGATAAAAATCTAACATGGTATCAGAGCTAACCTGAGAAGAAGACATTGTGCAGCTGCAGAAGCTAGGGCTTCTTACTTTTTGGGTCTCTCCACAATCCATCAACAAAAGTATGTCAGGCTGACTCTCCATTGAAGGGCGCATCTTTCTATCCAAGCGGAATTCGATTCCGAGCATTTCAGTTTTTGGTGCGGGAAATTAGGCCTTTTTACAGAAGAAGAATTTTTGAGTGAGCCTAGCATAGGATTGCTCTCCTCATCAAAATCGAAGTTTAGAGACCTGGGTCGAGATTTTTGGTTGGGTGTAACTCCGGGAAAGTCAAACCCTAGTTTGACCCCGGGCTGAAAAAACCCTAAATACTAAAACTGATAAGTTTTGGTAAATTCACTATATCTCGGGATTGCAGAAGTCTCAAGGGCTGAAACTTTCACAGGTCGAAGATAAAATCCTGATGTATATTGTGTCCAAGTTTCAACCTCATATTCACTATATTCTAGGAGATATGATTCCTCCAAGTTAGGGTTCCAGCCTCTTCCATGATTCATCCCTAAACATGACACCTGGGGAGAATTTCTATATCTTTGGCTACGAAGGTCCAAATGAGATTTTTCAAGATGTTCCAGAAAGGACACAGACTGTACTTTCTGTGGTAGAAGTTTCATACCCTGAAGATGAAACAGTGACACGTGGCTGTCCATACAACTTCGCTATTCTGAACAGTCTTGAAACAAGTCACCTTGGGAAACCACTCATAAGTCCCAATTGATGAAACCTATGGTGTTGGAACAGGGATAGACGAGGCTACCTCAGTACAAATTTTAGACACAGAGGAGCAGTACTTTCAGAGATACCGTAGAAACAGTATCAGGCATTTATGTAGAAGAAATTGGTAAACTAGGGCTTCCTGTTCCAGGAGCTTTCCTACACCGTTTTCAGAAAAGGAGTACATTGGACAACTCACCTTGAAGAGGTCTATCTTTCTATCCAATTAGGTCTGAAAGATTCCAAGTTTTGAAAATTAGGGTATCTCTGACAAACCCTAGATTAGCCAGCTCCGGAACCAGGACGAACACCTTAAATCGGTAAGATCTAATCTTTTGCTATTTTCATTTGAGGTTCTCATTTCAAAGTGATCTATCACATCAGCTTGATGACAAGCTTGGTGAGGCTGACAACTTCCAAGCATGGAAGTATAGGATGTCACTAGTTCTTGAAGGAAATGAATTAGACACCTACATAAGTAGAGAGGATCTAGTTCCAGAGGGAGATGAGGCTAAAAGCCTTACACAAGAAGAACTTGGTTAAGGCCAAGAAGATCATTACTGATTCAATCACGGACCACCTTATACCATAAGTGTCTTCCCTAAAGACACCGAAAGAGATGTTTGATTCCTTGACCAAGCTATTTGAAGGGAATAACATAAATCAAAAGACGACGTTGAGAAAACAGTTGAAGAATGTGAAGATCCAGAATGCAGAAACCATATAGTCATACTTTACAAGGGTCTCTCAAATCAAAAAACAACTTGAAGTGATAGAAGAAGAAGTGGAGAATGCAGAAGTTGTGATAACCACCTTGAATGGCCTCCTAGGATCATGGGATTCATTCATTCAAGGAATGTGTGCCAGAAGGAAGTGATTACTTTCAACAGACTCTGGGAAGAGCACACACAAGAAGAAGCTCGACTCATAATAAGAGAAAAGAAGATGGGAGCAGCTGAAGATCAAGCTCTCACCATCTAAAGAAGATCCCTCAAGCGATGAGGAATATGAAGAAATCAACTCTTGAAGAACCTCTTATCCATCTTAGTATTTGGATAAGAAACAATGCTATTATGAATGAAGAAGATGATGAAGCTGAAGGCTCAAGAAGGAGTCTACCCACGAAACAAATAAAGATAAGTATTCAATTGTCATTTCATGATATTGTTTTTGTTATGCATTTGTTTATATTCAGTTGATGTATTATGCATGATAGAATGTTTGCATTAATGACAGTATAGTACTAATATGCATGTGATGGGTAAGTAGCTCATGGTGCTATACAACTCTCCATTGCTACTTATCTAGAATGAAACCTCTTTGCTGACATATTGGATTAGTGCACAATCTCAATGTTGTCCTGGTAGAGATGGAAGGCATCTAGAAAGTTTCTGTGAGATATGGATGAATGTTGTATTGGCTAAAATAGCTGCATGATTATATCTTTATGCATAAGAATTTACTATTATGAATATGCATTATGAAATGTTTCGAATCATACAACCAGTGCATTTGACTTGTAGGAAAGATCGCGTACAATCGCCTACAAGAAAAGAAGGATGAGACTTGTTTTGAAGAACAAGTGACGATAGTTCAAGATTCACTCTAATAATCCAAAATGAAGAATGATGTCTAGGATGTAGTATCGAGACTTGAAGAGAAGTTCATAGTTTCATTATGCAGTAGATGGAAACATCGTGGGATACAAGGCAAGATTCATAGCACGAGGATTCTCACGGAAAGAAGGCATAAACTACGAAGAGACATTTGCAGCCACTAGAAGTTAAGACACATGACAAGCAAAATCATGTGTGCAAATGAAAAAAGGCCTTGTACGAGCTCAGAAGATAGCCATGGGATAACACATACATAAGGAGCTTGAAGATCGCCTAGAGTGATGAAGATCTTAACCTTTGCTACAAGGTTGAAGATGAAAGCCTATAGAGGATGACAAGCTCACAGATGGATGCGAGAAGAAATTTTGACCATGTTCAAGATAGAGGATCTTGGTATCCAGTGACCCTAGATGGATACATAGAATATTAGTAGCAGAGGAAGCTACTTGCCACTCCGGTATAGAATGTTTCAGTACATAGATTACGAAAGACAGAGAGAGAATGATGCTCCGCTTCAGAGGGAGTGACTGTAGAAGATCTTGAGGTTCGACATGATACAACAGGATGGACAACTTATTGATGACTCTAGGATTTACTGAGAGTAAAGCGGATTTCAACCTTTGCTTCAAGGTTGAAAGACTAGTGATGCTCCTGTTATATGCCGATAACTTGTTCCTGACAGAAAAGAGGAACTCATGAAGACTTGCTGCCGAGTTCGAGATGAAGAACTTGGATATGATGCACTATTTTCTAGGCATGGAGGTGTGGAAGAATGCGGATAGAATCTCCCTCGGACAAGGGAAGTATGCAGTAGAGATCCTGAAGAGATTCGGGATGATGGACTGCAAGGCCATGACCACACCTATGGCATCGAACCTGAAGCTATTGAGTGTTGATTCATCAGAGTTGGTTGATGCCATGATGTATTGTCAAACATTTTGTTCCTTGATGTACTTGACGAATACGAGACTAGATATTTGCTTTGCTGTGAACACCTTGACCCAGTTCTTGACAGATTCGAGACATGTTCACTTGATTGCTGCAAAGCATATTTTGAGGTACCTAAAGGGTACATTTGATTATCATATCAAGTATAAAGTTGATCAGAAGATTAACCTGGAAGGTTATGTTGATTCAAATTGGGCAGGCAGTGCCATCGATAGAAAGAGCACTTCAGGGTGCTGCTTCAGTATGGGATCAGGTGTGATCTCTTGGTTTAGCAGGAAACAGTCTTGCGTGGCACTGAGTACAGCTGAAGCAAAGTATGTCGCAGCTTGTTCAGCTAGTTTTGAGGAAGTATGGCTGAGGAAGCTACTGTCTGATTTATTGATCTCCAGTTGGATGCTACTTGTATATATTGCGACAACCAGAGTTGTGTGAAGTTTTCTGAGAACTCGGTGTTCCATGACAAGTCGAAGCATATCGAGATCAACTATCACTATATCAGGGATATGGTGCAAAGAGGAGCAGTGAAGCTCCAGTATGTTGCGATTAGCTGATGTGTTGACTAAGCCATTGGCCAGAGTGAAGTTTGAGTACTTTAGGGAGAAGCTTGGTGTTCTCCAGATCGAGGTTCCCTCCAAGGGGAAGTGATGATTCTGTGAGCCATTCTGACATGGTGAGAGGATTGGTTCCTTCCATGGTCAGATGTAAGTGCTGAGCCATTCTGAGGTGACTGTGGGATGCGTTCTCACATGATCAGATATAAGTGTTGAAATCCATTCTCTGGGAGAATGGAGGCACCTGGTCAGTTACCAAGAATTTCAGTATGGGGCTGAAGCTCAACTTAAGTGCTAAGAGGCCATTCTCTGGGAGAATCGAGGCACCTGAGCAGTTACCAGGAATTTTTTCAGTCTGGGACTGACACTCATCCTGGGGTTGAGAGCCATTCTGATGTGACTGTGGTGATGCGTTCATCCCACATGATAAGATATAAGTGCAGAGCCTTTTTGACATGATGTGTGAAGAGTTTCCTATCATGGTCAGATATAAGTGCAGAGCCTTTCTGAAATGATGTGTGATGAGTTTCTTGGGTGAATCCATGAAGATGGGTGTCTATTTTGGGGGGTCTTATGAGAAAATAAATTTGATTTTTTCATGTTTTTCAACTTTGGGCGAATGAAAGTGATATTTTCGTTTAGAATTTCACTTTCAAGTAAAAACAAAACTTTTAGAGAATTATGTTAGCTTTTTATTCATCATTTTTTGAATTTTTTTTATTGAGATTTGATATGTCGTTTCGGAAAATGTTTGGCAGTGTGTCCTTATAAAATGAAAGGACTAAAAAATAGTCATGTTTGGTTGCGCCCGTAAAATCATTGTTAAAGTCGTGTTTTGCAAAAAACAAATATGCTACGACAATCTACACACAATATACTATTGCGATGACTATATCTTTGTAACCAACGGATCTATATAGTAATTATAATATTTTTTTGAATTCGATCGATGGGAAAACCTTGTTGGTTTTAAACATGTTTTTGGTTGCGCCACTTTTCTCTCAATTGACTATAAAACTTAAAAATCTACGAATACCCTTTTGAAGTAGACACTCCAATTAAGTGCACCATATTTGTTTCAATTTTTTTGGTGGTGTATTTTTAAAGTTATATATTTTTCATTTCATCGCATTTTGAAAAAGATGAAACTAAACTCGACACATGTTAAGAAAGAAAAATAAATAAATATCGGATCTCACCTATACACAACAAAATCTATACCTACGGAAAGTAGATTTAATGACGAAACTAAAGGTATCAAGTCCGACAGTCGATTTGTAGTGTAAGGCATCCATTTTACCTTCCGAAAATGGAGAAAACTGAAAACTGTGCAGGTTACAGGTTTCAGACATTATTCGACTGGACAATGTTTATTTGTAACGACGACGTTACAAATAAGGTTGTTCAGCCGAAAACTAAGTGCAAAAAAAAATTCGTTAGCCGAAAAAAATAATTGTATAAATAAAACGAAAGAGCTTCATTATTTTCGCACCTCCCTCAGTATTTTCACACCTCTTCATTTCGTATAAGTAAAAAGAAAGAGCCTCATTATTTTCTCACCTCTTCATTTCGTATAAGTAAAAGTATTTTTGACGGAGTTTTCAGAGGAGATTTATTTTGCCAAAGAGTTTTTAGAAGGTATTTTTCCTCTCATTTATAATCCAGGGGTACATTCAAAGAAGTTTTTCCCAAGGCGTTTTTGTCAAAGATTTTGTGTTCTAAAGTAATTTTGAAAAGAAGTTATTTATTTGCAAGAAGTTTTTTCATAAAGTATTTTTCCAAGATATTTTTCTAAAGTAGGTTATTTGTTTGCAATGGGTTTTTTTCCAAAGAGGTTTTTTTTTTTTTTGAAAAAGTTTTTTTCCAAGGTATTTTTGCAAAGTAGGTTCTTTGCAATGGGTATTTTCCAAATAGTTTATTTGCAAAGTATTTTTGCAAATGTGTTTTTTTTTCTTTCAAAATATTTATATAAGTTGTTTTTTCAAATAAGGGTTTTTTTCAAAGAGTTTTGTTTTTTCTTCAATTGTTTTACAAATAAGATTTGTTTAGAAGGTGTTCTTATTTTTTTCAAAAGAAGATTAAGCAATCATGGGCAATAAAAGAAACCGTAAAAAAAAGTGATCGTAAACATGATGACGATGCTAATAGAGAAAAACAAAAACTCAGAAATACAGCCAAAAGAGCAAGGGTTGCAGAAACAGAAGAAATAATGAAGATATAAGAACATATTTACATGACAATGTTGATGAAATGGAAATTGAAAATAGGGTACAAGAAGAACAAATGGAAGTTGAAAAGGCCATTGTTGACGTAAATAGTGATTTACATGTTAATGTTGATGAAGTCAATATTGAAGATCAAAACCAAGATCCAGAAATTGGACCTATTATGTATGTATCATGTATTTTCGAAATTGATTTTTTATAATGAATTGTATTTTTTGACATATGTTAAATTAAATTAAATTTAATGTATAGGTACTTTCACCATTGATGATGAAATGTTGGAAGACATTGATTGCGACAAATATGGAGAAAAATTACCCATACATGTTGCACGATATCGTGCTACAAAAATTTATGATGATAATCTCAAAGATTGTTCAATAGCAGGACAAACACAAATTTTGAGATGTTTATTGGTGTCCAAGAAGTTAGAAGGTGCTACGTCATTATTGGGTATTCACAAGGCGACAAAAGAGTGGAAACTGAAACATAATGTGATAGAAAATATAGGTGATGCAATAAAAAAATTTGGAAAATCCAGAAAGAAAGATACCGGTGCTGCACGTAGAGCAATTCAGACATCAATTGTTTCAGCTAGTACTAGACAAAAATGTTTGACAACACAACTTGCACAAGCAATTGGAACCTCAAGAAAGACATTATACAAACATAGCAAATTCAGAATGCAAATAGATGAAAATGATAAACTTGCTTGCTGGGCAATTATTTGTAGACAACCTTACAAAGATAGAATGGGAGAAAGTGTTAAAGATATTGTACAGAAATATTGGTGGGAACATGCTCGATTTTCACCCATTTTAAGGGATGTGATACGACAAAGAGTATCACGAAATATATATGAAAGCCGTCCGAAACATATAATCGAAATGACACAAGTACAATTGTTCAATAAATTCAAGGAAGATCATCATGGAATTAATATATTGATCACTACATTTGTGCAACAAAAACCATGGTATGTTAGACCTATTACTATACGTGACACATGTTGTTGTTGTTATCATGTGCAATTTCAATTATATTACGACACGTTTCTTGAATTTGGTAAAATGTTTTGGACAAATTCACCACCTCCGCCCACAGTACGTGAATTCATATCTCAAACCCTATGTGAAAGAAATCACGATGAAGTATTTTATAATAAGAAATGTGTCAATGGAAAACATTGTCATGGTTGTGGAAATCTTGTTTTATTCCACAATAAATACCCTATCGATAATGATCAGTCGCTTTCAAATGTAAGCGTCGATTGGAGAAGATATGAATACAACAATTATTCTACAAGTTCTAGTGATGTACATTCCAAAGAATTGAATTGTAAGAAGATAAAATGTGTGTGACAGATTTTCTCAAGAAATTTGAAAGTGAAATTTATAAGTACACCAAGCATTCACATAGAGCACGATGGCAAGACCTTCAATTCAAACATTCCCGTGAAATTTTTCCAACTAGAACAGTTTTGTCTGTAGTTGATTTTGCAGAAAACTACACATTTGCTACACAAAAAGAGATTCAAAGTGAATACTATCATTCTGACCAAGTTTCAATATTTGTCCATGTTCTATTTAGACATTCTCATCAAGATGTTGATGACATTGAACGCACATGTGACAATCGAGATGTGATTAAAGAATATCACTTTTATATCAGCGATGATCGTACACACGATACACATTTTGTTCAACATTGTATTGAAATTTTTTTCTATGATTCACTAAAAAGTCGTAAAGTTGAATTCAATGAACATTGGATATGATTGGATGGATGTGCAGGACAATTTAAATATTCAGGATCATTTTTTTGGTTATGTCGACTTCATAAAGCAATGAGCATTAAACATTGTTGGAATTTCTTTGAAACTGGACATGGAAGAGGTGAACATGATGGTTCAGGAGCATGTGTAAAGAGAGCACTTCGAAGATGGCAAATGAACCATTCTTCTAAATGATTTCATTCAGCTGCAGAGGTTGTCCAATGGTGTAAATCAAATCTAAGCCATCATTGTAGTCAACAACTAAAAGATGTGCGCAGGTATATACATTATTTTTTTATTTATATTAATTGTCAATTTTAAAAAATGTATGTACTAACATTGAAGTATTTGTACACTAACATTAAAAGTTGTCATTTGTGATTTATCATTTATTGTGTAGGTTTTTTTGGCTTGTTGGAGTCCAAGATATAGATAGATCAATACCATATGAGGCTAGTACCATACATGGAACTAGAGAACTTCACTCTATTCAAACAAAATCCTTCCAAAACGTGTTTGCATTTGACAGTAGAAAGCAAACATGTTTTTGTCATATTTGCACTGAAAATGTTGAAACTACAGAAGTTTGTGAAAACATAACGAACAACTACGTAAAACATTGGAAACACACAGAGATTAATCCAAAAGGAAAAATGCCACTAGCAAACACAGAAGAATTAGAATCAGAAGAAATAAAAATATCATCTGATGGCGATAGAATTTCAGATCACGGTTAGAGAAGGTAATGATGTTGATTGTTCAATATTGTCCTTCACCTTATGTTTATATAGTCAATTTAATTCACTTAACTCCAACGTCAATTGTAATTTGCACAGGAGATATTTTCACTGTGATTGCACCTTTAGACAACAACGAAGACGTAAAATATTATTTGATGCGATGCACCGAAGGAAAAATGAAGTTATTGGAGGACTACAATGACAACAGATTTACATACGAAACAAGATCCATCATTTTAAAAGGCTAGTTTTTGCAGCAAACCCGTATGACTGAAAATTATGTCTACTTTCAAGATTATGAACCTGATGTTATATGTTGTCAGTATAGTCATTTAGTATGTGCAACTCGAATGAAATTAGAACAAGTTGTATAAAAAAAAACCTTAAAAAATAAAAAATGGAAACTATCCATATATGACTATGAACGGATAATTGAGGATGGAATTTCATTGCGATGTTTTTAACTATATCATTCCTTGTTCTAATTCTTGTTCTATGTTAAGATTGGCTATCATATCAGTTATTTATTAAAATTCAAAATCAAGTTGCTAATGTTACCTTAGTAATAAAAATATATTAGAATTCAAAATCAAGTTGCTTTAATGTTACCTTAAAAAATTGATGCATTGAGCTATAATTTATTAGAATTCAAAATCAAATTACTAATTTTACCTTATTAATAAAAAATATTCCTATCAAAACTTCTTAACATTCCTAACCATTCCTAACATTCACTCATACATTCATATATTTACGCCTATCAAAACTTCCTAACATTACTAACATTTCCTAACCATTCCTAACATTCACTCATACATTCATATATTTACGCCTATCAAAACTTCCTTAACATTACTAACACTTCCTAACATTCTCCACATTGATTCTTAACATTAGATTGTATCTAACATTCCTAAATTTCTAAACTTTTCAACATTAAAAATATGTTACATATACAAACATACATAAATTTACTAATACAAACATTCATATATTTGCACCTATCTAAACTTCTTAACATTCCTCATCCCCATTCCCACATCCACTCCTAACATTTCCCATGTTTATATAGTCAATTTAATTCACTTAAAACTCTTAAGGTTAACATTCCCCATATTCGTTCTTAACATTCTTAACATCCCTAACCTTTACATATACATGTATATAATCCAAAAAACAATATCTAAAATCAATGTAACAAATTGGATTGCTTTCATTCTTAAGGTTAAAATTCCCCATATTTGTTCTTAACATTTTTAACATTCCTAACCTTTAAATATATATGTATATAATCCAAAAAACAATATCTAAGATCAATATATGTATGTATATAATCCAAAAAAACATTCATGAATATTAGAGTTCAATGTACATGTATATAATAAAAAAAACAGTCATGAACATCTAAGTTCAATGTACATGTGTATATAATAAAAAAAACATTCATGAACATGTGTATAATCCTAAAATTAAGCTATTCGATGTCTGAATCGAAGAAGTTCATCACTATCCTCCACCTAGGGTCTTCCTTTTGACTCATAGCAATCTGAAACATGTATAAAAACAAATTATGAATATCATAAATCATTTAAACAATTTTAATTTAAAATTAAAAAAATTAAAACATTAAACTAGTATATAAAAGATCAATACAATTACTAACAAAGTTACCTCAAATTCTCCATCATTCAATGGAGTCTTCTTTTTCCCTCTAAAAGGTGGAGGAGACCCAAGCTACAACATGTATAAAAATAGTTTATAAATCTTACAAACTATTTAAACTATTTTAAACCAAAATAAATAAAATAAAATATTAAACTTACAATTCCACCACTATCCTCCAATGGAGTCTTCCTTTTGCCTCGAAAGATTGAAGAGATCCAAGTTTCAACATATATACAAGCAATTTATAAATGTAAAAAATTATTTAAACTAATTAAACTTATATATCAGAAAACAATTTGGATAATATTACATACCTTGAAGAAGAAACATGTAAAAACATTACTACTTTTGCTTCTTCTAAATTTTATGTGTAGATCTGTAAATATGGGTCGAGGAGTAATAGGAGTCATAGATTTGATCAATCATATCTATAACTCATAATACTCCAAGACCCATTTCTACAAATAAAGATAAATGACCCTTCTTTATATCAATGACACTACAACCATAGATGATAAGGAGAAATCATCTCTACCACTATTGCCACGTCGATGATCAATTGAATGTGAACTATACAATAAGCCTGAATCCAGAGGTGGCCACGATAATCTTTGATTTTCATTTCGGACACCAACTCCCAAAAAATGTAATGACCACCTACGCTTCTGTCTCAAGGCTGCTTTCTTTCCATTGAATATGACATCTACAAATTTACAGAAATATCAATTTTTACATGTTAATTAATCAACTTCAAAAACCTAGCTACTATAAAAACTAAGATTTCATAAAGGACCTAGATATCTCTAATATTATCTAATAGTTCTTTAAATGATTATAGCTAATTTATTATCTAATTCCATATCAATTTCTACATGTTAATTTTAATCAACTTCAAAAACCTAGCTACTATAAAAATTAAGATATCAATAAGAACCTAGATATACCTAATATTATCTAATAGTTCTTTAAATGATTATAGTTAATTTATTATATATTTTCATTTGAGATGATATCTACAAGATTACATCAATGAACTCATATCTTGTTCAAATTCTACATGTTAATTCCTCATCTTCAAACACCTAGCAACTATAAAAACTAAGTTTTTAATAAAGACCTATATGTCCTTAATAGTATATAATATATCAACTCATTACATATTCAAATTCTGCATGTTAATGCCTCAATGTCAAAGAGCTAACTACTATAAAAACTAAGTTTCTATTACCTAGATGTCCCTCATATTATCTAATAGTTCTTAAAATTAAAATAGGTACACTATTGTTGGATGTATAAAAAATTAATGTAGCAATCTTTTTGTTTTTTATGTGTTCTAAATTTTTAAAACTATCTTTTTAATAAAGACCTACATGTCCCTAATATTATCTAACAATTCTTAAAATGAAAATAGCTACACTATTGTTGGATGTATAAAAAATTAATGTAGCAATCTCTATGTTTTTGATGTATTTTGGATTTTTAAAATTAATAAAACCAATATCATCAAATATGAAATTAAAACTACATTTCTTTATGTCAACTACAAATATTTTCATTATTCCATAAAATCATAAAAACTATCCCTTATACTAAGTAAACTGATCAAAGTCACAGTGGATGAACTCTGCATTGACAAAGTTGATGAACTCTGCATGGATAGAGTTCATCAACTCTGTCCACATGGATAGGGTTAAGTTCATCACTTCATGTAAACAAAGTTAATCAACTCTATCCATGGACATAGTATTCATTCATGAACTTTGTCCATGAATAGATTTAATACAAATATCTTCCTTATTATACCTATGAATTTAAATTAATATTATAAAAAATTCAAAATATCTTAATACAATACTAAGTATAAATTGTAACTAATAAGCATTATACAAGTTATATGTTTCTTTTTAGATTAAAAATACATAAAATAAAGCAGATCAGTAATAAAAAAATATGATGTTTTATGTGTAATAATGGTTTTTTTAATGATTTATATTAAAACTACTAAAATACGTTTTGTTTAGTAAAGTTATCAAGGAAAGAGTTGATGAAGTCTAAATGAACTATGTTTTGCCAAGTTTAATCCATTGTCTTGTCTATTTGGACAGATTTGATTTACTCTATTCACATCTGACAGAGTTGATGAACTTTGTCCAAATGGACAGAGTTCATCAACTCTGTCCATTTTGAAAGCGTTCTCTAACTCCGTCTATTTGGAGAGAGTTCTTCAACTTTGTCCATCTAGACAAAGTTCATGAACTGTCCATCTGAATGTTGATCAACTCTAAAATACTAAAACTACTAAAATATGTTTTACTAAGTAAAGTTATCAAAGAAAGAATTTATGAAGTCTGAATGAACTATGTCTTGCTAAGTATAATCCATTGTCTTGTCTATTTGGACAGATTTGATTTCCTCTGTTCACATGTGGTCAGAGTTGATGAACTCTGTCCAAATGGATAGAGTTCATCAACTCTGTCCATTTTGAGAGAGTTCTTTAACTCTGTCTATTTGAAGAGAATTCTTCAACTCTAAACATTTAGACAGAGTTCATGAACTGTCCATCTGAGTGTTGATCAACTCTATCCAAATGGACAGAGTTCATCAACTCCTTTCATTCTATTTAAATTATTACCTATAATTTAAGTTAAAAATATTTCATTCTAATTCAAATAGATTATATTAAATTCTAAAAACATAGAAATTATAATTAAAATAAACAAAAACTTACCCAAATGGACTCTGTTGATGAACTCTGTCCATTTGGACAGAGTTCATCTACTCTGTTAACATGGACAGAGTTCATACACATATAGATATTAATTAAAATTAAAATTATAAGATTTATACAACAACACATAACATATGCAAACTTTAACTCTGCAATACTATCACAAAAAACGAATGCCATTGGCTACAACAAAAGATATATCACATTTTAAAAATTTCATTTCAAATTATAGAAGAAATTTCATAAAATATTACCTGACAGGGGGGAGCACAGCAATACCAAACCACGAACAGACCCTCCAAGGAAAGACCACAAACACCAACACAATGTGTCCTCCACAAACACACCTCCATGATGAACATACCTCCACAGCGAACAGTCCATCACGAAGCGCCCTCCACGAACAGACTTCCACGTCGACAGGAAACTAGTATGTCCACGACAGGAGGACCGGTGAAGAGGACAGGGGTGACGGACAACAACAGACAAATCAGACGACGAAAAAACACGACCAAATGAAGACAAATGACTGCAGGCGAAAACAAAGATAATGGGGCCAGAGCTTGCCTTTTATGTGAAATAATTATTCGGCTGAACAACTATTCAGTCGAATAATTGTTCGGTCGAACAAGTATTAAAACGACTGTAAAAAATTCCAGCCGGCTATGCATTCTGTCAAATTAAACGGTTCACTGTTAACGTTATTCAGCCGAATAAATAATTAATTATTCAGCTGAATAATGATAGTTATTCGGCCGAATAAATAAATTATTCGGTCGAATAAATATAATTATTCGGTCGAATAACGTTCGCTATGTTGTTTGGACACCCAATTCTCACATAAGTGTTACCCAACTTCGCGTTTTCACCCTCCTATCATGGTCAAATATAAGTGCAGAGCCTTTCTGACATGATGTGCGATGAGTTTCCTACCATGGTCAGATGTAAGTGCAGAGCCTTTCTGACATGGTGTGCGATGAGTTTCCTAGCATGGTCAAATGTGAGTATTGAGCCCTTCTGACATGGTTTGCAATGAGTTTCCAACCATGGTCAGATGTGAGTGCTGGGAAGACCTTTTTGACATAGTTGTGATGTGTTTCTGACCATGGTCAGATATAAGCGCTGAAGAAGATGAAGATCTACATGGAGGCTAGGCCTAAAACCAACATGAAAAAGGGTTGGCTCTGTAGAACTTCCTGTGACAAGAAGAATGAAGAGATAGCACCATTTGATTGAGATAGTGGAAGCAATGATGATGATGATGATAAAGTGATGATCCAGCTTTGATAATGATCCAGTGATGATCCAACTTTGATGATTATCTAGTGATGATCCAATTTTGATGATGATCCAGTGATGATCCAGACTTGATGAAGATGACTTGACGATGAAGATGACTCGAAGATGAAGATAACTTGATGATGATCCAGATGATATAGAGAAGAAGACTTGTGCTGATAAATTGTGTTGAGAGAATACCTTCCTAGTTAAGAGGCAGTGTTGATGTATTTGTAATTTCAGAATGTATTCACTTGTATATCTTATGTATTGTACCTCGATGTTTATTTTGGGAAGTATCTATAATGTAATTGAGTCATGTCATGCCCCGATGTTTCGATCGGGAGATTCAATAATGTAAACAAGTCATGTAAATTCATTGAGGTTAACCCTCCATTGTAAGTCGGGGTAATAGTCCCACAATTGTGTTAAGGTTAACCCTCCTTGTTGATCGGAGGGAAAAGTGCCCACAGTTGTGGGGCACTAGGGTTATTAGACTCTCATAGATATGTCAGCCCTGGAAAGTAATTGTTAAGTGGGGCCAACTTGTCGGAGTGAACATTAAGTGAACGAAAGAATATAAATAGACAGTGAGCCTCTCTATTTATCACACACACACTCACTCACTAGGGCGCATGAGTGAGAGAGAAAGAACAAGCTGTTGGACATCATCTTTATGTTTTCGGGTTTTATTGCTGCCATTGGTGCTCATTCTATCTCTGAGGATGTTGCGGGGTTTTCTCCTTTATGGTTTCCCCGAGGAAAATTCTTTGTGTCTCTTGTCTCTTGTGTTTATTGCTATGCATGTTATTCTCTCAGATAAGATCCTAATATCATATTGCTTAAATGATAATAGTCTAACGAGGTCCATAAGAGCTCTAAGACAAGGGTGCCCACTACCACCCTTTTTATTCCTTCTAATAGCCGACACCCTAAGCAGAATTATTCACCATGCTAAGAGGGAAGGTTCTTATAAAGGAGTCAAGGTAACTAGATCTGAAGAACTCTCTCACATTTTGTTTGTTGATGATGTGGTAATGATGGGCGAAGGGACTTGGGAGAATCTCAGAGAAGCTGAATAGGTCTTGGAATTGTATAAGAAGGTGACATGAATGCATATCAGTGTAGAGAAGTCCATCCTCTCATAGAATGGCCTCCCTAATACAGTAAGGAATAGGCTAAACTCAGATTTCCCCTATTCTATAAAGCCGCTATCTGAAGGTTTCAAATATTTAGGGTTTTTGATCAAACCTAATGCTTATTCGTTTAAGGATTGGATGTGGTTATACAAAAATATTGAAGGCAAAATCGGGTGCTGGACCAACAAGTTCTTGTCAAGGGGAAGAAGACTGGTTTTACTCAAGGCAGTCTTACAAAGTATACCTGTATAATTGGCCACAATTGCATACATCCCGAAATGCATACTACATAAAACAAGGAAAAAATTCTTCTCTTTTTTATGGTAAGAAAATAAACAGTCGGAAGGAATTCCTTTGGCCAAACGACAAATGCTGGATAATCTTAAGGAACTGGGTGGATGGGGAATCAAGAACCCATTTGTATTATGTCAATCTCTAGCTACAAAAACTCTTTGGCGATTAATAAAGAATCCAGATTCCTACTGGGGGAAGGTGATCTGGGTTTCCAAATACCGCCCCAATGGCTCCATCCAAGAATGGATAAGGAAACCGGATAAATATTTCAAGAATGGTTCTATTGGCTGGAAAGCTCTAGTGCTAGCATTTCCTTAAGCAGGGAACTTGATTACTTAGTCTGTAGGAAATGGGAAAGAAGTTCAGGTAGGGGAAGATCCTTGGGTAGGAGCAGGGGAAAGATAACAAATTTTAGGTGCCCTAATTAATAAACTCAAAAGCTTAGGGATCTTGAATCTAAGCCAGACTTGCTCACTAACTCTACAAAGGGAAAATTGATGGAAGAATTCTGAAGACCTAGGACTAGAAGAGGGGCTCAAGGAAGAATGGAATGAGTCTGTCTCCCTATTGTAGATTTGTTTTATTCATCTTGAAGAAGATGCAAAAGATAAATTGGTCTGGACCAAAAATCCCGCTACAAGGGATTTTACGACCAAATTAGGCTATAAGAGTTGGGCATTAGAGAATTACCAGGGAGACAAAATGGATTGGTGGAAACAAGTGTGGACTGAGTTAAGGCCCTTTCAAGGCTAAAATAACCCTATGGCTGGCACTAAACAATAAGCTCTTAACTTGGGAAAATATTAAAAGGAGAGGTTGGAATGGTCCAAGTTGGTGTGTTTTATGCCACTTAGATGAGGAAACTGGATCTCATTTGTTTGCTCTATGTTCTTATGCAGAATCAGTATGGAAGGAAGCTTGCATAGAACTAAAGTTTCAAGGGATGCATGAGGGGGCCTCTCTTGATCAAAATTCCTATGCATGGTGGTCAAAAAGATCGGTACGTCTATTCAGTGCACTTCCTTCCTTTTTTTCTTATGGAATCTGGTGGGCTCAAAATGCAGCTATCTTCACTAACAAACTGATTCCTCTTGAAGTAACAACGAATCCTATGGTTCAGTGGACCAGGGAGCACAAATCAAAAGAGAAAGAGCCCAAAAAAAGGATAACAGTACCTCTAGAAATAAATAAAGCAGTTCCTTGGGATTTCTTTCACCGTGCAAATCAAGGAGATCCTCCCCTGGGAGGTTTGGGAGGAGTGTTATCCTTCTCTGATAAATATAAGGTGCAAGTAAAGTATGCTCCTAGGCATTGTATGAACAACAAAGCAGAACTAACAACTCTTCATACAATCCTAGAGCTGGCTATTAACAGTAACATATCTCACTTACAAGTATTTGGGGACTTGAAGATGGTTGTTGATTGGGTCAATAAGAAGATCCAGATAAATGCTCCTCATTTTCAACAACTTTTGAGAGAAATCAGAAGGCTTTTGGATCTTTTCTCATGCCTAAGCATAACACATATTTATAGAGAATTAAACATGGAGGCAGTCAGTCTGTCCAAACTTGCTCTGCTCTTAGCTCTAGGCCACCAGGAGGTAGAGGAAATAAAAGACGATTAGGAGATTTCTCATAAAAGATTTTTCTTGTGATTCTTTTTGTGAAATATGTAACCTGTAGCCGAAACAAGACGAAGGATGTATATGGATACTGGAATTTATGGACTGTAAGAAAAGTTTTTGCTAAGGGTGTTAGCCCTTGTATCTTTTTTGATGTAATAAGAGTTCCCCTGGAACAATTCATGATCACTCTTTATTTAGGGTGGTGGATATTTTCCTATTGGAAGTTATATATATATATGTAAACCATATTTCTTTAATACTCATATTTTAATGAAGGGGAAAGGTAGTATAACTCATTAAGTGGCTTTTATAAGTTTTTTTTCCATGGCTATTAGTAATGAAGGAAACGTTGGGAATTGATATTTCGTAGCAAATATACTTTCATTGAAATCAAACAAGGGACATCGGGAATTTACACAAGAAATATTTGAAAAGGAAAATTATATTCAGTCATTCCATTTCCGCATGTGTTTGTATTGTACATTGTCTCTTTATATAACAATAGGTGACCATAACAACTAAGTCATAGTTGGATATTCAATTCCTCTATCTCTCCTTAGTCATGGTTTAAGCTTAGTCTATTATGTTATATTTATATTTATGCAACCACATAATTTAAATATTTATAATCACAAATATGAGCTATTCCTTCATTCCCCCGTAACAAATAATTGTAATTTTAATATTAAATCATAATCCTTTGTCTCTTCCAGTGGTATTTTGAATTGGTAGTCAATATTCATCTTCTTTTTCTATGTTCTTCTTCTTCAATCTTGTTAATCTTTTTCCTTTTGCGTTTTTCATCTTTGTTTTTTTTCATTCTTTATCTTCTTTTAACAAGATCGTGTACCTGCAAAATATAATCACCGTGTTTATTGAAATCCATATAAAAAAATCATGAACAATTAGAATACATGGTTCTCTTGGAAGTTTTTTCTCATACATGGTTCAACAACAATTATTGAATCACAAACCTTCATACTTGTACCTTTTACTTCCCCTGCATTATCATCATCTTGGTTTTTTTTTGGATTACCCTTACCCACACTCTAGGTTTTTGTAGATAACCGTCAACTATTACATTTTTCAAGTGGTTTCAACTTACAACAAATTATTCCTTTCACGAAATGGTTTTGACAAACCACAAACCCTCGTTTGTCATGATGAGTGGTTTTTGGTTTACTACAAACTATCAACAATCAAATTATGGGAGTATAATTTCCTTAACGTGATTTACATCCATTACATCATATGTCTTAGGTACATAGTATTTCAAATATATTTCATTCGAGGCTAATCTAGCCCTTATATAATCGTAGGACCATAACCATCTTCTTTTCCATCGTCGAAACATTATTATGAAGGAGAATAATCAAACTTAAGGATTTCATTTCCACATCAATTACTTTTGCATCTCAATTATTGATACGTATTTTTATTTCCATTACTTACCTTACCTTGCATCTATTTCTCCATTCTCTTTTTAATTCTTTTGTTGCTTCATCTTTCTTGGATTGCCATTCACCAATGCATCTTTTGCTTGTGCCTAGGGGTTTGTGTCCATTCTTCTTTAGTCTTATTCCACTTTCTTTCATTATCCTCTTTTGTTGTCTATAATCTTCTTTCACTTCCTCTATCATTTTCATCCTCTTTCATCTTGTTTTTGCTACATCATCTTGTCAAACTCTGCCACTTACTTCACATCATTAAGAGTCTTTCTGTTTGCTTCTGGTTGTCTTCTTCTTTTTCCTTTTGTCATTATCTTTCATGTACACCTCCAATCTTCTTCATATACTTGAAATTACCTACATAAGATTTTTTTTTTTTTGAAATTGGCTTTGACTTTGGTTTAACAAACTTAAGTGACACACTAATGTTATGATTTGACATAATTTTCACAAAAATCATATTTTCTCTACATGATCTATGACTCTAATTTTCATTTGATATTGAAGAACTAAACTTTGACTCTATATTCTTAAAATTTTCTTACATCAATACTCACAATTTTCATAACTACATTGCAAAAGTGAAAGAAGTTGGGTTTAATGTTTTAAACCAATAACTCCATGGAAAGATAACTTTACATGACTAAGGTCTTGAGACTCAAAATATATTAGTTTCCAAATTCTAACTTGGTTATTGTCTACATATTCAATATCGACTACAAAATACTTTGGGGGTTTATTTTTCATTTATAATGCACTTTCAACATAACATAACAAAATCACTTCATCACCTCATTTAATATTTAGTCACTCATTACTTAATATTCTCTCTTTCATTTGTTTTTGATTTACACACATGCCTTCTTTTCTGGATTTTATTAAAACTCACTTTTATACTATGCATAGCATAAGTGTCGAGCAATGGAAAATATAAACCATACCTTGTTCTTGAATATGTTTGCATAAGGCATCTCGACACTACTAACAAATAATGAACACTGCTTTTCAAGATTATATTTTGAGCAATTATTTCTTATTTTTTAGCGAATTCAACAAGTTCCACACGACCTTTCCATATTTGGAAGTTATATTGAATCACATAGAGGATATATATTTTCTCCATTGGAAACAAGCTTTGCAACATAATACACAATTTGAAACCACCTGGATATGTATCTCTCAGTTGTTTATGACTATTACAACTCACAAATTAAGCTTTCCAAGCTAATGCACGTGAAGGATGGCCCCCCTTGCTTAATGCAGGTTCAAGATGCCCCCTTTCCTGTTAGGTTAAACACCACATAAGATAAAGGTTATGTGCAATGCTAGGAAACACAGACCATAAAAAACCTATGCTACAAAACTGAACCACTAGCCATGGGATGCTACAACTATAGAGATGTGCCTCCACTACCCTTCGCATATGCAACCAAATGATAAGAAACTATGGAACATGCTTAAACACACGTAGTTATGTAACCAAACTATCATTATTCCCAACATTGTTCTCTTCAATATTGATCAGCCGACCACTATAGTCTCATTACACAAGTTTGTACACATATTAATACGTAGATTCCCCCATTCTCTCTGCATAATTTCTCACACTCATAACACCTTTCCCATGGATAAAACCACACACAGAGATATAAATAACTAGCATAATTACCACATCAATATACAACAATAGCATTCATCCACACAAAGATATAAGGAATGTACATAAAGTATTCATTTTTATTAATGGTTCAATACAGTACAATGTAGTTACATATATTGGACACAGCTTAGTGGTCTCTAAAAAATCCACCCTATCTACAATTGGCCAACCACAAAATGAATCTGGTTCTTTGAATGCTATCTTGTTCCTCTTAGCTGCTAGGCCATAAGCCATGGCAACCCTTGACTACTCCACCTCAATATGTTCCGCAAAGCTCTTCTTGGAGTAATCCTCCAATATT
Source organism: Pseudotsuga menziesii (assembly GCA_001517045.1). Taxonomy (NCBI): domain Eukaryota; kingdom Viridiplantae; phylum Streptophyta; class Pinopsida; order Pinales; family Pinaceae; genus Pseudotsuga; species Pseudotsuga menziesii. The sequence goes on along the minus strand of LPNX010910755.1, from coordinate 727,698 downwards.
GTCTTTCTCATTTGTTCCCATTGTATTTACTCTTGTACATCAAACTCTTCGTATTCATCTCCTTGTGTGCTTGGTTCAGTTACCAACAATGTTATCAGAACCAGACCAGTGGTCAAACTGGTAGACCCTAGGACCCAGAACCGGACAAAAATTGGATAAAAAAAGAGGTTGAGCAAATATATATATTTGTGTGTGTGAGCGTGCACGCATCCATGTGAATTCAAACTATTATACACAAATATGCAAAGTTTCTAATGTATATAGCAAGTTTTAAACTTCAATTTCAAAGTTTGAAAGTTTGAAACCATGGCACTCTAATTATAATAAAGACTAGAGTCTAATAAAGCATGTTGAAGGAATCTATATGGGGCTCGTAATTTGTAAATACTCTGTACGGTACAACTACATGTAACACAAGTAATAGAGCATAATCCCATACTCTATACTGGTAACAGGTATCACAACAACTAACTCGTTATAATTCTAGTATCTACCAATAATGGGGCCTGCACACATACTCATACTCGAAGACAGTCTAAGTTCTTGGAAGTTGGTATGTCCATGAAAAATTTGTGTTACACCGTCAATAATGCAGCCCGTAAAATTAACATACTATATAATTATTGAAACTTGAACTTCTAACCAATAATTTAACCCGTCAAATTTAAATACTCTGGAATCTGTATAGTGTAGAAGTAACCAATAATGCATCATGTAAATAATCTGTACAGGGTAGAAGTACTTGTTGATGGATGCCAACAACCAGATGAATGAAAGCTTCAAAGCTTGGCCTTGTCGAAATTCAAAAACTAGAATGCCTCAGCATTTCCCGTAATCCATACTCCATGAGTATGTATGCTACTACGCTCAGTCAAAGATGAGTGCGATTGAAAGAGGGGTTCCATGTCCATTTATAGTGTTTGAAGGACAATTAGGTAATCTAGCGTGTCCACATTCTTAGTTTTTTTTATTAAAAAATCTCAAAAAACTTGTTTTTTAACCCCACGAAGATGTTGGTACAGAACTAACCGGTTCCTGATGGAAACTGGTAGGTTCCATATGGAACCAACCAAAAGCAGTTTGAAGAAGGCGATTGGACCAGAAACCCCCTTAAACCGGTTAGATTGGATGGTTTTGCAGCTTTTGGGATGTTTTTGACAACCTTGGTTACCAACACCCATGCCCCTTTGTTTTCCACTACTATATTTGTCTTGTTGAAGCCATCGTTCAATTCCCTTGATTGTTAGGGTGGAAGCTCCACTTTCTCAAGTGTCAATCGCTCATGTTGATCCCACACTTAATCATCTCCACAACAAGTCTGATATATTGGAATTTCGGTTATGCAATACCGACTGGGGTTCTGCAAGGAAAATTGTAGCCAAGAGAGGTTCTACTTGATCCACAACAATTGATCTGCAACAATTGTTCCATGCCTATCTTGGTTACGTAACCACTGCTTCCAATTCTGGAACAAGGCAACTTGAGATGCATCCAACAACATGCTTCTATAGTAATAATTTCCATGCGATCTATAGCCAGTGTGCGCCCAACTAATTTCTCCAACATGCAATATTCACTGCTTTATTGCTCATCAACCATCCATAATCCACTCAATGTCGAGTCTATCACACTTCTACTTGTGTCCTCATGTCTCATCTTCATAATGGAGTATGCTACTGTGTCAGACTCCCCAGGTTATTAAGAAGCATGCATTCATGCTTATGAGGTAACCCTGCCAATACAACTTTGATCTAGGTGGATCTGTTGACACTCCAGAATAAAAGTACTCATCTTCCAAAAATAACAACACCATGTCGAAGATATCGATGATAAATTTCTAACGGTGCAAACGACATGCCAAACAGACTCCATATGCAAAAGATATGATGTTCTGAAGTTTTGGCAAGACAATGTTTTCATGCAAGAAATGGCAAAAAAGAAGGTGCCACATGGAAGGTTAGAGTTGAGTTGGCATTACATGGAATCTAGTTGGTAGTTAATTTGACCAACGATAGGCCACAATGTGGAAGTCCCATTGGCGGCCCAGTGGTGGAGTTTTCCATAAATTATAGTGGAGGCGACAAGGAGGATTGAAGCCGCGACCTCCCATACTACATGAGCACCTTACCACTGCACCAACACATGATAATTGTCATGGTCATGTAATAAATTATATTTGAATTTGAGTTTGGTTAAAAGCGGTTGTAAAAGAGCCAAGGCTAAGCCCCGATCCATGTGTTGTGAGGGATATCTACCTTATGACTTGGGGTCCTAGGGTCACCAACATACTAGGGTGTGGCTTACAAACATTAAGGGTTTAGGACATAAATAGATAGAATAAGGGTTATCAAGACAAGTACCTTTTTCAGACGGTTGATCCTAGCTTTCAATCTCTTCTTCAAATGCTCCAAAGCTCTTTGCACTTCAATACCTACAACAAAGATAGATGCTATTCCACAATACCTCTTATTGCAATATAAATGAACATGAATAGACTGCAATTGCATTAAATATAAATGACAACATAGATCATGATTCATAACAACAAAAACATGCATAACAACATATGTGGAAGAAAGACATTCTTTATTACTGAAGGTTCTGAGAACATTGCAACCCTATCTGAGACAAGATTTGTTCTGCAGACAAGGAGCTAAGTCCTCCTTGCTCCTCTCTCAAGAGATTTTCTCCAGCATAACCTTTCTCTCCAAAGTTTCTTCTCCTATCCTCTCAGCCCTCGCCTCTATTTATACTTGCTGATGAGGAGAGGAAATAAAAGATGATTAGGAGATTTCTCATAAAATATTTTTCTTGTGATTCTTGTGAAAGATGTAACCTGTAGCCGAAACAGGAAGAAGGATGTATATGGATACTGGAATTTATGGACTGTAAGAAATTTTTTTGCCAAGGGTGTCATCCCTTGTATCTTTTTTGATATAATTAGAGTTCCCCTGGAATAGTTCATGATCACTCTTTATTTAGGGTGGTGTATATTTTCCTATTCGAAGTTATATCTATCTATATATCTATACACACACACACACACACACACATAAACCATCTTTCTTTAATACTCATATATTAATGAAGGGGATAGGTAGTATAACTCATTAAGTGGTTTTTATAAGTTTTTGTCCATGGCTATTAGTAATGAAGGAAACGTTGGGAATTAATATTTCATAGCAAATATACTTTCATTGAAATCAAACAAGGGACATCGAGAATTTACACAAGAAATATTTGAAAAGGAAAATTATATTCAGTCATTCCATTTCCATGTGTGTTTTTATTGTACATTGTCTCTTTATATAACAATAGGTGACCATAACAACTAAGTCATAATTGGATATTCAATTCCTCTATCTCTCCTTAGTCATGGTTTAAGTATAGTCTATTATGTTGTATTTATGCAACCACACAATTTAAATATTTATAATCACAAATATGAGTTATTCCTTCATTCCCCCTTAACAAATAATTGTGATTTTAATATTAAATCAAAATCCTTTGTCTCTTCCAGTGGTCTTTTGAACTGGTAGTCAATATTCATCTTCTTTTTCTATGTTCTTCTTCAATCTTGTTCATCTTTTGCCTTTTGAGTTTTTCATCTTTGTTTTTTTTTCATTCTTTATCTTCTTTTAACAAGATCGTGTACGTGCAAAATATAATCACCGTGTTTATTGAAATCCATATAAAAAATCACCAACAATTAGAATATATGGTTCTCTAGGAAGTTTTTTCTCATACATGATTCAACAACAATTATTGAATCACAAACCTTCATACTTGTACCTTTTACTTCCCCTGCATTGTCATCATCTTGGTTTTTTTTTTGGCTTACCCTTACCCACATTCTAGGTTTTTGTAGATAACCGTCAACTATTACATTTTTCAAGTGGTTTCAACTTGCAACAAATTATTCCTTTCACCAAATGGTTTTGGCAAACCACAAACCCTCGTTTGTCATGAGGAGTGGTTTTTGGTTTACTACAAACTATCAACAATCAAATTATGGGAGTATAATTTTCTAATTTACATCCAAGTTACATCATATGTCTTAGGTACATACTATTTCAAATACATTTTCATTCGAGGCGAATCTAGCCCTTATATAATCGCAGGACCATAACCATCTTCTTTTCCATCATTGAAACATTATTATGGAGGAGAATCATCAAACTTCTTAAGGATTTCATTTCCACATCAATTACTTTTGCATCTCAATTATTGATATGTATTGTTATTTCCATTACTTACCTTACCTTGCATATATTGCTGCATTCTCTTTTTACTTCTTTTGTTGCTTCATCTTTCTTGGATTGCCATTCACCAATGCATCTTTTGCTTGTGCCTAGGGGTTTGTGTCCATTCTTCTTTAGTCTTATTCCACTTTCTTTCATTATCCTATTTTGTTGTCTATCATCTTCTTTCACTTCCTCTATCATTTTCATCTTCTTTCATCTTGTTTTTGCTACATCATCTTGTCAAACTCTGCCACTTACTTCACATCATTAAGAGTCTTTCTATTTGCTTCTAGTTGTCTTCTTATTTTGCCTTTTGTCATTATCTTTCATGGACACCTATAATCTTCTTCATATACTTGAAATTACCTACATAAGAGTTTTTTTTTTGAAATTGACTTTGACTTTGGTTTAACAAACTTAAGTGACACACTAATGTTATGATTTGACATAACTTTCACTAAAATCATATTTTCTCGACATGATCTATGACTTTAATTTGCATTTGATATTGAAGAACTAAACTTTGATTCTATATTCTTAAAATTTTATTACATCAATACTCACAATTTTCATAACTGCAAAAGTGAAAGAATTTGGGTTTAATGTTTTAAACCAATAACTCCATGGAAAGATAACTTTACATGACTAAGGTCTTGAGACTCGAAATAGATTAGTTTCCAAACTCTAACTTGGTTATTGTCTACATATTCAATATCCACTACAAAATACTTTGGGGGTTTATTTATCATTTCTAATGCACTTTCAACATAACATAACAAAATCACTTCATCACCTCATTTAATATTTAGTCACTCATTACTTAATCTTCTCTCTTTCATTTGTTTTTTATTTACACACATGCCTTCTTTTCTGGGTTTTATTAAAACTCATACTATGCATAGCATAAGTGTCGAGCAATGGAAAAGATAAGCCATACCTTGTTCTTCAATATGCTTTCATAAGGCATCTCGAATAAGCCATACCTTGTTCTTCAATATGCTTTCATAAGGCATCTCGAATAAGCCATACCTTGTTCTTCAATATGCTTTCATAAGGCATCTCGACACTACCAACAAATAATGAACACTACTTCTCAAGATGATATTTTGAGCAATTATTTCTTATTTTTTAGCGAAATCAACAAGTTCCACACGACCTTTCCATATTTGGAAGTTATATTGAATCACATAGAGGAGATATATTTTCTCCATTGGCAACAAGCTTTGCAACAAAATACACAATTTGAAACCACCTGAATTTGTATCTCTCAGTTGTTTCTGACTATTACAACTCACAACTTAAGATTTCCAAGCTAATGCAGGTGAAGGATGGCCCCCCTTGCTTAATGCAGATGGAAGATGCCCCCCTTCCTATCAGGCTAAACACCACATAAGATAAAGGTTATGTGCAATGCTAGGAAACACAGACCATACAAAACCTATGCTACAAAACTGAACCACTAGCCATGGGATGCTACAACTATAGAGATGTGCCTCCACTACCCTTCGCATATGCAACCAAATGATAAGAAACTATGAAACATGCTTAAAAACATGTAGTTATGTAACCAAACTATCATTATTCCCAACATCGTTCTCTTCAATATTGATCAACCGACCACTATAGTCTCATTACACAAGTTTGTACACATATTAATACACATACTCCCCCATTCTCTCTGCATAATTTCTCACACTCAGAACACCTTTCCCATGGATAGAACCTCACACAGAGATATAAATAGCTAGCATAATTACCACATCAATATACAACAATAGTATTCATCCACACAAAGATATAAGGAATGTACATAAAGTATTCATTTTATTAATGGTTCAATACAGTACAATATAGTTACACATATTCGACACACCTTAGTGGTCTCTCAAAATTCCACCCCATATACAGCTGGCCAACCACAAAGTGAATCAGGTTCTTTTAATGCTATCTTGTTCCTCTTACTTGCTAGGCCATAGGCCATGGCAGCCCTTGACTGCTCCACCTCAATATGTTCCTCAAATCTCTTCTTGGAGTATTCCTCCAATATTGTCTTTCTCATTTGTTCGCATTGTATTTACTCTTGTACATCAAACTCTTTGTATTCATCTCCGCGTGTGCTTGCTTCAATTACCAACAATGTTATCAGAACCAGACCAGTGGTCAAACTAGTAGATCCCAGGACCCAGAACTGAACAAAACCTGGATAAAAAAACCAGTTGAGCAAATATGTGTGTGTGTGTGTGTGTGTGTGTGTGTGTGTGTGTGTGTGTGTGTGCGCGCACACATCCATGTGAATTCAAACCATTATACACAAATATGCAAAGTTTCTAATGTATATAGCAAGTTTCAAACTTCAATTTCAAAGTTTGAAACAATGGCACTCTAATTATAACAAGGAAAATAGCCGCAAAGCAGTTTGTCCCTGCCTTAAATTTATGTTTATAATTGAGATATGTTATATGTTATTGAAAAGAAAATATTTATTATATTAGTTTTTTTCTTTATTTATTATTGTAAATATTTGTATAAAGAATTAATAGGTAAACATCAATAAGACTTTCATAAATATAAAATTTATTAATATATTTAACAAGTAAAATTAAGAGCAAAGCTACTTAGTACTTGTCTCTTAAAAAATGTTTGAAAAAATAGTAATAAAATCTTGAAGTTATTTATTAAGATATATTATTTTATATTATAAGAAATTGGTTGGAAAATGGTTAAAGGATGTATGGGTTTGCCACATATATATGAGTGGGTTAGTAGCATCAATCATAGATAGTGATATTCCACTATAGTTTATTATGTTCGACTATAATCATAATCAACCATAATAGTTAGGGAAATGAGGGATTAGTGGTCAAGGCATGCTAGTGGGTTGGTTGCTCAATGATTAGTGGGTTTGTGTGTTACTAATTGATGGTTAGAAGGTGTCAATGGTAAAGAGGTTGATATATTAGTGGTTAATGCTATTTTAGGTTAATGATTTAAGAGAAATTGGAACTTTACCCATATTGAACAAGTCAAATTAATTTAAATAGACATTAACTAAATACTTTTCCCTATTACATTTAACTAATATCCTATTACATTAAAAAAATTGAAAAAAGTTTCAATTTAAAAACCACCAAACACAATATCTTTAATTTACACCATCAATGAAAACTTGATTTTTTTTTATATCTTTATGTAATAATGAAAACTTGATCTTTATCATTTTTTAATTCTCCTAACAATTATAAAAATAATTACTTTAAAAGTTATTGAATAAATACATTCATTCCAATATAAATGTATGATTTAATTTTTACATGAAACTTTAACGAATCACATCTATATTTTGTAAAAATAATAAATAACTAATAGTTACAATAAAATTATGAAAAGTGAAACTTTAACAAATCTCACACACACACACACACACATATATAATAAATAACTAATAGTTACAATAAAATTATGAAAAGTGAAAAAAAAATGTAACGTGGCTCCAAGTTATAAAACTTATTAAAAAAAAATCATTGAGTTTCGTGCCATTTGCCTACTTCACAATGGAAATCCTTATATACTGGACAGACTTTCCCTCGGGAGGGTAGCCTCTCCAATGGACACATTTGGATTTCTCATCCAACGATGTCCATTGGACAGGCTCCCCTCCCGAGGGAAAGCCTGTCTAGTATATAAGGCGCTCCACTTGACAATTACCAGTACTAAGAGTATAGATAATCACTAATAACTAAGATATAATAAAAAATTCTAATATCATTAACAAATACAAAATTATAAATACTAATACTTTTAAAAATAAAAATATAGCATAAGAAATAAAAGTAATTTTAAATTAAAATAATAAATTTTTATTTATTTATTGTAAACTTAAAGAAATTTAACATTATTAAAATAAGAAATAATAAAACTAAAAGTTAATTATACTTAATCTAATTTTTATTGTTATTAAAAACTAAATAATTATTGTTTATTGAAAATTAAAATTACTTTTATCTTAAATATCTTTCTAACTTTTTCTAAACCAAAAAACAAAAAAAAAGAGTTTATATATATTTAGCAACGAAAAAAAAGAGTTTGTATGTATTTAGCAACAATGATATAGATATAGTGAACAAACTAAATTAACTTTCATGCCTAAATGAAGTGGCATTAGTTTTTTTATGATGATTTTGATAAGTCCGCAGGGATGGAATTTGATGGGTAAATGCTCGCCATGGATCAATTTACCCATCAAATACAACTAAAATTTTACCGAAACTGTCAAAATCTGGCTTAGAATACCAAAAAAACGTTTGGGTGTCCACCATTTGAATTTGCAACCCTGCTCTCACGTGTTATATAGACTATCAACCTGTAAATAGTTAAGAATTATGTGGCATAGTCTTGACTCCACATAGGTTCGGAGAAGATTTTCCTCACAGAATCAGGTTCATACAGTGTCCTCTGTCCAAATGTTTGGACACGTTTATCCAAACAAGCTAAAGTGTTTAAAAGAAATAACGTAAACAATAAACTCTTGTCAAATCATAATTATGTTTTATTTATTAGGTTTTTTAATTGTGTTGACAAAACAATGCTAGGTGTCAATTTTTTATAAAAAGAAAATTATAAAATTTTAATTATATTTCTAAATCTGACAATTTGTTTTCACAGCAGGGGTATTTAGTCTATTCAATGTACTTAACCAATGAAAGAATAAAAATAAAGAATTTTTAAAATTCAAAATTATTTTTTTCTTTTATTTTTAAAATAATATATTAAATATAAAATTACCATAAAACATTAGAAACCTATATTAAAAATTTATTGGTATTATAAAGTCAAACTGATTTTGAAGACCAAATGATCACTATAGTTCCATGCCTTGGCAGGGACTAATAAAGACTAGAGTCTAGTAAAGCATGTTGAAGGCATCTATATGGGGCTCGTAATTTGTAAATACTCTGTACGGTACAACTACACGTAACACAAGTAACAGAGCATAATCCCATACTCTATACTCGTAACCGGTATCACAACAACTAACTCGTTATAATTATAGTATCTACCAATAAATGGGCCTGCACACATACTCATACTCGAAGACAGTCTAAGTTCTTGGAAATTGGTATGTCCATGAAAAATTTGTGTTACACCGTCAATAATGCAGCCTGTAAAATTAACAAACTATATAATTATTGAAACTTGAACTTCTAACCAATAATGCAACCCGTCAAATTTAAATACTCTGGAATCTGTATAGTGTAGAAGTAACCAATAATGTATCCTGTAAATAATTTGTACATGGTAGAAGTACTTGTTGACGGATGCCAACAACCAGATGAATGAAAGCTTCAAAGCTTGGCCTTGTTGAAATTCAAAAATCAGGATGCCTCAACATTTCCCGTAATCTGTACTCCATGAGTATGTATGCTACTATGCTCAGTCAAAGATGAGTGTGATTGAAAGAGGGGTTCCACATCCATTTATAGTGTTTGAAGGACAATTAGATAAGCTGGCGTGTCCACATTCTTAGTTTTTTTTATTAAAAAAATTCAAAAACTTGTTTTTTAACCCCACGAAGATGTTGGTACAGAACTAACCGGTTCCTGATGGAAATTGGTCGGTTCTGTACGGAACCAACCAAAAGCAGTTTGAAGAAGGCGATTGGACCAGAACCCCCCTTAAACCGGTTAGATTGGATGGTTTTGCAGGTTTTGGGATGGTTTTGACAACCTTGGTTACCAGCACCCATGCCCCTTCATTGTCCACTACTAGATTTGTCTTGTTGAAGCCATCGTTCAATTTCCCTTGATTGTTAGGGTGGAAGCTCCACTTGCTCAACTTTCAATCGCTCATGTTGATCCCATATTTAATCATCTCCACAACAAGTCTGATATATTGGAATTTTGGTTTTGCAATACCGACTGGGGTTTGCAAGGAAAATTGTAGCCAAGAGAGGTTCTACTTGATCCACAACAACTGATCTGCAACAATTGTTCCATGCCTGTCTTGGTTACGCAACCACTGCTTCCACTTCTGGAACAAGGAAACTTGAGCTGCATCCAACAACATGCTTCTGTAGTAATCATTTCCATGCGATCTATAGCTAGTGTGCGCCCAACTAATTTCTCCAACATGCAATCTTCATTGCTTTATTGCTCATCAACCATCCATAATCCACTCAATGTCGAGTCTATCACACTTCTGCTTGTGTCCTCATGTCTCATCTTCATAATGGAGTATGCTATTGTATCAGACTCCCCGGGTTATTAAGAAGCATGCCCTCATGCTTATGAGGTAAGCCCACCAATACAAATTTGATCTAGGTGGATCTGTTGACACTCGAGAATAAAAGTGCTCATCTTCCAAAAATAACAACACCATGTCGAAGATCTCGATGAGAAATTTCCAACGGTGCAAATGACATGCCAAATAGACTCCATATGCAAAAGATATGATTTTCTGAAGTTTCGGCAAGACAATGTTTTCATGCAAGAAATGTCAAAAAAGAAGGTGCCACATGGAAGGTCAGAGTTGAGTTGGCATTACATGGAATCTAGTTGGTAGTTAATTGGACCAACGGGAGGCCACAATGTGGAAGTCCCACTGGCGGCCCAGTGGTGGAGTTTTCCCTAAATTATAGTGGAGGTGGAAAGGAGGATTGAAGCTGCGACCTCCCATACTACATATGAGCACCTTACTACTACATCGACAAATGATAATTGTTATGGTCATGTAATAAATTATATTTGAATTTGAGTTTGGTAAAAAGCAGTTGTAAAAGAGCCAAGGCTAAGCCCTGACCCATGTGTTGTGAGGGATATCTACCTTATGACTTGGGTCCTAGGGTCGCCAACATACTAGGGTGTGGCTTACAGACATTAAAGGTTTAGGACATAAATAGATAGAATAAGGGTTATCAAGACAAGTACCCTTTTTAGATGGTTGACCCTAGATTTCAATCTCTTCTTCAAATGCTCGAAAGCTCTCTGCACTTCAATACCTACAACAAAGATAGATGCTATTCCATAATACCTCTTATTGCTATATAAATGACAACATAGATCATGATTCATAACAACAAAAGCATGCATAACAACATGTGGAAGAAAGACATTCTTTATTACTGAAGGTTCTGAGAACATTACAACCCTATCTGAGACAGGATTTCTTCTGCAGACAAGGAACTGAGTCCTCCTTGCTCCTCTCTCAAAGATATTTTCTCCAGCATAACCTTTCTCTCCAAAGTTGCTTCTCCTATACTCTACTCCTCCCCTCTATTTATACTTGCTGATGAGGAGAGGTTACAAGGCTTAGGATGGTTAGGGGATTTAGTGAAGTTAGCATATCGAACCCAACTGCCCCTAAACTAAACATGTTTTTATTTTTTAAGTTTGTTTTAAGGGACTCGCGGGTATTATATAAGGAAACTCGAGAGTGACTCGCGACTTCTACACATGAAAGTTATGAGTACAATTTTTTTGGGATAATTTGTGAGTTGCATAAAGGCTGACCCGCGAGTGGCATGCAAGTTGTCCCAAGGGGACCCGTAAGTACAAGTCAAACTCATATATAAAGGTAGCAAGATTGAAGAAACAAGTATGTATCAAGGCTTGGCTTCATTGATAGTGTTTAGGCTACTTCAATACACTTTGTCCTTTTGTGTCCTGACACATTTGGTGTCGGTACTCGGACAGAGAAGTGGCGTTTCATGGTATAACAAATGCCCCCTAATATATGAAGCCAGAGGGCAGCAATGGCCGAAATATATTACAAATATTTATAACTTGGATGGACTCAATTCAAGGTTGCAGAGAAGTACCTGAAACAAACAAATCAAGGTTAATTACAAAATCATCACCGAGGATGCCATGTTCAAGAATGTGGAACACTAGCTCCTTAATAAGATACATAATATAATACGAGAAACAGGGCCAAGTATGTTTTACAAAGGCGAATCAAAGCCACATAAGTACAATGAGAGATATTCAATATCTGGAAATAGTGTCACAGAGTATGGCACAATCTTGCGCAACTTAGGTTGTATAGGCTGTAACCTAAGGTATTCGTCCAAATCCATAGAAACCAGTACGAATCCTACCATGTGAATACAAAGAGTTGAACTCGAACATGGAAGGATGCCATCAGAGTGTTAGTTAAAGAGTTGTACTGACGACTAATTCAGAGGATTCCACTAATACGAGAAGTGGATCTTAAGGTACTATCTTTGAAACTCTAGGTCTTCTTTTGCAGGAGGTACTAATCAGAAGTCGTTGTGGGAACATGAAGGCAATGAATCCTTCAACAGGTCACATGAGTAACTGGTAGGTTGGATAAGGTAATATGTACGTAGGACAATATCCGAGATGAAAATGATAGGAATCAAGATGAACAGACAGGGGATAACTATCCTTGAACAGTGAGCACGACACATAGATGACTCAAGGAAACTTTAAACTTACATATGGTACAACTTTGGATTCCGAAGAAAATAGAGTATTCCTTTTTCGTAAGTAATCCATAAGGTCCAGAAAAGGGTTAAAATTATACTGCTATGGATGATCGTTCAATTAATTTAAAGAGTCTGAAAGAATAAGAAACTCGACTATTTAGTCATATTTAAGGATTCAGACCAAGGATTGAAGATAACTCCATATGACAGGAGCCTTAAAATCGAGGGTAGTTCAACAAAAGATGAAAAATAAGGTCCATTTTGATGTGAAAAGAAACTATGAAGGATTCCTGCAACCTAGCAAAATGTGGCATGGATACTAGATGACATTAAGTGTTCTAACTAGGGTACCCATGTAAGGTAAGTTCTAACCATGGAAGAACAACGATGTTTGAAGGGTAAAGAGGCGACTGCACATCACAGTCCATGGATGAAAAGGAGATCCTAAGGTTCAATAGGGTATAAGGTATAAGTGCAAGATGAAAAAGAGGACCAAATCCTATCCTATATGCCAAGGAAACATACTCCAAGTTAATCCAGGACCTGTAATACCTAAGTAAAAACATGCAATATTAGTTCAAATGACAGAAAAATAACCAAAACTATATAAACGTGGGTAAAAGTTTTACAATTTTTACTTTAAATAGTTAAAATTGGTTAAACAACATTACATTTTATTTTTACCACTATTGTGCAAGTTTTACCTCTCATTTTCAAATGGTTTGTGCGATCAATCCAGTGGACAGAACTTCAATCCGTGAGTTGTAAGTACTTCATATCTCCCTTATCTTTGTTTTTAGGCTTTTTATTATTAATTTCCATGCTTGATTTTATGTTTTTGGCCTATCCTAAAACCACTACGCAACACTCGCGAGTATCCTTTTGTAAAGTCGTGAGTTCATGAAGTAACCGTGGGGAACCCACGAGTGGCTCGCACTGTCCACACTTGATAGCTGCGAGTTCTGTGCAATGAAGGTTTACAAAGAATCTAATGGTGAAAATGTTGAAATGGAAGGTCAATATGGTGCTAGAATGGCGGGAAAGAGAGCACGAGGACATGGACAAGCTAGCCATGGGTGATCTGATGACATTGAATACTGTTCGGAGGGGTAGTCTATTAAAATCTTACTACACTTCAAACATGAGATCCCAAGTACAACTATTAGAGACATTGGTACATTTGTGGGACCATGAAATTGGTATGTTCGATCTCCAGGGAGAGACCCTAGAGCTTACCACCAAAGATATTTACTTTATTACCGAATTGTCTCATCGAGGGGCACCCGTGAACTTGGGAGGAGCCGACCGAGGGGGTGATCCCCTTAGCATACAATATTATGTCAACACCTACTGCGTACTTGGTACACATAAACTAGGGACACAAGTATCGATAGCACAGATCACTAACTTCCCATTGAAAGTGCTTGTAAGTACTGTTGTTAGAGTGGTGGGTCAGCTTATTTGCACTTGGATACATAGACCCAGATGTGCATAGCAGTGGAGTGTCTACAGGGTGTGAAATTTGACTGGTGTTCGAGATTAGTCCTGATCATGAAGAAACAACTCTCAAACTGCAAGATAGGAAGGAAGAATAACTTTGGCTACGCAAGCATTTTAGTTGCTTTCTTCTTCGAGAGGGTACCTGCACTGATCCTTCCTATGATACTTCCACCCGCCCCTCCTCGCGGGCCTAGACTTATGAGGTGGGGTGATGTATTCCTCTGCCATGGTGGTGGTGAGGTACAGGGTGGCTACGATGATGATTTCTATTCGTGGTGGAGCTGACAGGTGCCTGCTCTAGATTAGTTCCCATATGGAGGCTTGGACTTTTGCGTCGGTCCTGAGCTAGCTCTCTGGCCTGGAGAAGCATGGGGAGACATGGGTGAGTTTTTAATTTTCACATATTTAAATTTTTATGAGTTTTTTGTTTATAAGTTTATATACATCTATAAATTATTTGAGCATGATTCATTCTTTATGATATGCAGATATTGGGCCTGTCCGTCCAAATGGACATCCAAGGACCTTTTTACGACTAGTAAATGGTGGCAGAGACGAAGCTATGCTTCGTATAGTAGAGGGAAAGTTGGTCAGGATTACCCATGATGTACCGACATTGTAGATGGATCATATTCCCATGGCCATGTAGGATCATGTGGTGGGAGTGCTTCCAACCTGGTTATGCCTACTCCGAAAGGTGTCCAGGTCTGTCCTATGTTACCGAGAGGCCATGGAGGTAGCAGCAGTTGATGAAGCTGAGGGGATTCCATAGTTTTAGCATATGAGGATTTCGATCCTATTTTTTGATGTACTTATTGAATGGATCTTCATACCAAAAACTCAATGTATATGGACATACGTTTTACACACACACACACACATGGTTATTTACATGTGTCTCAAATGTATCCGTGTATTTATTTTTACAAAGTGTGTGACAAATGCCAATCTAGTATTTAGTTAGCAAATGAATCAGTGATTATATTATGATCTCTTGAAATATGTTGATATATAATGTGTTCAAAATTCCTTTCAAGTAACCTAATTTGCAAAAACTGATGTAAAAGAGTAGGGTGTCTCACCTGGTAGACCCCATTGACCTGAGAGACCACTAATTGAGAGTCGAGTCTGACTTCCAGGCAGGTGATACCATGCGATATAACATCCTAAATAAGCTCAATAACGACACTCTACTCAACTAAATGGTTAGTTGTAGGACCTAAGCAAGCACCTCTTGAGGCATCCAGTTGTCATGTGGGTGCATAAATGACTCAAGCAACTGAAGTCAAATTGCAAGTGTGATCGCTGGCATCATCAACAAACCCTACGAACCACTCCAAATACATCTGAAACAACACCAGAATACGTAAGAAACACTAACTAGAAATGACCATTTACAAAAATATACAACTAAAATACAAGAAAAAAGCATCATGCCTAAGCATAATAATTCTTCAGGTAGAGCTCGTTTCGGGGCTCGGGAAGCTTGTTCCCATCATAATCAATTAAATCATACACACCCTTCTTTAAGACTTTTGACACAACATATGGGCCCAACCACATAGTTTTAAACTTTCCTACCCCTAGGGATTCCTTATCCTGGTCCCAGGGCCAAAACAGTTTCTCCTTCGGAGGAAAACCTAGGTTTAATGGCCTTGTCATGTTGCTTTTTCACCTGTTGCTTCTGTTCTTCGTTTGTTGTGAGCGCATATCTATGTTGTTCATCTAGATGCTCCAGATGCAACAAAAATTATTCTAACTCAGAAGTTTTGGGAAGTACATGAATCACAATTTTTAATGATGGTATCTCACATTCAACTGACGTGACTGCTTCCACCCCATGAATGAAATGGAAGGGTGAAAATCCTATGGCAGTCTTAACATTCATTCGGTATGACCATAGTGTAGAATACAACATGATGTTCTAGTTTGACCTGCTTGCATTTATCGTTCACTTGAGAATTTGACTGCCTCTACTTGTCCATTATCTTGCAGGTAGAAGGAAGACGAGTGGTCTTGCCTAAAACCTAACATAGTGATAAATTTGGTCATTATCTTGTTCTGAAAATGATTGTTATGGTCAGTGAAAATCTGCTTGGGAATACCGAACCTCGCAATGATATGATTGAAAACGAAATATGTCGTCATATCACTATCGACCTTAAAGTTAGGCATTGCCTATTCCCACTTCGTAAAGTAGTCAACAACGACAATCATATACTTGTTCCCCTCAAAAAACACTGGGTTACATGTCATGAAATCTACCCCCCCACTTGCTGAAGTTCCCTATCGCGATGATGGGAAAAATATGAGCAGGGTGCGACCGCATTTTCTTGTTATAGAGGTGACATGGTTGACAACACTTTACAGCGTCTACACAATATTTAAATATGGTAGGCCAGAAATACCAGGCACACAAGATATTCTGGGCTGTTGCTAATCCAGATAAATGAACCCCACATGCTTCGCTATGAGAATTTTTTAGGACAAGCTCATCCTCCTCATGGGTGAGGCATCGACATAAGATAGAATCTACCTCTCATCTATATAACGTATCACCGATTATGAGGTAGTTTTTGGCATTCAATCTTAACTTGCGTTGATATTCCCAGGAGAAAATCCTAGGACACTTCAAAGTCTGGAGATAGACTAAGATATCCCCATAGAAAGGATCAAAAGTTTAAATTAAGAAAATTTGCTCATCAGGAAATGACTCATCTTCTTTCGCTACGATTTTATCGCTCAGGAACTCTGAGATAAGTTCCACGAATACGAGGGACTTCTTAGACTTGACAGACTGAAAATCTAGGTCAAACTCTTAGAGAATGACAATCCAATTATTGAATTCCCCCCTCAATTATGCGTTGGGATAAAATGTATTGGAAAGGATTTATGTCTGCAATGACAATAGTTTTCCTTAGTAGAATGTAGTGTTGTCAACCTATGGATGACGTAGACCACCGCCAAAGCCAATTTCTCAACATGTGAATATCTGAGTTCAGGTCCAGCCAAAGCACGATTGAGATAGTAGATAACGTGTTCTTGAGATTCGTCATCTTCCTGAACTAACACCACACCTATCAGAGAGTCAGATGCAGTCAGATACAATATGATTTCCTTCGTGTAATCTGGTGGGCGCAAAAGAGGAGTAGATAGCAGTGATTTCTTCAATGCCTCGAAGGATTGTTGTGCAACTTCATCCCATAGAAATGGGGTGCCTTTATTAAGCAAGCACATGAATCCATTAGTGATATTGGCATGATTCACAATGAAACATCAGAGAAAGTTTGACTTTCCTTGTAGACTTTGTAATTGTCTGGTAGTTCGAGGAGGAGGCAGATTAACAATCGCCTCTACTTTCAATGGATCGACCCTTATGCCTTTTTTGGAAACTATGAAATTTAAAAGTTGCCCCAACGAGACACAGAAGATGCACTTGTGGGGATTTAAGTGAATCTTGTAATGTTTGCATCTTTCAAAAATTAAACGAAGATGATCTGGGTGATCCTTCCTCTTGCGAGAATGGGCCGGAAGATCATCTAGGTACGGTTCAACAATGTGTTTAATATCATGGAAAGCAAAGTCCATTGCACGTTGAAAGGTTTCCCAGACATTCTTTAAGACAAAAGGTATATTTTTGTACGTAAATGTACTCCAAGGGCAGGTGAAGGCATTTTTGTGCTGGTCTTCAGGTTTGATATGAATCTGGTTGTATCCCAAAAAACCATGCATAAATGAGAAAACCTCGCTACCCACACATGCATCAATAATCTGATCAATAAATGGCGTGGGGTAGTTTTCATTTGGAAAATCCTTGTTCAAGTCTTGGAAATCATTACATACGCGTATGGTCCCCTACTTCTTATCGAACGGGATGGTATTGGATACCCATTCTGTAAGAGAGATGGGGTAAATGAAACCGAATTTCAGCAACTTTTCCACTTCTACCTTAACAATTGTTGCTTTCCGTGGATTAACAGGTCTATGATTTTTTCGAACGGGTTTAATATTAGGGTAAGTTCTGATTTCATGTTCCATAATTGATGGGTCAATTCCTGGCATCTCCTCATAATACCATGCGAAACATCGCAAAATTCCTTAAATAAGGCAATGTAAGTGGCAATCTCTTCCAAAGAAGAGTTTGTTCTAATATGCACATTTTCCACAACATATAGTTTTGTAGAGATATTGATCGGTATGGTGGCATAAATGTTTTCCATATTCCCCTTAGCAAACACTCCCTCCTTTGGAAAAGGATTCATAGGCTGATCAATACCTTCAACCAGTCTCACATGGAACTTAGAATTTTCTATCTTGCTCAGGTTTGTAAGAAAATAGGACTTGTGATGTAAGTATCCATAAATATTATCGGGTCCTATCATGACTTCCAGAATGGATTCGTTAGTAGAAAAAACCATATCCAATCAGTCATAATAATAAGTAGAGTTCTCTTCCCATGCGGGCAAGTAAGCTTTATCTGACTCCTCTAAGATGGAAGGAGTCACGATGGAATTGACAGCAGCATCAAATATAGCTTGATAAGCTACCTTTGTTGCTGATAAGGGCACTTGAGGTTCTTCTTGTGAAGGGAGAACCCATGGGTCCTTTCTATTTACAATTATGCATATGTTCTTCCCTACACTCATCGGACCTAAGTAGTTTATAGGAGCAAGCATATAAAAATTGCCCATTAACGATGTATACATTCCGACTCCCAAACTTTCGTTCGATGGGTACGACTGATCAATCAATGGCACGTTAGACTCTAAGGTCTCCATGCGACCCTTCCGAGTATATGTCAGTTAGTCAACAATTACCAACATTGCTTCATGTGGAAACACAAGCACTCGAAAAACGGACGACGGAATAACACACATCATGTAGGTCCAACTTCTCCCCAAAAGTGAAATATAGTTCAGCGGAGCATCTACAACTTTGATTTCTATAGAGACTGCTTTCCTTTCCAGTTTTATTTCAAAAGATGGTAGAATACCATGTGGAAGAAAAGATATTCCATTGAAAGTAGTCAACAAAGTGTTATATGGGACCAAATCAGGGGATCCCAAAGCCTTCCAACATGAAATGGACATCACACATGTGGATACACCTTCATCTATCATTGTCCGTCCAATGTTTTTTGTGCCATGGAACACATCGATCGAAAAGGCCACATGGTAAGATAGGCATGGTTTTACATCAGAAAGATTAAACTTATCCATTAGGCTCGTAGATTCCATACTTCCTATGATCACCAAAATTGCATCTTGCTACGAAGGAAAACTCTAGAGCACTTCTAAGGCTGACATCGCACAGGTTGTTTGGGATAAGTCTTCCACTACTGATTAGTTAAATGAATCCCTCGCGTTAGGGTCATGAAATGTCTTTTTGAAAACACCTTTCACTATTTCCAGCATAGGATCAGTTAGTTTTTAAAATTAAAGTGGGGATGAAGTTTCGACAGTTTGTTTATCTTTCTGCGGAGCCTCTGTTTCATAATTCTTGGCTCTGGTTTGTAATAAAGTATTGGATCGAACCATATTGATATATTATTGATTAGAGGGAGGAGCATTTTGCGTGCCCCCAATGTTATTTGGATCATTATAAGTTGAATTATTTCCTTGAGCAAACATATCCTTCAGGATGACAGGTTGTTGTTGTTTCAACAACTTTTGTGCTTGATCCATCAAGGGGCATTGATAGGTCAGGTGATATTCTTGGCACAACTTGCAACGAAACTTTACCTTCTTTTTATATTTATTACCCCCCTTAGCATTATTGGGAGGTTTTTTCTTATTCCGATTCCCCTCACCCTTCTTACCCTTGTTCTTTTCCCCGTCGTGCTGCTGACTTCCCTTTTGGGTAGATTGTGCAAAAAAATTTTATATTATGAGACGAGGGAGCAAAATACTTAGCTGCCTTTGCTACAGATTGCTTCACTGATAGTTCATGAATTTTTTTGTCCAGTTATTCTATAGTCGGTGTCTATACTGAACCAACCACGCCATATGTATGTGGTACATGATTTTGTTTAGCAAAGTCCATGTTTGACCTTGGCGCCTCAGGAATTATTTCATAAATAATCCCAGATTGAGCATAGATCAAATCTAGCTGTTGGGCCCTGAGTATGGCCTCCTATTCCAAAGTTGGTCCCAATGTCGAAACAACCTTTGAAATATACGATAACAAAGACTTAAGAAACCATTCCAAATGGAATTTGGGAGGAATATTTGCTTTGATGAGCCTCTTCCTTCTTCTCCACTCCTGAATATGGTCAGATATGTGAGTGGCCTTATTCTGCTGAAAAGTTGACAGAAGGTCTTTACCGGCATCATACTGGACATGAAGTTGGAAGTGATTCAGGAAAATGGTTGTTAAGTTAAGAAAACTGTCGTAGGTGGTAGATAGAAGTTGAATGTACCATTTAGCCGCTACACTAGTCAAAGTTTGTTGAAATAGCCTCAGCTGAATCTAATCATCGTTCAACTAGTTAGAGGAGAACCACAAATGGAACGTCATGAAATGGTCACCAGGGTCCTCTCTATTTTTTCCTTAAAAAATAGGAATGTCAGAAGGTAATTTGATTGGGATTGGTGGCCGAGTCGGGTCGTGGTGCACAGGTTCATTCATGCGTTTCGATAAGTATGGAAAGTTTAAAGTTTCCAAAAAGGGTAGTATTGGCCTAGTCGAGGTTTGATATTAAGGAGTCTGTGGTGAGGGAGTTCCTGCACTAGGGCTCCCGAAAGAGAGGTTGGGGTTTCCCCTAGCCACCGGTTCTGATGAAGTAGCAAGGTTTTGAAAAGGATTCCATCAAAAATCTAAAGGATTGCTAACTTGTGGTGTGTGATATTGTGTTCGACTAGCTCCAGCCGAAGCTGGAGTTGGAGATACAATAGCTCAAATTCCCCCACTAAAAAGTAAGAAGGGAGAGATTCTAAATGGAGCAGCCAACACTTGACTAGAAAATTGAAAATTGAACCTTGAAAAATGGTTGTGGCTCCCAAATGACACACCAACATTATTAGGTGAAGGGCCTACATAAGGTGTCGATGGAGGAATGATGCCTCCATGCCACAGAAATCCTTGAAAAAATGAAGTGGAACCACTACAACCACTTTGAGTGTTTTTCAAAAAGACACAAGAGGTAAAGGGTGCACTGGGTATCCCAGTAACAACCCCATCAGATGGACCGACAATGTTTGAAGGTGTCAACGAATTAGCGACTCAGGAGTTTGGAGAAACCATAGTTGAAAAGTTCAGCAATACGATAGGTGCAGTGGGTGCATTCAATCGTGGACCACTCACCGGTGAAGAAGAGACTCCACTAGTCATCATGGCTTAGGCGGGGGTAGACATTCCCCCTAGACCTTCTCTTGAACTATATATAATTGAACTCAAAGGAAAACCAACTCTAGGTGAACCAAAAGCACGAACTTGTACCAACACAGGGTCTCTTAGGTCAGTAAGAGGTGTATTATAGTTTCTTGCAAATATTCGATATCTACCGATGGAAGATCAGTCTAATTGTATCTGAGTTTCAGATCGCCTGCAACTTCAATAACACCTGTTGATTCAAAAGAACTGCTTGTGTCTAGTCTCCACCTTTGAGGTGGCAGTGGAGGCTCCACTGTTGAAAGCAGAGGAAGGTTTTGCAACCTTCTAGACCTATAAGGAGGTTGATCCTCCGTAGTTAAATATTTAAATCACACACCTAAAGGTCGAACTATATCAAAAGCAGACCACATAGCACACAACTAAAAAATCCTAAGTATCACAAACACATGTAGGTAAAAGATACACCTTCCAATGGAGTGTCTGGGATGATTAGGGCCCAGAACAAACCAGTGAAAATCAAAGAACAGTTACCTGGGGTCTTGTGATAATGTTTCTGGGTGCAAGCGTTTGAATCACCAAAACACCCTCCCAAATTGTTATTTGGGGTTTCCTCCCAAGTCTTCCCTAGGTACAATGGAAATAACCTTCCACTATCAACTGTGAGAGAATCCTAAAGTTTGGATACTAAGGATACCAAGCTTATAACAAGATTCTAGCGGAATAGTCACGGGTCTGATTAGTGTGCATGGGCAGGGTAGCTAAGTCTGAAATTTAAGCAGCACTGGCACCTCACGGGGCCCAAGGTAGTACTTAATGAACCCCCATACACGCAAAAATCCTAGTATATTCTCGAACGAAGTGTTGGAGGGGTATCTTTGCAACTAAGTCCTCGCACGACCTCATGCTTAACTCTTGTGTTAGAGCATATTTCTGGTTGATCTCTTGCAAACTTGTATTTGCCTAACGATAAGCCACTATGTCTGAGTTTAAATAATCTCATATAGTTAAATATCTCCTAGTCCAAGATCATAGCCTAAGCTAGTTGATGTAGACCCTAGAAAGAAAACGTTGCTAATAGATTTTAATTTATACCATTCTTTTTAAGGTTAATATTACTCAAGGTAGCGGAAGTGCAACTTATATTGTTTTGAATCAACATAAAGCAAAGATGATGTAAAAATTTTCAAAAATAAATGCCATTCAAAATAAATTTTCCCTTTTTTTTGAAACAAATGAAATTTCCTTAAGAACTTTAATAACAAAATACTTTTTTTTTTTACTTTTTTTTTTTGAAAATAATGAAAAAACAAGTGTACAATGAGCCTAAGCTAGGGCTAACAATCCAACTACAAATGCTTTGATTTATTTTTCTTTTCAAAAATCAAAATCTAATGCAAACTAATGCAGCTAAGCATGTCAGTACATATGAACATGTATAAATGCAAGAAAGAGTAAGAAAATCCTATAAATACTACCTTGAAAGACTCAATAAGGCTGGGTCAAAATCCTACTTGGGCTGAACTACTGACTTTGGAAACAGAGTAGATCAAAACAATATTGACAAAATTGAAAGGTTCATATCACTAATAAGGAAATCAAACAAAAAAAAGTGGATCAGAGGACCGACAGAGGTCACAAACTGACATAACCACTTACACTTCAACCAACAATCTTTTACATGGATCTTTGATCCATCTAAAGCTCTATTTCGAGATAGGTCCAAAAC
Organism: Pseudotsuga menziesii; assembly: GCA_001517045.1. NCBI lineage: Eukaryota > Viridiplantae > Streptophyta > Pinopsida > Pinales > Pinaceae > Pseudotsuga > Pseudotsuga menziesii. Next base: position 704,453 of record LPNX010910755.1, on the reverse strand, counting down.
CTTTCCTATTAATACCGTCCATCCAAGGTGTATGAGTTCATGTATGACACAACTTCATATACTTTACTTTCCCATATTAGAGTATAGTGTTTCGCTTATTTCCATTAAAACAAATGCCCGTTGGTGTCCCAAAAGTTCCTTTTTGAGCCCGTGGAGATGACGATGCAAATTGGGTCGACTTATACAACTGAATTTATCGAGAGATATTACTTTTTTTGGCTCAGGATATCAATCAGGAAATTTGTAAATAAACTCATGGGTCTCATGGTATATTTGAGTGTAGAAGATGCAAATAAAGATATGTTCGCATTTCTCAACTGTCCTGGTGGATCAATAATACCAGGAGTAGGTATTTCCAATGTTATGCAAATAATAGTACCAGATGTACATACAATATGCATGGGGGTAGTTGCTTCAATGGGATATTTCATGCTAATCGAGGGAGAAATTACTAAACATATAGCATTACGTCACGCTAGGGTTACTAAACATATATATTTACCTGGAGGGTAAATCCTCCACAATAACAGGACGCGTGCTCTATTTTGGGCTATGGGACCCGAAATAGAGGAGGAAAATAATGTATTTGGGGAAATTTTGTATCAATATAAGTGGTACATTATCTAGCTAAAGGGAGACCTATCATGACCTAGCAATATGGGGAATTAACTATTGAAAGGTGGCGTATCAGGTTGGGTGGTAATAGATAATATAAGTGTTTATAAGAGCGGTAAATTCAGTAATAAAGGGTGTTGCTACGAAATAATATAAAGCCTAACCGAACCCGTCCTATCCAGACTTAATTGGAAAAATGCATGTCCGGGACACCTCAATCTTCCTGGAAAGTAGACCTTTTTCGCTGTTTTCTTCTTCCCTTATTATTAACCTATATAAATGCATATACTTCTGGTTAGGTATGCCCTCGGGAGCATTAATCCTGATCAATGGGAAGGTGCGTTAAATTAGATACCCTAAGTATGCAATTACCCTTTCAGAATAGGCACTAGTCTATGAACCCTTTACCTTCCCCTTCCCTTATGAATTCTTATGGGTGGTACCACTAGGATCTTATGGGTATCACATATTACCTTCTGGGTACCACCGGAACACATGCTTCCATAATACTTGCTTGAGGATTTAGGCACTCCTGTGAGCCTTATGCCTATTTTCCTTTACTACCATCAACCCACATGTATTTACCCATTAACCATTATCCCCTCACTAACCCGCTTACTTATGCCCTAACCACTTCTTGCTTCAGGTCAGGTAGGATGGAAGGAATCTCGTATAAGCATTCTCTTGTAGGGACGAGCTTCAATAGCAATGAATGATGACCAGGAACTTTAGATAAATACCTTTCCTTATTAACCCAAGAGGAAATACCTAAACAAAATCTTGCACATGTAACCAACCTAATATACTCAACATAAACCTTGTAAAGACAAGTTACAATGAAATGCACTTGATAACAGAATAACCTAGACCTAGGAAACAACCTTAAAGAAGCAGAAAAACACCAAAAATTCTTGAAAAGGGACAAGCCCTAGAGCTTAGACATTGAACTACAGAAAATCATGACTGTCTAGTGAGCAACCCATGCATGACTCGTGACTTTTACTAAGGAAACCCATGATTACAATAGAAAACACGCGACTGTCACTACAACAACCCGCAAGTGACTATAAAAATTTTCAAAAGAAAATTTCCAAAGACCAGTAATCCTACAGGTCTAGAAGGACTAACTGAAGATCAGATATATGCAAATCAAAACAAAAACAAATAGAGAAAAATTGGACTAAAAATTGGATTGGAGAGGTCCCAACACAAACTAGACTCCCCAGTGGAGTCGTCAATTCTATTATGAAGGATATCTACGTTATGACTTGGGGTCCTAGGGTTTCCAACATACTAGGGTGTGGCTTACATACATTAAGGGTTTAGAACACAAATATATAGAATAAGGGTTATCAAGACAAGTACCTTTTTTTAGATGGTTTATCCTAGCTTTCAATCCCTTCTTCAAATGCTCCAAATCTATCTGCACTTCAATACCTGCAACAAAGATAGATGTTATTTCACAGTACCTCTTATTGTTATATAAATTAACATGAATATACTACAATCGCATTAAATATAAATTACAACATAGACCATGATTCATAACAACAAAAGCATGCATAACAACATATGTGGAAGAAAGACATTATTTATTACTGAAGGTTTTGAGAACATTCTTTGGTCCTTCTTACTCATCTATCCAAGAGATTTTCTTCAGCATAAACTTGCTCTCAAACGTTGCTTCTCCATCCTCGACCCCTCCCCTCTATTTATACATGTTGATGAGGATAGGTTATGAAGCCTAGGATGGTTAGGGGAGTTAGGGAAGTCAACATATTGAAACCAACTGCCCCTAAACTAAACATGTTTTCATTTTTAAGTTTGTTTTAAGGGACTCACGAGTATTATATAAGGAAACTCGCAAGTGAATCACAAATTCTACACATGAAAGTAATGGGTGCAACATTTTAGGTATATATCATGGGTTACATAAAGGCTGACCCACGAGTGACACACGATTTGTCCCAAGGGAACTCAAGTCAAACTCATATATAAAGGTAGAAAGGCTGAAGAAACAAGTATGTATCAAGGCTTAGCTTCATCTATAGTGTTTAGGATACTTCAATCCACTTTGTCCTTTTGTGTCCCGATACATTTGGTGTCAGTAATCCGATGGAGAAGTGTCATTTAATGGTATAAAACCATGGTTGTTATATAACATGTGGCTCATGTGGGGTCAACCCCATAAATGACACATTTTATTAGTTGGCAATCCTTCACGTGATTCCATTTTGTTGGAGCATGTTAATCCCAAATTTCAAAGTCCACTAGGCATATTAACATAAACCCATGTTTGGCGTTGCATGGGCGTCGGTACTCCAAGTTCACTTGGCGATGGTTATGGTATCTGCCATGCCATTATGATATGGCTAAGTTAAGCATTGACTTAACCTTGAATCCATCATTTTGGCAGTCACACAAATATTTCTTGGTAAAGTTTGGAGGCACATGTTGTTTTTAACCATGTATAACATATGGTTGTTATAACCCACAACACCATAAATGACATATCATTGGTGTAAAGTGGACCATTAGCATGTTTTATATTCTAACAATATGTAGAAATATTGTAGCTTCGAATAATATTCTATTGTATTTGGTCATCATAGAGTCATGAGGTAAAATATCCATTGTAAGTCGAGTCCATAGAAACATCCACAAAGTAATATTATATTGTTTGGAGTCTTCCTAGGTAAGTCGTCCCAGTAATTTTGTTGGGGCCCACCTACTTAGGGAAAAAGTCAAGTGGAAGATAAAGTATAAATAGAAGAAATGTGCTCCTCATTTGGACACACATACTCACTTGTGTAACTCGCAATGGAGAGAGAGAGAGAGAGAGAGAGAGAGAGAGAGAGAGAGAGAGAGAGAGAGAGAGATCTGCAAGGAGAAGAAGCACCTGCTTGGGTTTTTGTCTTTTTAATTTTGACCGTATATATTGAGGAAGTTTTGTTGGGTTTTCTTCCCCTAGAGAGGTTTCTCAAGATAAATCTATGACTATCTTGTGATTATGTTTCTTTCAGTGATCTTGTATATGTTATTGTTGTAAAATTGAATTGAATACTAATGATATCTATCTTAGCATATTGAATATTGACATGGTATCAGAGCAAGCCTGAATAGGACAACTTTCACATGGAGAAACTCTCTCTCTTCTCCCTCTAACAAGAAATTAGGGTTTATGTCAAAGTTGAAATTTTGGAAAACTAATTGCATAAAAAGTTGTGCCTCCCTAGACCGCATCTATTGAGCCCTAGATCAAAATTTTTGAGTGGGTAGATGTCCAGGGAAGTCAAAGCCTAGTTTGACTGTTCCATTTAGATCATCAAGCAATGAGTCCAAAATATTATTGATGCAGTAAAAGGAGAATGAATATACACACTGAACAAATCAAACCACACAAGAAACGAATGAGTATAACTTAGATAATTACGGTATCATTATCATTAATTAAATTCGGTGTTACTATAGTTTACATAAAGGAAGAATTCGAATCCATTAGGGAGGAATTCAAATCTACCAATTGGATGTGACTGTACCTAATTGAATAGCTAACTCAGGATGTCTCAATCAATATCGGAGACCAGTTGGTTGACTCCATATGTCTAAACAACTCATACAATCAATAATCCTCAGTTAACTCAGTCTAACTGAAGTGATAGGTGAGCAAAGGAACCTAATCCACATGCATCCATGCATAACTAGTGTTAACTGAACTGATTGTGATGTAACTAAATGTAACTAGAAATTAACTAAGCTTAACTAGTTCCAACTCCAATTGACTGAAGGAGGTTGGTGTCAGGACTCCCAGTGGCTCCTAAAATGTAGGGATTGGTCTAGAAGGCGCCTAAACTAATGCATGCAAGTGCAATCAGTGTCAGTTAGCCTCTAGTAGTGTTCCCCACACTCTAGTAACTGGTACATGTGGCCCCATTAGGCCATGTGGACCCAATGGTACTAGTGGACTTAATTAATTAATTAAAACTCCTAAGTCAGGCTAAATTAATCTAATAGACAATTTGGTCAAGGGAGGATTAATAATCCTAACTTGGACAACTATGGGCCCTACAAATAAGGCCATAAGTCACCCATATACAATCTAAAATATATAATGTTGCTTAATACAACTGAGGAAATAGGGGAAAACCTCATGGGAACCCCCCCCTCAAAATAAGTAGAAAATAGGAAAATGCAAGCTATCATTAGAAGAAAGAAGCTTCCTCCTTAGAAAAATAACTTGAGCAAAAAATTGCTGTAAATTGAAGCTCTATGCAACAACATGGTCCATTTATGCAGCAGCCTCTTGAAGTTGTGCATGTGAACCTCTCAATTTTCTTATGAACTGATGACTGTGTATGTTTCTATGGATGGTGAAGGTAGAGAATGATCAAGTTTCTTTTTCTGTGGGCCATGTAGCTGATCATTCGCAATCATCAAGTAGCATCGACTTGGAACCTCATTGCACCACTTTATAGGGAGCGAATCTGTGAGAGATAATGCAAAATGTTCATTCTGATATTGGGACCTGGTTCATCTTCTGTCTTCTGTATTTCCATCACCACTTCTAGCTACATCTAGGAGCTTTCGAGCCCATCTAGGTTAAGGCTTATGATTTGGAATGGATACTGGTTATGGATCTAGAATCTCATGAGATTCAATGTTAATAACAGGATCATGCTGAATTTGATCTTCCTCATCTGAATTTGAAACCTGTAGAAAATCATCATCATAAAAAATGGGTGGAGAAATGGTTATACCTTCCTGTGTTGCTGATGGTGGTGTGTCATACAACTTATATTCTTCGAACTGGACACTCCTCTCAATGAAGCATCTCCTGGTTGGAACCTCCATTAGTTTGTAATATTTTGCATCTTCTGCATATCCCAGCAAAATGCATTCGCTAATTTGGGTTTAGAAGGCCTTCCTCTTGTCAAGTGGTATTCTATCCCAAGCTTCGGAACCAAAAAATCTCAGATGAGAGACATTGGGATTATACCCATGCGGTGATTCAAATGGAGTGGCACCAACCACTGATTTATGAGGCACTCTATTATGCAAATACGAAGGATAGTTTATTGCTTCAGCCCAAAGAGAAGGAGGCAGATGTTTGGCATGGAGAAGGCATGTTTCCATCTCCTTCAATGATCTGTTCTTCCTCTCAGCCACACCATTCTACTGTGGTGTGTATGGAACTGAGTGTTCCATTCAAATCCCCTCTGATTCACAAAAATTCTGGAAGACTCCTTTGATGTACTCTCCTCCTTTATGAGATCTCATAGACTTTATTTTCTTACTGAAACTGTTCTCAACCATAGCCTTAAAAAATTTAAAAGTCTCAAAAAAATTTGATTTTTGTTTCATGAAGTAGACACAACTGTACCTAGAATAATCATCAATAAAGGTGAGGAAATACTTGTAACCATTAATGGAGTTTGTGGGAAAAGGTCCAACTACATCACTATGTATCAAATCAAGTATAGAGTCATATCTATGTGCCTTCCCAACATCATACCTCTTTTCTATATGCTTACCTACTAAGCAACTAGGGTTCGGCACATACTCCATTGGAAGTGGATGGAAGGAAAACATTCAACCATTTTATCATTGTGGAGTTGCTTAAGATATTTGAAATTGAGATTACCAAATATATCATGCCAAATATTACTGGCGTTGTTAGCATGAGACAATCAAGCTGTAGGAGGAGAGACAGGTAAGAAATGTGAGAACTCATAAGCTTTAGTAGAGTGATTTGCAATACCTTTCACTATGAGTTGTCTAGTGGATTTTTCTATGATCTCAACTGCCTCTGAATCGACTATAACTCTCTTGGGATATCCTGTATGATTCATATGATAAACAGACAACAGGTTAGCTGGAAGGGAGGGCACATAGAGGACATTCTTGAACTCACCATGCTTCGCTCTGACTGAGCCCCTTCCTTCTGCTAGAATTTGGGAATCATCTCCCATGTGAATATTAGGCCCTTTTGACAGTGTGAGGGCTGAGAAGGATTATTTGGAGGAAACCATGTGGTTGGATGCTCCAGAATCAATTATGTATGTTGTATACTGAGTAAGGTTAGCTTTCTAAGCATGGCACCTTTCATCTTCTTTTCTCTGGGGTTCTTCTTCAGGATTCTTTGCTCCTTGTGGGAGAGCAATGTTATGCTTCTTGAGGAGAGCTGACAGTTGATCAATCTGCTTCTTCATACAATTATCTTCAAGATGGAAACCATTCACACAATAGGGGCATATATTTTTTTCAAAATTCTTCTTATTAGAACCAGAGGCTCCTTTTGAAGTCTGTTGATTATGTTTAGGCTTAGAATCAGCTACTTTGGGCTCCTTCTTCTTTGATTTCCCTTTGGCTTGCACTTTGGAATATTTTGTCACCAGGAGAGCTTGATATTTGGAGGTCTTGATGACTCCCATTCGAATCAACTTCTCTTGCTCCTTGATTAAGGACTCATAAAAGGAATCAAGTGAAGGAATTTTCCAATCCGGAAAGGAATCCCTTTTCGAATGGAATATTGAGACAAATACTGAATACTTTGGACCGATTTTGCTGAGAATAGAGAGCACATTTTTCTCATCCTTTCTTTCTATTCCGCACTATTTGCATTAGAGTGCAAGAGACTTGAATTTAGTAAAGAATTGCTCTAATGTTTGGAAATTGCTGGGATGTAAGGCCACCAACTCATTCTCTAGGAGGCGTCCTCGAAGCTCATCTTGTTTTCCAAATGAGTCTTCAAGATTCTCCTAGGATTATCTTGGTGTACTCAAACCTTCAAGGTGGAAGAGGCTATCTGTAGATATATGAGTGCATAGATAACCGAAAGCTTCATCTAAGCGGTTTGGAAACTTGTTCTTCTCAACTGGCTGATGGGGCTCAACCTCCCTTCCAAGTACTATCCTCTAGTAGCCAAGCTTGCGCAAGGCCAGCTGCATATATAACCTCCAATGAAGATAAATGAAGGGTTTGAGGATATGAGGAGAAGAAGGTAGAGAATCCATAATTCTCCAGCTAAAAGACCACAATTCTTCACACAAGCTATGTAGCACCTGTATATTTTCACTTCAAAACACTAAAACATTCGAACTATGTTAGAATCATTCTTTTCCTCTCGACATGAACACTTTTTCAAGGTCCATCATGCTTGCACCACCACTCTAAATAAATTCAGAGGAAGCAAATCAATATTGGGGACTTTTGTGGAAACCCAGCTACTTCTAGTGTTCAATGGAGAGAAACAAACATGAAGCCTACTTGAGATGGATCTGATACCATGTTAAAATTGTTGTTCCATTTAGATCATCAAGTAATGAGTCCAAAATATTATTGATGCAGTAAAAGGAGAATGAAGATATACATTGAACAAATCAAACCACACAGGAAACATATGAGTATAACTTAGATAATTATAGTATCATTGTCATTAATTAAATCTGGTGTTACAATAGTTTACAGAAAGAAAGAATTCAAATCAATTAGGGAGAAATTCGAATCTACCAACTGGATGTGACTGTACCTAACTGATTTGCTAACTCAGGATGTCTCAGTCAATATCATAGTCCAATTGGTTAACTCCAGATGTATAAAAAAACTCATACAATCAGTAATCCTTAGTTAACTCAGTCTAACTGAAGTGGTAGGTGAGAAAAGGCGCCTAATCCACATGAAGCCATGCATAACTAGCGCTAACTGAACTGATTGTGATGTAACTGAATGTAACTGGAAATTAACTAAGCTTAACTAGTTCCAACTCCAACTAATTGAAGGAGGTTAGTGTCGGGATTCCTAGTGGCTCCTAAAATATAGGGATTGGTCTATAAGGTGCCTAAACTAATGCATGCAAGTGCAATCAGTGTCAGTTAGCCTCTAGTAGTGTTCCCACACTCTAGTAACTGGTACATGTGGCCCCATTAGGCCATGTGGACCCAATGGTACTAGTGGACTTAATTAATTAATTAAAACTCCTAACCCATGCTAAATTAATCTAATAGACAGTTTGGTCAAGGGAGGATTATTAGTCCTAACAAAAGTCAAGTGGAAGATAAAGTATCAATAGAAGTGATGTGCTCCTCATTTGGACACACACAATCACTTGTGTAACTCGCATCGGAGAGAGAGAGAGAGAGAGAGAGAGAGAGAGAGAGAGAGAGAGAGAGAGAGAGAGAGAGATACAAGGAGAAGAAGCACCTGTTTGGGGTTTTGTCCTTTTACTTTTGATCATCTATATTGAGGAAGTTTTGTTGGGTTTTCTTCCCCTAGAGGGTTTCCCAGGATAAATCTATGACTATCTTGTGATTATGTTTCTTTCAGTGATCCTGTATATGCTATTGTTGTGAAATTGAATTAAATAGTAATGATATATATCTTAGCATATTTAATATTGACATGGTATCAGAGCAAGCCTAAATAGGACAACTTTTACATGGAGAAACTCTCTCTCTTCTCCCTCCAACAACAAATTAGGGGTTTTTTCGAAGTTGAAATTTTGTAAAACTAATTGCATAGAAAGTTGTGCCTCCCTACACCGCATCGATTGAGCCCTAGATTGAAATTTTTGAGTGGAGTAGATGTCCAAGAAAGTCAAACCCTAGTTTGGATTTGGACCAGAAAACTACAGAAAACTAGAAAACCAAAAAACTGCAGAAACTGCAAATCAGAATATCGCAAGTTAATTTTGAGAGGTGAAGATTTGGAATCTCTAGAAACCAAGTGTACCAGTCAATTCGCCTTAGTTAAGCACATCTCCTGGTAAGGTCAATTTTTCATTTTGAAGAATTTCATTTTTTGGTGACCTCCTGAATAAGAAGGCCCCAAACACTAAGCTTGACGATAAGCTAGAAGGCATAGAGAATTTCTGAGCATGGAAATATAGGATTGTCCTCATTCTTAGAGAGAATGATCCTGACAAATATATCAAGAACAAAGTTCCATAACCTAAAGAGGATGAAGCTAGGGTGAAGCACAAGAAGGACCTGATTAGGGAAATGAGGATCATTGTTCATTCTATCAAAGACAACGTGATTCCTCAAGTGTCATCCAAAGTGACCCCAAAGGAGATGTATGATTCCCTAACCAGAATGTATGGAGGAAGGAACACCAATAGAAAGATTAATCTGAGATCTCAATTGAAGAGTACCAAGATGTACCAAGGAGAATCCATCCAAGACTACTTCATAAGGGTCTCCTAGTTTAGGGAGGAACTAGAATCCATTGGAGACTCCCTTGATGAATATGAGCTAGTTATGAATGCTCTCAATGGTCTCACTAGAACTTGGGATTCATTCATCTAGAATATGTGTACCAGAAAGGAAAGCATGAAATTTGGCATTGTATGGGAAGGTTCAATAGGAGGCTAAAGTAGCCAATAGAGAAGCTCTACTTAAAAAATACGATCAAGCCCTATCCACGCATACCAAGAGGGGAAGAATTCAGTCTAAATTCAAAAAGGAAATCCACACTGGGGGTCTCAACCTCCTAAGAAGTTCCAAAGGACGAGAGGAAACAATCCAAGAGGAAACTACAATTTTCAATGTTTCAATTGTGACAAGCTAGGACACATTGCCACAAATTGTCCATTGAAGAAAGAAGAATACAAGAAGAGGAACACAAACAAAATACATAATGCACACCTAGATGAAGGTGAAGATGAATATGAAGAGGAAGAAGGACCTCGAAGAAAACAAGCAAAAGAAGAAGATGCAGAAAAGTATGTATTATTCTCTGCACTCTCTGGGTCTGTGACACCTGGAGAAGATACATGGATTATTGATAGTGGTGCTTCAAAGAACATGACGGGACAAAAGAAATCTCTATCAAAAATCGAAGAGAAGAACTCTCCTCAAAAGGTATCATTTGGAGATGACTATCAATATCCTATCAAAGGAATTGGTGAAGCAAGCTACAAGATTGATTCTGGAACCCCCATGAAGATGAAGGAAGTCTTATATGTACCAGGTTTGAAGATTGATCATGAATGCATTTGCAAAGGATGTGAAAAATGAAAGAATATCAAGAATCCATTTCCGAAGAGTGAGACAAATACTAAAGGTACGTTGGAATTAATCCATTTAGTTGTATGTGGTCCAATTCCCTCCACATCTTTGAGTAGTTATGAATATTATGTTACATTTATTGATGACTATTCAAGAAATACATGTATATATTTCTTGAAAACAAAGGATGAAGTATTTGGAAAATTCAAGGAATTCAAATCCTTGATAGAGAATCATTCAGAAAGAAGAATCGAGCCACGCATAACAGACAATGGTGGAGAATATACTTCAAAATATTTTGAAGCCTTTTGTAAAGATATTGGAATCAAGAGGGAACTAACTACTTCCTACAATCCTCAACATAATGGTGTTGCGAAAAGAAAGAATAGGACCATTATGAAAGCAATGAAGACAATGACACATGATCAAGATCTTCCAATGCATCTATGGGCTAAAGCAACAAGGACGACCGTTTATGTACAAAATAGATTATCCCATAGTGCCCTTGGATTCAAGACTCCAAAATACATGTTCATAGGAAATAAGTATGAAGTGAGCCACCTCAAGATATTTGGTTGCCCAGTATATGTTCACATAGCAAAAGAAAAGAGAACCAAGTTGGAACCTTTCGAAAACAAGGGAATATTTGTTGGATACTGTGAAGTCTCCAAATCTTTCAGAACATACATTCCAGGATTCCATCACATGGAAATTAGTAGAGATGTAACATTTGATGCAGAAGCAGCTCTCAATCAAGAGATCCAAAAAGTGTCAGCATGCAAGTGCTTCTACGAAGAATATGTACCTCCTAGAAATGTAGAAGCTTCACCCTCCCCCGAAGATGAAACACCATAAGATCACGATATGCTAGAACCTCAAGAACCTCCTACTATGAATATGTGATGAAAAAGAAATCATGTTTGGGTAAGAGAAATTATACAAGAAGCAGAGAAGTATGGATCTCCAGAAGGCTCCACAAGAATAAGCAACAAGTCAAAGTCATTTCCAGTTATTTGGCTTTGATGTGTGATCTTGTAGATCAAGAACCTACCAGTTATGAAGAATATATACATAAGAAAGAATGGGTAGAAGCAAATATGAAAGAACACCAATCAATAATGAAGAATGATGTTTGGGATATAGTTCCCAATCCAGAAGGAAAAAGTGTGTTATCTTCCAAGTGGATCTATAAGATAAAGCATGGAGCTAATGAAAGTATTGAGAAATACAAGGAAATTTTTGTGGCTAGAGGATTCACTCAAAAAGAGGGAATTGACTATGAAGAGACACTTGCGCCAATATCAAGGTACACTTCCATTAGAACCATCATGGCACTTGCATGCATGATGAAGTGAAGTTTACACCAGATGTATGTGAAGACAACTTTCCTGAATAGTGTTATTGAGGAGGAAGTGTACATTGAAAAACCACATGGATTTGAATTTGAAGGTAGATAGACTCACATATGCAAGTTGAAGAAGGATCTGTATGGATTGAAGCAAGCTCCTAGAGCTTGGTATGGAAGGATAGATAGATTTTTCACGAGCTTGGGATTTACCAAAAGTAAAGCCGACCCTAACCTTTAATTTAAGGTTATGGATGATGAACTTGTCATATTATTGTTGTATGTGGATGATTTCTTTCTAACAGGAAATGAGAAACAAATTGTAGATTGCAAAAAGAAGCTCGGTGAAGAATTTGAGATGAAAGACCTTGGATTGATGCACTATTTTCTAGGTCTGGAAGTATGGAAAAACTCAGAAGGAATCTTTCTTAACTAGGAAAAGTATGTTGTGGAAATCCTAAAAATATTTGATATGTTGGAATGTAAATCCATGGCCACACCCATGGATACCAACCTAAAGTTTTTAGTTGATGAATCATCATATTTAGTGGATGTGACTCAGTAAAAAAATATTATTGGGTTGTTGATGTATCTGACGAATACCAGGCCAGATATATGCTTTGTTGTGAACAACCTGAGTTAGTATCTAGTTAAACCTAGACGTGTTCACCTAGTAGCTGCAAAGCATGTGATGAGGTACCTGAAAGGTACGATAGACTTTGGTCTATACTATGTTGGATATCATGACTATAGATTGTATGTTTATACAGATGCAAATTGGGTTGGAAGTGTCTCATAGAGGAAGAGCACCTCAGGTGGATGTTATTTTATGGGATCCTCCATGATATCATGGTTTAGCAAGAAGCATTCCAATGTTTCTCTCAGCACAACTAAAGCAGAGTATATAGCATATTGTTCTGTTAGTTGTGAATCCATATGGATTTGAAAATTGATTTGAAGTCTATTTGAACTAGAGTTGGATACCACGGTGTTTCTGTGTGACAACCAGAGTTGTATAAAGACGAAAGAGAACCCAATGTTCCATGACAAATCAAAGCACATAGAAACCTTGTATTTTTACATACGAGATACGATACAGAAGGGAGCTAAAAAGCTCCAGTATGTGAGCAATAATAAGCAAGTTGATGATGTGTTGAGTAAGACTCTGTCTCGAGTAAAGTTTGAGTACTTCCGTGAAAATCTTGGTGTGGTTCGAAAGGGGGAGTAGTGACAATGATGTTGTAGTGGGATTGCATCATCTGTAGACATTAGCCCTAAAGTGATCCACGGTCTCTTATCTTTGAGATGTGCTTGATGATGTTGCAGTGGGATTGTATCATCCTTGGACATTAGTCCTAAAGTGATCCATAGAATTTTGTCTTTGTGATGTGGTTGGTATTGTATCACCCTTGGACATTAGTCCTAAAGTTGTCTGCAGACTTTTGTCTCTGTGATGCGGTTGGATTGTATCATCCATGGACATTAGTCCTAAATTGATCCACAAAATTTTGTCTTCATGATGTGGATGGGATTGTATCATCCCTAGACATTAGTCCTAAAGTGATCCACATAATTTTGTCTCTGTGATGTGGTTTGGATTGTATCATCCCTAGACATTAGTCCTAAAGTGATCCGCAGACTTTTGTCTCTGTGATGTGGATGGGATTGTATCATCCCTAGACATTAGTCCTAAAGTGATCCTTTGACTTTTGTCTCAGTGATGTGGATATGATTGCATCATCCTTGGACTTATGTCCTAAGTGAAAGGGATTGATCATCCCGTAATTAGATCATGTGCGTTGCAGGTTATGTTGCTACAGATGATGTTGTTGCTGATCGAAAGATCAAGTGTTGATGCAGATGATGTTTTTGATCCAAATATCAAGTGTTGTTGTAGATGATTAAGTGATCGAGTGATGCATAAGATGAAGGTCAAAGATGAAGACTCAATGCAGTAGAAGATGATGCTCTGGTACTAAAGATATTGAAGATGTTCCAGTTGATTATTTTGTTGAAGAAAACTTTTGATGATTTATATATGTATCACCTTCATGTTGTTGATGAATCGATGATGCTCTCTCTCTATTTTCTCCTACGGTTGATGTTGTTATTGTCAATAGAATACCCTTCTCGTTAAGGAGGAGTGTTGAAATATTGTAACTTCGAAGAATACTATATTGTATTTTATTATTGTAATCTATCAGAGATGTTTTATTCCTCCGTCAGGATGCTATTATTGTATTTGGTCATCATAGTGTCATGAGGCAAAACCTTTGTTGTAAGTTAGGTCGATAGAACCCTCCATTAAGTAATATTATATATTTTTGAGTCTTCCTAGGTAAGTCAGCCCAGTAAGTTTTTTGGGGGCGACATAATTAGGGAAAAAGTCAAGTGGAAGATAAATTATAAATAGAAGTGATGTGCTCCTCATTTGGACACACACACTTTCTTGTGTAACTCGCATAGGAAAGAGAGAGAGATATATATATGCAAGGATAAGAAGCACTTGTTTGGGGTGTTGTCTTTGTACTTTTTATCATCTATATTGAGGAATTTTTGCTTGGATTTGTTCCCCTAGAGGTTTCCTAGGATAAATCTGTGACTATCTTGTCATTGTGTTTCTTTCAATGATCCTGTATATGTTATTTTTGTGAGAATTGAATACTAATGATATCTATCTCAGCATATTGAATCTTGACATGGTATCAAAGAAAGCCTGACTAGGACAACTTACAGAAGGAGAAACTCTCTCTCTTTTCCCTCGGGCAAGAAATTAGGGTTTTTATCAAAGTTGGAATTTTAGAAATCTAATTGCATAGAAAGTTGTGCCTCCCTAGAGTGCATCTATTTAGCCTTAGATCGAAATTTTTGAGTGGGTAGATGTCTGAGAAAGTCAAAATCTAGTTTGACTTTGGACCAGAAAATCAAAAAATTAGAAAACTATAGAAACTGTAGATCAGAATCTCGCAAGTCAATTTTGAGAGGTGAATATTTGGAATCTCTAGAAACCAAGTGTACCCTAACCTTTAATTTAAGGTTATGGATGATGAAACTGACATATTATTGTTGTATGTGGATGATTTATTTCTAATAGGAAATGAGAAATAGATTGTAGAATGCAAGAAGAAGCTCGCTAAATAATTTGACATGAAATACCTTCATTTGATGCACTATTTTCTAGGTCTGGAAGTATGGAAAACCTCAGAAGGAATATTTCTCAACCAGGGAAAGTCTGTTGTGAAAATCTTAAAAATATTTGATATGTTGGAATGTAAAGCCATGGCCACACCCATGGATACTAACCTGAAGTTGTTATCTAATGAATCATCAAAGTTAGTGGATGTGACTCAGTACAAAAATATTATTGGGTCGTTGATGTATCTTACGAATACTAGGCTAGATATATGATTTGTTGTGAACAAGCTGAGTTAAAGATGACGAAGAAGTAGAGAAATAATATTTACAATAAATTAAAGATGAAGACTCTCCAAGACCTTATACAAAATCTCCATCTAGAAGAATAAAAAAGGATCATCCTGAGACACAAATCATAGGTGACAAATATGTTAGAGTTAGTACAGAAGAAAACTACTATTTAACGAACAAGCCTTACTTTCAGTGGTGGAACCTAAGAACTTTGCAGAATCCATCAAAGATGATGATTGGATCAAAGCCATGAATAAAGAGTTGGATGAAATTGAGAAGAACCAAACTTGGGAACTAGTCCCAAGACTTGCAAAAAAGAATATTGTAGGAACCAAGTGGGTCTTCAAAAACAAGTTCAATGAAAATGGAAAAATGATAGGAAATGAAGCAAGATTAGTATGTAAAGGATATGCTCAAGTGAAGGGTATTGATTTTGAAGAAACCTTTGCACCTGTAGCAACACTTGAAGAAATCAGAATGTTTTTGGCATTTTCATGTTATAAAAACTTCAAAGGATATCAAATGGATGTCAAGTATGTGTTTTTGAATGGGAAACTAGAAGATGAAGTCTATATTGAAAAACCTAAAGGTTTCCTCTTGTCAGAAAATGGAGACTATGTTTGCAAACCAAAAAAGGCACTCTATGGTCTCAAGCAAGCCCCAAGAGCATGGTTTTCAAGGCTAGATAACTACTTGAAGCAACACGTATATAAAAGAGGAGCCACTGATAGTAATCTATACATAAACATCAAAGATAAGAATATGATCATTGTTGTTGTTTATGTGGATGATATCATATTTGGAAGCAATGTATAAAAACTAATTGTAAACTTTGCTTCTGAAATGAAGAAGGAATTTGAAATGTCAATGTTGGGTGAATTAACATTCTTCTTGGGATCACAAGTTTATCAATCAGACAAAGAAATCTTTATTTCTCAAACCAAGTACATCAAACACATGCTTAAGAAGTTAAGATGGAAGAATCCAAGACTGTTAGTACTCCTTGGAAGTGGATCATACCATGTATAGATCTATGATAGGAAACTTGCTATATGTGACAACTAGAAGACCAAATGTGATGCAACCTATAGTATTGGTTGCTAGATTTAAATAAACTCCCAAATAAACACGTGGTTGCAACAAAAATAATTCTTAGATATCTAAAAGGAACTGTGGATTATGGTTTATGGCACCCAAAATATCAAGACTTCACTTTAAGAGCATTCACTGATGCAAATTGGGAAGAAAGTGTTGATGAACAAAAGAGTACCAATGGAGCAACATTGTTTTTGGGAAATTGTTTGTTATCATGGTTAAGCAAGAAACAATCCTCCATAGTACTATCTACAACATAGGCTGAATATATTGTTGTTGCATCATGTTGTACTCGTTTCTTTTGGATGAAGCATACATTGGAATACTTGTGAATTATGAGCATCCAATAGTGATAAACTGTGACAATACAAGTGCCATAAACATATCAAAAAACCCTGTCATGCAATCCAAAACAAAGCATTCACCAATAAAATATCACTTTATAAGAGATCAAGCGTCTCAAAAAGTGGTCAAATTGGAATATATTAATACTAAGAAGATATTGTTGATATATTCACTAAGCCACTAACCAAAGAAGCCTTTGATCATATTAGACATAAGTTGGGAGTAATCTCCTTACAATGAATAAAAAAGAGAAAATACAGCATGTTAGAGGGATATATGTTGACAAGGGGAGCTATCAGAAGGAAGTGTTTGCCATTAATGTCAAAAGGGAAGAAAATTGGAAAATTAAGAAATTGTTTCCATCAATGCCAAACGGGGAGAATGTTGAGTATGGTTGTCATTGATGTCAAAGGAGTTCAGTAATGACAAAGGAATAACCAAGGACATGATGGTAGGGAAAGTTCAGTAATGATAAAGGAATACAAAAAGACTGTTGATTAAATTGACATTGTTGTCAACATAAAACCATAAAGAAACTTTGATGAAATAGTTCAAAAAGATTAAGCCAAAAATAATACAGTTGGCTAATCAGAGTTAGAAGCATTATAACGCTAAGTTTCTATGAAGTGAATATTTGGACGACCCAAATCATAAGCGAGAAAAAGATCAATGGTCTATAATAGTTTCCACAATGCCAAGGTGCAAGCTTGTTAAAGACACGAAAATAATACCGAGAAAGAAATTGTGGAAGTCGCTTTTGAGAATTTATGAAAAGCAGACCTGCAATCCGCAAATAGCGGAAGAAGTCTCTCGGAAAGGGAATTGCAGAAATTTTTTTGAGAAAAGTCAAAAAGTAGACCCGCAATCTGTAATCCACAATTGCGAAAGCAGATTCAAGAAAAGTAAAAAAGTAGACCTGTAATCCACAACCTGCAATTGTGGAAGGAAGGTTTTCCCATAAACTGCGAAAAGATAGTTGTGCAAAGGAAATTGGAGAACAATTTCTATTGTGGAAAGGAAATTGTGGAAGGTAGTGACTAATAAATTTAAATAGTTAAAAATAATTAAACAGAGAAGTAAGGAAACACGTTTGATGAAGAGGCACATTTTATGAAGTGATGTGTTTGATGAACATGCACAACTCCAGATTGAAAGGGCGTAGCCGTGAAGCTCTAGAATGAAGAGATGCCTTTGTAAATAAAAATGAATGACGTTAAAGGTATTTATAAGTAAGATTTCAAGTTTAGAAAATATTTCTATGTAGTCCATATCTATGTAGCAGCAACTACAAAAGACAGAGACCAAGACGTAATGAGAAACCAATGACAGAATTGAAGACATAAGAATATTTGGAAGCCTGATAAAAACATATTAGGGTGGCAAGGTGGTTCTAGGGTAGGATTCAGGCCTTCAAGGGGGTCGTATCCTTCTTCTAGTGGTAGCTGGTAAATAGGGTGTCGAAGCATCCTTTCAGTAGTAGTTGATAAAATAGGGGGTCATATCCTCCTTCCAGAAGTAGCTGGTAAATAGGGTGTAGTAGCATCCGTGTATGTAGTATCAAGAATAAACTATTTGTAAAATATAAATTTTGCAGTAATAGAAAGTGTTGGTGGTTTTCCCACTTGTGCTTCCATGATAAAAGATGTGTTCTTTGTATCTTGTTGTTTCTCTGTGCTAATGAATAAGTTAAAAGTGGTTTTTGTTGTTAAAAGTTAACAATATTGATTCACCCCCCCTCTCAGTATTATTCAATATTCCAAATGATAGAATAATCAAACCCATAGTTACCCATATTTGACATTAATTAATCATTTTGTCTTATTCCTATATTCATAGATTCCTTACTATGCTAGTTGGCATCCACTTGCACCTAGAAGTTAACGAATGTTAAAAATGGATTAAGGAGCGTTTTAGAAACATCCTGGAAAATATTTTGACAACTATGCAGTAATTATAGAATAGAAAAAACATAGTTATGTTTTTTCTGAAATTTGCCTTGCTTTTCATCAGTTTTAAGGTAAAAGGGAAAAGCTAGTCTAGGAGTAACTGCCTTGTTTTCCCCCCAACTCATCCTCCTTATTTTTCTCCATCCAAAAGGATGGATATGATCTATTTACATCACTTATTATCTGGTACATCTCACTCAGCCAATTCGTGAGCATCTTGACATATTAGGAAAGTGATTTATGCACCTATGGAGGATTTTGACTAGTTTAGTAAGCCTGCTTTTTGTCCAATTCAAATAGCATCCTTATGCTTTCGAATATATGATGTAATTATATATTTGGACAGCCTAATACTTTATGATGTTTTTTGATGTACACGTATTCAATACATGATTGTGTTATGATCCATATTCAGTCTCCTTTTGTTGAATTTTGCATGCTAGACTAGTAATTTTGTGAGTGTAATTGATCTACAGCTTGGGCTTAATTTCCACACAAACACATATAAATAATTCCACGGAGAGCTTATGAGGGGTATTATCATCATGATCAAGGTGTTGGATCATCCAGAATATATGATATCAAAAAGTGGACATCTGTCAGCCTAGACTAGGTAGTCAATTGAAGTTCAATTCCAATATTTGGAAGTATATGAAAATTATTCAGCGGATATATTCGAATTCTCAGAAGGTATTTCATCATTTTGACTTCAACATTCTCAGATTACTTGTGACAAGATCACAAATTATTTGTATTCATTATTTTTAGTAAAATATGAACCAAAGCTTAACCTCACTCTGATACCACTTAATGCAGGTGTAGAATGCCACCCTTTGCTTAATACAGGTGCAGGATGCTCCCCCTTTCCTATCACGAAAACAACATGGAAGATAAAGTTGATGTGCAATGCTAGGAAACATAGACCATACAAAACCTATGCTACAGAAATGAACCACTAGCCATGGGATGCTACAACTATAGAGATGTTCCTCCACTACCCTTTGCATATGCAACCAAATGATAATAAACTATGGAACATGTTTAAACACATCGTAGGTCTGTACCCAAACTATCATTAGTCCCAACATCATTCTCTTTAAAATTGATCAACCGACCACTATAGTCTCATTAAACGGGTCTATATGCAAATTAATACACAAACTCTCACATTCTCTCTATGTAATTTCTCACACTCAGAACACCTCTCCCATGGATGACACCTCACACAGAGATATAAATAACTAGCATAATAACCACAACAATATACAACATGAATGACACCTCACACAAAGATATAAATAACTAGCATAATTACCACAACAATATACATCAATAGCATTCATCCACACAAAGATATAAGGAACATTAAGTATTCATTTTATTAATGGTTCGATACAATACATAGTTACATATATTCAACACACCTCAGTGGTCTCTCAGAAATCCCCCCTATCTGCAATCATCCTACCACAAAGTGAATTTGGTTCTTTGAATTCTCTCTTGTCCCTCTTGACTACTGCACCTTGATCTACTTCTCAACTCTCTCCTTGAGTATTCCTCCAATATTGTCTTTCTCATTTGTTCCATTGTATTTAATCTTGTACAACAGACTCTTCGTATTCATCTCCTCACGTGCTTTCTTTAGTTACCGCCACCCATGCTCCTTCATTTTCCACTTTTATATTTTTATTGTAGCAGCAACCGTTCAATTTCCCTTGACTATTGGGGTGGCAGCTCCACTTGCTCATCCTTCAATCGTTCACGTTGACCCCACCCTTAATCATATCCATAACAAGTCTGATATATTGGAATTTGGGTTCTACAATACTGACTGGGTTCTGCATGGTGGTCTTTAGCCAAGATAGGTTCCACATGATCCACAACAACTGATCTGTAGTAATTGTTCCATTCCTATCTTGGTTCCGCAACCACTAGTTCCACTTCTGCAACAAAGAAACCTAAGCTGCAGCCAACAACGTGCTTCTGTAGCATCGATTTCCATGCGACCTGTAGCCAGCGTGTGCCCAAACAATTTCTCCAGCATGCAGTCTTCATTGCTTTATTGCTCATTAGCCATCCATAATACACTCACTGTCGAGTCTGTCACACTTCTGCTAGTGTCCTCGCATCCTGTCTTAATGGTGTCTACTATTGCATCACAAGGGATCAATGAAACAACAACGTGCAATATATACTGGATCATGTTCTTTTTTTAATGTGTTGTGCTTTGTGTACTAACACTGATGGATGGATATCAGACAGTTCGTGGCATGTAACTTGTGGTCTATGGGTATTCACAATAAATTGTAAAGAGAATTGTAAGACAAACTATAGAATTATTATAGATATTTAGGCTATGGTGGAAGCTCTTCCTTCAACGATATCTTTCCAGCTAACATTTTTTCTTATTCTATTTAGCATAGTATTTACCAATCTCTGTAGATATACAAATTTAAAGGAGTATGCAAATTGCTTTTTCAATAAAAAAGATTGTTTAATGGCATAAATAACGATCTACAAATATTTTGAGGACTAGAAGATGCAGATTGCTATGATACTGGGCAGATCACGTGATGTAAACCTTGATGAGATCAATGGCATATCACTTGGATAAATTAATTTAGAAAGATCTAAAGTTATTGATCTCCTATTGAAGAGGTTGATTGTAATTACCTGATCTCTTATGGTGCTTTGACAGGTTCACGCTCCTCATTTGTTTCTCACACACGCCCGATGATTCAACAACTTAGCGTTCTTGCTAGAATATAGGCTCATCACAATTATTGTAGGTCTTCTTCATTGGTTAATCTAAAGCATGCTTTAATCTCATCTCATACTAAATGTTGGGTATTTAATATTTAGTAGTAAATCCAAATGTTGGGGATTTAATATTTAGTATTAAATACATTTTAATATATACTCAACTTGAAAACTTTAAAAGGGTGATTTTTTTTTGTATGGACGAATCAGTAAATGGAGTGGTGCTCGTAGAGTGGTGCTCGTACTCACGTGACACAAATTCAATTCCTATCGTCTACCACTATTCTCTTTGGTGCACCCACACTACCCTTACATGGGTACACGAGCTATTCAAGGTTTGAACCCACGACATCACAAGGAATTCCTTAACAATGCACCTTATTGCCAACTAGTCTACACCTAGGAGGTTGAAGGAGTAATTTCAATTCAATCATTACATTCCCATGTGTTTTATTGTACAATAAGTCCATGGGGGATTCACTGAGTGAACCTCTCACATAGCACGTTCAATCATGGAGTATTAAAGAATACCCTTAATTTCTGTAGATATTGGTCCAAACTCCTTTTGTTAAAACCCCCTCCCAATATCTAAAACGTCCCCACCACCCTTTTTTATACCCTAATCCTTATAAACCTCCCTAACCCCCCACTCTAAACCCCTCATTCCCCCCAATACCTGCAATATATTGGCCTATATTTTTAAGAAATTTAAAACCCGCAATATGAAATAACGTGCTAGGATATTGGTCAACAAGTGAATCCCTCGTGAATAAGTCTCAATGCATCAATGCTAACCACTCATGTAAAAAATGAACAACAAACTTATAACTATGGTTGTAATATGGTAGTTTAGAAGATACCTTTGTATCAAGTCCTGTACATATTTGATTTGCGTCGCCCAGGTGTTCGAAGAGGGACAAAAAGTTCGACTAAATGATTCGAGTTCTATTATGGTGGAAGAAATTTAGAATATGCTGACAAATCAAACCAATTAGGAAAAAGAATATGTTTACAGAAAAAATGCAAGAATTCATAACAAAGTTATTATATTACTTCTATGTTTACTATGTTACATCCATCACTCACTTTACAATGCATTAATGTACAGGTTTATATAAACTGTAATGGAACACTTGGGTTCCTTCCCATTACGTTCAATTACAATAGAAATTGTAATGGTCGGAGAAGTGCAGTCGACTGGTAGACAAATCGACAATATGTTGAAGTCGGTATTGTTGGTGTGTAGTGGTCGGTATTGATGAAGCATGTTGGAGTCATAGATATCGACGGTTTATGTTGGTGTTGGTTCTGGTAGTTGTTGGTCGTCATCTTCAACAAGTGATGTGAGAATTCGACTAGGACTAGGACAACTAGTTGAAGAATCCAATCGAATTCCTAAATGGATCATTCATTCCTCCTTAAGAACAAATGGTCCCCATTGCTTACTCAGGAAGATGATGAAACTTCTTGGTGAGTTCATAAGCAGAATACCACTTTCCTTGGGCTGGGAGATGTGTTTCTTTAGCTACCTGAATCAATGGAACTGCCTACATACTTGTATGGCATACTCTTCGTCCCATGATTGTGACACAAGGAAGAGGCTCTTGAACATCTGAATGCATGTCTTTAGGTTCTTTTATCTGCAAATATGTTTTTTCTAGTAATGATGCATGATATGGTCAAAGTAGATCTACATTAAAGACTGGATGCAGACCTAGGTATGAAGAAATGTCGAGCTTGAAAGTGTTTTCTCCAATATGCTCAAGGACAGTGTATGGACCATAACGCAAAGGCTTTATCTTCTTGTATGGACCAATGAACCAATATTTCTTGAGGTGTATCAAAACCTGATCCCCAACTTGAAAGGAATGAGGAATACGATGCTTATTGTGTCGGTCCTTTTCTAAATCACATTAGCTCGTTGTAACATCTCCAACGCTTATTTATGAATGTCACATATTCTATCACTGAACTTGAGTTTTTTCTCAACTTCTCGATGCCAATGATCAGTGTCTTCCAATTGTGTCGAAGGAATGATTAAGTCAATAGGATTTGAGGGTTGAACTCCATAGCAAGTTTCAAACGGACTCTTTCTTGTAGACCTATATTCAACGCAATTGTAAATATGTTGAATATATGGGAGATTTTTATACCATGTTTGATGATGCTTGTGGTTATACGTGCAAAGTAGTTGTACAACCAAGTAATTCACAACTTTTGTCTATCCATCTGTATGAGGGTGGAACACTGTCGACAAATAAATTTGTGTGTCAAATTGCTTCCAGAGGTATTTCTAGAATATGTTCAAAAATCTAGCATCTCTCTCGAAAACAATAGTTGTCGATAATCCAAAATGCTGCTAGACATGTTCAAAGAAGAGCTTAGCAATTTGTTGTGCTGCCATCGTCTTCTTGCAAGGAACGAGAATGACCATATTGGAAAATCTATCCACTATTGCCAATATCGTGCCATGTTGATGCTTGGTGAAACAATATTCGATTAAGTAATCCATAGAAACAGATTCCCAAGGTTGATTAGGAATTGTTAAGGGCGTATATAAGCCTTGGAATATGTTAGCTGGTTTAGAAATGGCATAAACCACGCATGATCGGATGTGCTTAATGATGTCAGATTTAAGTGTAGGCCAATAAAAATACTTTTGAAGAATGATGAGGGCCTATGCCACTCCAAAGTGTCTTGCAGTCTTATTGTAGTGTGCATCCCAAATGAGCTTATGTCAGTGCTCACCTGTAGGTACACAAAATTGTTTGAGCTTGTATAGAAAGGTATCTTTCGGGAAATAGTTGGTGGTAGATGGCTTATCGGTATGAAGTTGTTGATAGACAGATGCAAATTTGTTGTCTACTTGATACAACTGAGGTCAACTGGTGGTGGCAAATCCCTACATACTCATCACTATAAGAAAGAGAGTAATGGGTGTTCAAATTAGACAATTCAGCTCTGACATTGGATTTGTCTTTCCTATACTTAATTACCAGTTGGAATTGTTGCAGGTGATTAATCTACTTGAGTTGTCAAGTTGTGTGCAACTCGTAATAGGATGGAGAAAACTATAGAGGCTTATGATCAATATGAACGATCATTTCCTTACCAAGGACATAGTGTTTCCATTGCTTGAGTGCTTGAAAAATGGCGTAAAGATCCCTTTAATATGTCAAAAACCTCCTAACGGTGTCATTGAAGGTTTCTTAATGAAAATCGACAAGGTCACCAAACTGCATGATCACCACACCTAAGGATTTTCCTAAGGCATCCGTCTCAATCTTGAAAGGTTGATGCAAATCAAGTAACACAGGTAATAGTGCAGTACAAAGCTAGTACTTTAGATTCTCAAAATATTGATGTTGTGTTGGGGTCCACTTGTAAATGATGCTTACATTCCCTTTAGTCAACTAATTAAATGGCCAGGCTATGTGATTGAATTCGAGTACAAATCATTGATAAAAATCTCCAAGCTAAGAAAGTTTTTAGTTCACGAATGTTCTGAGGAATGGGCCAGTATTTGAGGATCTATATCTTTTATGGGTCAACGTGAATGCCTACATAGTCGATTGAATACCCCAAGTGTTTGATGTTGTTCATCGAAAATAAACACTTATCCATATTTAAGTAGAGTTGATGTTGTCCAAGGATGTTGAGTACTTGTCGGAGCTGTCAGAAATGTTCCTCCCATGTTCTATTATAAATCAATATGTTGTCGAGATAGAAAATTCCATATTTTCCTATAAAAGGTTGCAACACATCATCCATGTATTGCATGAAGGTTCCATGTTCATTGGTTAAGATTAAAGGCATGACTAACCATTCAAACAATCCTTCCTTGTTCTTGAAATAAGTCTTCCAGACATCTAAGGGCTTGATCAAAATTTGATGATATCCTGACTTAATATCGAGTTTAGTAAAGAATTTAGCACCTTTCATACAACTAATCAATTCATCAATTCTTGGAAAAGGGTATCGATTATTCACCAAACTCTTGTTGAGTGCCATGTAGTCAATGCACATGCACCAAGTCCCATATTTCTTTGGAACAAGGACAACTAAACTTTCACGAGGAGAGGATTTGGGTCACATATGGCCTTTTTCAATCAAACCTTGGATCTATTGATGAATTTAAATATTCTCGATAATGGATCTCTTGTAGATAGATGCATTATGTGGAGAAGAACCAAGAGAGATTTCAATGGAGTGTTTTACCTAGAAATGTAGCAGTACTCCATGGGCTGATATGAACATATTATGGTGTTCTTCAAGAATGATATCAATTTTTGGTTGTTTTTGGGAACTACAATTTTCAGTTGGTCGACAACTTACTACAGTATTCTTGGAATGTTGAGGCTTTATCATGATCAATGCGAATTTATGAGCATGGTTGATAAAATTTTTGGCCTATTTAGTAGATACCATTTCAATTGTAGAAGTAGGACATCATTATGGTATTCCATACCACTGGTTACGAATTTTGACAGTCACCTTCTTTAGTTGTGACTGATAACTTCCATGTCGATCCCAAAAGTAAGTTTTTCCAAAAAATGCATCTGATATGGAAAGAGGTGCCACATCATAGAGTACTTCATCTTTGAAAGGATTAATAAAGAAGTTGAGCTTGCATTGTTGAGTGATTATGAGTTGTTTTCCATCCTTCATTCAACTGTTGTTATAAGGCTGAGGATGCAGTGTGGTGACAATACCTAGTTTCTTCACAAAAGCTTCAGAAACAAAGCTCTTTTGGTTTCCATTATTTACAATCATATGCAATGGGTTGTTTTGAACCCATATATGTGTATGGAACAAGTGCCCTCATTCCTCCTTATTGACAATAGTCGAATCTGTTGGAGTTTTTTATGTCGATGCCAAGAGGGCCAATGATTCTGGGTAAAATTCCACGACAAATTTGCTAGACATGTCGGATGCAAACATTTTTTCTAGAAATGTCTTCCGAGATTTAAATCGAGACGCATCATGCTAGGATGAGTTGTGGTAACCACACCATTTTTCGGTAGGAAGTTGCCTAATGCAATCTCTCTTGTCTTTTTGAGAGTGTCACTTGCCCTGATCTTGCCTCGGAGGAGTTGGATGGGTAGGGAATTTGGACTTGTTGGTGTCTGTTATCAACATAAACTTCATTTCAGATGGTCATCTTATCGGTTTACTTGTGAGTCGTCTTTTTCCTTTCTACTTGGATTCAAGCTTGATAGCATAGTGGAATGCATCCCTGAGGATATTGATAGTAAGGAAATACTTCTCTTGTGTTAAATTTGTGAACCATTGATCTACAGGAAAATGAGAGAAACTCAAAAGTAGAATTATGTAGTGGAATATCAAAGACAATGTACACTGAACAAGACAATTTTGAGACAAATCTGATAAGAATTTATCATTTAATTACAACATTAATCTTCATTCATTCCAGCAGTAGTACAATGGTGTTACAATAAGTAAGATTCAAATCATGCGAATAAGATTCAAATCTACCAACTAAACATGACTTACTAGCTAACTCAGTGTGTCTAAATCATTGTTGGAGCTCACTAGTCTAACTCCATATGTCTAAATTAGTTCTACAATCAGTTAATTGATGAGGTAGGTGGAAAAAGGTGCCACTCTCCCTTCATGCATGCATAAATGGCACTAGGCTAATTGAAAGTGATCTAACTAATTTTAAATGGAGTTTGACTCATCATAACTTCCTACCTACCACAACCAACTGATGAAGGCTGCTAGTGGAACTCATAGTGGCTACTAGTGGCACTCATAGTGGCTCCTAAAATGTAGGGATTGGCACCGGTGGCACCAATGGCACCAATATTCATGGTGGCACCAAACTCTAGTAAATGACTACTAAGTTAGGCAAGAAGATCCATTAGACTATATTTGGTCAAGTGAGGATTAAATAATCCTAACACCCCCCCTTAATCCTAACTTGGACAAGTTGGTCCCTATCAACTAGGCCAAACATCACCCATACAATCTAAAAGAAATAAAAATTGCTTAATAAACTAAGGAAAATGGGGAAAACCTCATGGGAAACTCCCCCCCTCAAAATAAGTAGTGAATCAAGAATAATGAATCAAGCTTTTATACCGAGAAGAGATCTAAGAAAGAAAAATATATTTTCTATGAAGGACTTGGTAAATATATCTGCAATTTTCTCCTCTATATGGCAGTAATGCAATGTGATAGTTCTGCCATGCACTAGTTCCCAAATATAATGCATGTGAACCTCAATGTGATTCATCAGTTGCATCTAGACTGGATCACTAGATATCTTTATGGTACTCTAGTTGTCACAATAGATGTCCACTGAAGGTGAAGTGCGAATCTCAAATTCTGTCAAGATTCCATGCATCCAAACTTCCTGAATAACTACATTTACAACCCCCCTATACTATGCTTCTGCTGAAGAGAGTGCAAGTGCTGCTTGCTTCTTACTAGACCAACAAATTGGCCCAGATCCCAACATAAACACAAATCCTAAAGTGGATTTTATATCATTCCCATCTCCATCAGTGTCTGAATCTATGAAGCCAATGAGATCTAGCTGTGCACCATTTGTATAATGGATGCCATAATCTCTAGTACCTTGCACCTAGTGAAATATACGATTTACTGCCTTCTAGTGCATCTCATGTGGCTCCAACATGTATCTAGAAGCAACACTGACAACATAGGATATGTCTAGTCTCAAATGTGTGAGATATAGAAGGCTCCCAATGAGTTGTCTGGAAAGAGTGATTTCTACCAATGGTGAAGTATCACCTTCTTCTATCCTGATGCCATATAGGAAGGGAAAAGGGGATGCTTTACAGTCTTCCATGTGGAATATTCTAAGAAAATATTATGACTATCTGGACTATCAGGTCATGATTACCGAAGTATTTTGACTTACTTCGAGACCAACAAACTTTCTTAACAGTCCTATATCAGTCATAGAGAGTGCTTTATTGAAATCTAACTTGATGCTCTAAATCCAGCAGCAGAGCTGTTAGTAATGAGAAAGTCATCCACATATAGCACAATCAATAACGAGGATCCCTGTTTCTTCTTCATGTAAACATTTCAATCTGATTTACATCTTTCAAATATCTGTGACATGAGGAAGGCATCCATTTTGGAATGTCATGCACTTGGGGCTTGTTTGAGCCCATTGAGAGATTTCCTCAATTTGCAAACTAAGGAAGAATCCTCAATGTACCCCTTAGGTTGTTTCATGTAAATATCCTCTTTCAAGTCACCATAGAGGAAGGAACTTTTTACATCCATGTGATGTACCTCCCACCTTTTTGAAGTTGCAACTGCCAAGAAAAGTCCGATGGAATCCATTCTTGCTACTCAAGTGAATGTCTCATTATAGTCCAAACCTTTAACTTGTGAGTATCCTTTGGCCACCAACCGAGCCATATACTTGGTTTTGGTTCCATAAGATCCTATCTTGGTCTTGTAGACCCATTTCACTGAACAAGTTTCCTCCCTGGAGGCAAGGAGACAATCTCTCAAGTTTTGTTGTCTTGTAGTGAATCAAATTCCTCATCCATAGTTTCTTTCCATAATGGATCATGGCAAGCCTCTTTGAATTTTTGAGGATATTCTCCCATCATCATGAAGCACCTCTCAGGGGAAGTGGATCTGTGCGGGACAGTGCAACATACTCTTTTTGATACTAGGACCTCATTCTTCTTCTATCATTTGGATCCCCAACAACATCCCCAACTGCTTTAATGAGCTTATGGGCCTATTTGGGCTGCTGAGATGGAATATATGCTGGATAGAGATCTAGATCCTATTGAGATGTAAACTCAATATCAATATCATGTTGATCTTCCTCATCATCTGAATTTGAATCTGTAATATTAGACAATAAATATGTATTTTCAAATGGAAGTAAAGGAGTTTCAGTACCTTTATCTGCTTCGAATGGAAGTTGTGTTTGTACTAGATCTGAGTATGGAATGAAGTGTGAGAATGCATATTCTTTGGAGGCATGTATTGCAACACCTTTCTCTATAATATTCCCAGTTGAGATATTTGTGATCTCTACTAATTCAGGACCAAATACCACTTGCTTTGGTGATCCGGTGTGAGTCATCTAATATACAGACAACAAATTTGTTGCAAGAGAGGGAGCATAGAGTACATTTATGAACTCTCCATGTTGTATTTTAATAGAACCTATTCCTGATGCTAGGATCTGAGATTTATCACCCATGTCGATGATAGGTACTCCTGAGAGATCTAGAGTGGTGAAGGATTCCTTGGAGGAAACCATGTGGTTGGATGCTCCAGAATATATTAAGTAAGACTTTGAGCAAGTGAGTCTTTCCTTTAAGGCATGGAACCTCT
The DNA here is from genome assembly GCA_001517045.1 of Pseudotsuga menziesii. Taxonomy (NCBI): domain Eukaryota; kingdom Viridiplantae; phylum Streptophyta; class Pinopsida; order Pinales; family Pinaceae; genus Pseudotsuga; species Pseudotsuga menziesii. Next base: position 674,556 of record LPNX010910755.1, on the reverse strand, counting down.
CATGATCTTCTGTTAGTTTCCCAGCATCAACCTTCTTTGCTCTTTGTGGGAGGGAAATATTATTATGTTCAAGGAGTGTTGACAGCTGGTTGATTGTCTTCTTTATGCACTGGCTTTCTAGATGAAAAGCTCTCATACAGTATGGACACTTAGTCTTCTCGAATTTCTTCTTTTTCCTGGAACCCAAGGCTCCATCAGAGTATTTCTGATTCTCCTTTGGCTTTGAGTCAGTGTTTTGGTATCCTTCCCTTTGTGGTTCCCTCTTTCATGTGCATTATTTGATTTTGTCACTATGAGTGCTTGATTCTTGGATGTCTGAATCACTCCCACTTGAACCAATGTATCTTGCTATAGTATTAAGGAATCAACAAAAGCATCTAGAGAAGGCATCTTCCAATTAGGGATGGAATCTCTTCTAGAATGGAATGTAGAGACAAAGACTGAGTATTCTAAGCGAAGCTTGCTCAAGACTGATAGAACAAGTTTCTCATCTTTCCTCTCTATTCCACATTGTTTGCATTGCAGTACTAGTGACTTGAATTTTGTAAGGAATTGTTGAATGTATTCGAAATTTTTAGGCTGTAATGCAATGAGCTCATTCTCCAATATGTGCCTTCAAAGCTCATCTTGTTTTCCAAACAAATATTCTAGCTTATCCGAAGCTTCCTTTGGAGGCCTTAGTCCCTCAATATGGAACAAAAGATCCCGGGAGATGTGAGTGCACATGAATTCGGAGGCTTCATCAAGCCGATTTAAAAACTTGTTCTTTTCAACATACTGTTGGGGCTTAGTTTCTTTGCCCATTGTCATCATAAACATGCCAATCTTGTGCAAGGACACCTGCATATCTTCCCTCCAATCAACATAGTTGAAGGGTGTAAGGATTCAGGGTACGAGATCTGAAGAATCCATCTTTTTGTATGTTGATCGGTCGATTCCTCAAGAAGATACGTAGGTACCTGCAAACAACACTACAAAACCAATTCAATTCACAATAATATATCAGTAAATCCATTCCACCTCGAAATGTGCACTTTCTCAGAGTATGTCACACTTGTAGAGACTTATCTGGATGAATCCAGAGTCAGCAAGGAAAACATTATAGGATTTATGTGGAAACTCTACTGCTTCTGGTGCACAATGGAGATCGGGAAAGACTTTCTGCTAGCTTGGACAAGGATCTGATACCATGTTTAATTTTTGAACCATTGATATACATGAAAATGAGATCAATTGAGAAGTATAATTATGCAGTGGAATATCAAAGACAATGTACACTAAACAAGACAAATTTGAGACAAATTTGATAAGAACTGATAAGTAATTACAACATTAATATTCATTCATTCAAGCAGTAATACAATGGTGTTACAATAGGTAGGATTCAAATCATCCAGATAAGATTCAAATCTACCAACTAAAACCGACTGACTGGATAACTTAGTGTGTCTAAATCACTGTCATAGCTCACTAGTCTAACTCTATATGTCTAAATTAGTTCTACAATAAGTTAACTGATGAGGTAGGTGGAAAAAGGCGCCACTCTCCCTTCATGCATCCATAACTAGTGCTAGGATAACTGAAAGTGATCTAACTGATTATAACTGGAGGTTGAATCAGCATAAATTCCTACCTACCGCAACTGATGGAGGCTGCTAGTGGAACTCACATTGGATCCTAAAATGTAGGAATTGACACCAGTGGCACCAATGGCACCGGTGGCACCAATGACACCAATATTCATGGTGGCACCAAATTATAGTAAACAAATCCTAAGTTAGGGAAGATGATCAATTAGAATATATTTGGTCAAGGTAGGATTAAATAATCCTAACATCTTGTTGAATTTATGTGGATAGTGTAATGTCCCTTTTTGAATTTTTTTTAAATGACCAATTTTTTTACAATTTTGGCTCTTGACTAGTTTTTGTGTCTTGGTCTCCAAATCAGCCCAATTGCTCCCAAATATTCAGAGAAGGTGTTTGAATGATATAATAACTTAATTATTATTTTCAGGGATGTATTATGGTCCTCCAATCAGTTATGAAATTCGATATAAAGTTCTGAATAAGATAGGTGAATTTACTAGCAATTTTGGGGCTCAAATCCCTCCCCGGTAATTGATGGAATGGATTCCCAAATGTACATAAACCTACTAAAATTCTAAAATTGAATCATGGGATGTGTAGAATACATTATCATAGACTCATATACATAACCAGTCAAACCCCCATGGCTTTTATCACTTCCTTCAATCAGATATAAAAAACTAGTTTTGGACCCTTGGGGAAATGAGATGTAGTTTGCCCCAAATGCTATGAAATTCGACCCAATGGCCACAAATTCTAGGTTACAGACCATGAAACCCATAATATAATTTAATTAAATTTCATTCATTCATAAATCATCAATGGTGCACACATATATTCGATTCCATCAAGATTGCAAGAGTTTACAACAAGGTATTGGGGAAATGGCACTGTTTCTTCAATATTGGACAATAATACATGAGATATATTGGATTTTAGAACTGAGATATTTCTAAACTTAAATAACAGAGAATTTATATCAGAATACAAAATACTGTAGCAAGAGAATCTCCCTCAAAGAGATGAATAGCTCACCAAGTGCACCTCACTCCATAAAGCTGAAATATGGTGAGAAAACTTGAGATGAATAGAAGAAAAATATGATATTGAGATGTCCATGAACTTCCTATATCTTGGACCTGAAAATAATACTCCATTAAATCTCCATGAAATACCTGAGTGGCCTTTCCAAACACCAACTAGGATGGGAATCTTTCACCCTCGAAATTGGCTTAAGCAAGAAAACTAGTCATCCACTAGCTCTCACAATTCACAAATGAACAAAAGCTTCTTCTCATGTATGATCCCTATATTTTATAAATATTATTGATATTCTAAGGTTCCAAATTCATCCATAAACCAAATCCAAGTCGAATTGGTGTGGCTTCTCATGCTATGCCATGTGGTCTCTCTCTTCACCTTCCCTCTTCTCCCAAATTTGAGTAGGAGCCTCTTGGCCTTCTCCAACTCCCAAATTCGACCTCTAAGATTCTCTATTCAGTCCTAACATGTCATTATGTTATTATTTTATCCTTCATATCTGACTTGTGTCTTAAATGTCATAGAATCTCCATCATTGGTGTCATAGATGTCATAAATGTAAGGGGAATCTATCCAAGTGTCCATGAAACTCCCATTTGGCTCTTCCTCTCCCATGTAAGTTACAATTCATCCCAAATTTTACCTATTAAGTATATGGAAAATTATATTAACCTCATAATCCATCCCAAAAAATTAGGCTTCCAATAGATTCGAAATTACAAGAGGAGGATGCCATTTAACATAGGAATTCTAGCTTGAGTGGGCCCCACAGTCTCCATGTGTCTCCATTGTCCATAGACATTTCATTTTTATATTTTATTTATTTAATAAGATACATTATTAAATATTTATCCTCTTCTAATTTCTAAACATCATTTATTATCCCCCTTATTCCAAATCTCAAAGCTTCCACCCCCAACCTAGGAAACTAGTGATTTTCCTCCTTGGCAATTATTTAACTTTTAGCATCCCTTTAACAAATTTAATGAATATGGAAAATGTGATTTGTCCATTGTGACCTAATGAAAAATTTGGGACATTAAAAATCCTCCCTTACCAATATTGCTTGTCCTCAATAAATTTCAAACATGGTTGTTGAAGAACCTGCTTTCTGTATGATTCTTTGAAGTTGCCACTGAGCTGCCCACTTTGAGTCTTTGAGATTACATGAAGATTTTAGAGAGGAACCACCATGCTTGTTGCTGCACTACTCTGATTAAAATCACCTTATTAATTGGGGAATCCATCTCCTATACTACTTGTTTCCCAAATAATTTGAAATCAATGGGACTAAAAACTATCCCAGGGTCCCATTGCTGGCATTGCACTCCAACAATTAAGAGTGCTCTCCAACCCATACCATTTGGAAAGAGAATTCTTGGATCCCATTTTCATGTATGCATTCTTCCAAACATCATGAGTGCATAATATATATCATAAAATTATATAACAACATAATAATATTGTACATCAAGGAGGTGCCTCACCAAGAAATCATGAAAGTGCTTATACCTCCAAGTGAGTAGACTACCATTTGCCAAGTGCATACATGCTTCAAGTGACCAATAAAATATGCTCCAATGACATAGGTGAGGATCCCATGTCCTATAATTCTGCTCCCAAATAATGTAATATGCATCAAAATAATAATCAGCCATTTGTTCTTTCATCCAAGAAGTGAATGAAGAACCTACACCAAAATATGAACCAAATAATGAGCAAAGAAAACACAAAGACTTTAAGTGGATCAAAGAAGTCTCATCAATACACCCATGAATATGTATATCACCATGAAATAACGGAGGATTTTTCTTCCAATAAGAATGTTCTTCAATCACATATCTCTTCACCCAAGTGTGTGATGAAGTTCCTCCAACATCAAATAGACTAGGAAAGGAGCAAGGAAAATCATGAGTCTCCAAATGACTCAAGTGAACATCATAGGTCCACCCATGTAGATGTGTATCATCATAATGTAACAAAGGATGCTGCTGAAAATGTAAATAATAATGTGCTCCAACCATGTTATCATAAAAATTCAATCTAGGAGTTCCATACTCCTCGTGTGGCACCATAAAAAGAACCCTTTCACCCATACTTCATTAGGATGAATGCTGCAAAATTTGGAAGTGTAGGATGTAGGAGAAAGAAACAACTCACCCAAGTGATCATAAAGTACAAAATTGTTATCATGTGAAGGATCCATAGGGGTAGGATTATGCACCTCCCTTAAAAATGAAAAACTTTCCTCATAGGTTGGTTTCAATGTAGTGGAAGCATGCAGTTCTCCAAAAAGTGTGTAACCATTTTCAAGAGGAAACTCAAGTTCCTCTTCCACCACAACAAGTGATTGTCTCTCATCAATATTATCTTAAAATACATCAATAACCTGAAATTTCCCATGGCTCTCATGATCCCTCATGTCATGAGAATCCTCCAAACAATCTACCATTTGACCATCTGAAACATAGGAGGAAAAACAAGTGTCTTGCAACTTTTCAAGAAGTTGCTCATTTTGAATTGTGATCTTATCAATAACTTCATTATTCTTCAAGTTGGATTCGTGTAACCATTCACTAAGCTCAATGAAATTTTTTCTATCAAAAATCAAAAACATGAAATTACCTTTTATGTTGCACATTGCTCTTTGAATCTTCTCCATGTCTTCAAGGAATGATGGCTCCTCCAAGGAAGTAGCTCTCCAACAAGAATTTGATACCAATGCTTGAGTGTCATGGAGTATTCTAAGGGCCTCTTGGATATCCTTTTCATTCATATTTAAGGACCCTTCAAGAAAATGAGGCTCCTGCAAATGAACCTCCTCATCTTCTTCCTTCTTGCTTGGACCAACTTCATGAAGCTCAAGTGGTGATGGGGAAGTTGATCTTGTTTCTTCTTCAACTGCTACAAGGTATTAATTTTCATGTTTAATGGAATTCTGGCTTGCAGCAACATTTTGGAATCTGATCTCTATTTCACCAACATAGATTTGTGAGAACCCATCAGTAGGTACTCCTTCATAGTTCAAGCATCCATCATTAGATTCTTTTTGTTTCATTTCCAAGGTAGCATGTGTCTCAAAATTATCTTCAGTATTTTCAACAAAAACTTGTTCATACTCATGTGATGTCTCTTCATATTTTTCAGACTCACTTGGGAGTGAATTTAGATCATCTTCATGTACTACTTCTAGTCCACCTATTTCAGAACTAGGTGGTTCATGGGTCTCCTCCTTTTGCTCCTTCAAGCAAATTGATGCATTTTTCCCCTTGGTCTTCTCAAAATCAATATATTTTTCTCAACTTTGGATAGCCAAAAATTTGAATCCTTTCATAATATTCTTGATCATGTATTCAAGGATAGTTTCCATGCTTTTTATTATCTCCTTACCATCATATGAGGTTCCCTTTTCATCCCTAGTCATAGTTTCCAAAAAAAATGCCTTCTTCTCCTACTTTTTTTTCCTCTTCAACAAAAGCACTTTTGGGTTTCAATATATAATGGTGGTCACTGAATTATTGTACTCATAAATATCAGACCAAATCAGGTGCCAATATCATGCTTTGATACCACTGTAATGTCCCTTCTTGAAAAAATTTTAAATGACCAATTTTTTCCAATTTTTTCACAATTTTGACTCTTGACTAGTTTTAGCCTCTTGGTCTCCAAATCAGCCCAATTGCTCCCAAATATTCAGATAAGGTTTTTGAATGATGTAATAACTTAATTATTATGTTCAGGGATGTATTATTTTCCTCCAATAATTTCTGAAAGTCTATATAAAATTCTGATTAAGATAGATGAATTTACTAGCAATTTTGGGGCTCAAATCCCTCCCGGGTAATTGCCAGAATGGCTTCCCAAATGTACATAAACTCACTAAAATTATAAAATTTAATCAGGGGATGTGGAGAATAAATTATCAGATACTCATATACAGAACCAATCGAACCCCCATGTATTTTATCACTTCCTTCAATCAGATATAAAAAACTAGTTTTGGACCCTTAGGGAAATGAGATGTAGTTTTCCCCAAATGCTATGAAATTCGACCCAATGGACAAAAATTATCAGTTACAGACCATGAAACCCATAATATACTTTAATTACAGTTAATTCATTCATAAATCATCAATTTTTCACACATATATTCGATTCCATCACCATTGCAAGAGTTTACAACAAGGTATTGGGGAAATGGCACTGTTTCTTCAATATTGGACAATAATAGATGAGATATCTTGGATTTTTGACCTAAGATATTTCTGAACTTAAATAAAAGAGAATTTACATCAGAATACAAAATACTGGAGCAAGAGAAGCTCCCTCAAAGAGATGAATAGCTCACCAAGTGCGCCTCACTCCATAGAGCTGAAATATGGTGAGAAAACTTGAGATGAATAGAAGAACAAGATGATATTGATATGTCCATGAAATTCCTATAGCTTGGAATTAAAAATAAGACTCCATTAAATCTCCATGAAATACCTGAGTGGCCTTTCCAAACACCAACTAGGATGGGAATCTTTCACCCTCGAAATTGGCTTAAGCAAGAAAACTAGTCATCCACTAGCTCTCACAATTCACAAATGAGAAAAAGCTTCTTCTCATGGCTGATCCATGTATTTTATAAAAATTATTGATCTTCTAAGGTTTCAAATCCATCCATAAACCAAATCCAAGTTGAATTGGTGTGGCTGCTCATGCTATGCCATGTGGTCTCTCTCTTCACCTTCCCTCTTCTCCCAAATTTGAGTAGGAGCCTCTTGGCCTTCTCCAACTCCCAAATTCGACCTCTAAGATTCTCTATTCAGTCCTGACATGTAATTATATCAGTATGTCAGCATTCAGATCTGACTTGTGTCATAATTTTCATAGAATCTCCATCATTGGTGTCATAGATGTCATAAATGTAAGGGGAATCTAGCCAAGTGTCCATGAAACTCCCATTTGGCTCTTCCTCTCCCATGTAAGTTACAATTCATACCAAATTCGACCTATGAAGTATATGGAAAATTATATTAACCTCATAATCCATCCCAAAACATTAGGCTTCGAAATTACAAGAAGAGGATGCCATTTAACATAGGAATTCTAGCTTGAGTGGGCCCCATAGTCTCCATGTGTCTCCATTCTCCATAGCCATTTCATTTTTATATTCTATTTATTTAATAAGATACATTATTAAATATTTATCCTCTTCTAATTTCTAAACATCATTTATTATCCCCCTTATTCCAAATCTTAAAGCTTCCACCCCCAACCTAGGAAACTAGTGATTTTCCTCCTTGGCAATTATTTGACTTTTAGCATCCCTTTAACAACTTTCATGAATATGGAAAATGTGATTTGGCCATTGTGACCCAATGCAAAATTGGGGACATTACAGATAGACCACTGATATACTTCATAACGATCAATTTCTCTTCTTCTCGAACACCAACTCTAGCCATGGTCGATAGAACTTGTCGGTATAGCTTTGCATGGACTAGTCTCTACACTACCTTAGTTGCTGCCACTTCTTATACTGTTACTCAAGGTATTTGGGTGGATAGAACTCTATTTGGACATGCTTTATGAATTTATCCCATGTTTCTATGGGGTTTTCTTCTTTATCCATATTTTTCGATAGATTCTCCCAGCAATATTAGTACACAAAATTCAACATCTTTAAGGACGCAATGGTGATCTTCTCAGCTTTCGAGATTCGATTCACAGAGAAATAGGATTCCATATGTTGTACCTAGTTGTTAAGGGATTCAATGTTAATTTTTCATTCAAGATTCGGTATATCCAAGTTCATTTGAACATTAAATGGGATGACTTTGTCAGAAGTGTATCTTGTTAATGTTCCTAAATTCCAAGCGATTCACATGAGAATCTCATTGATCTAGGTAGATATTTCGGTCCGTTATCGAGTTAGTGCTTTCTCTACGAGTTGATCTGTCTCTTTAGTTGCATGGATTTTGTTTGCTTCCTCTACCATATTCGGATGAGTGTTTCGAACTAGTGGATACTTTGAAGTCGAAGGTATCGTCTGTCTATATTATTTATTTTGCAAGTGTGTTTGCACAAGCACAAGTCAGGTAACTTTGCAAGAAGTGTCTACACAGAACTTACACAAGCTCATGTTGAAAATATTAAAGACCAAATGGTAGCTCAGATACCGATTTTTTGATCTGATGCCAAGTTAGTACTATGATACCAAACTTTTAGTGCTTTGATACCAATTATCTGTGTCACCTAGGTTTTCAACGGGGGACAACAGGTTCGATTGAATGAGTCAATTTTTTTTATATAGGAAAAAATTTAGAATATGTCAACAAATCAAAGCAATTAGGTAATAAGAATATTTTTACAGACAAAATGCAGTAATTCTTAACAAAGTTATTCTATTACTTATATGTGTACTTTGTTATATACATCACTTACTCTATAATACATTAATTTCCAAGTTTATATAGAGTGTGTTGGAACGCTTGGGTGCATGTTTGTTCTGTTCAGCTACAAGAGAAATTGTATCAGTCAGAGAAGTGCAACTGTCACAGTCGACTGGTCGATAGAGTGGCAATTTCTTGAAGTTGGTATTGTCGGTGTGCAGTGGTCGATGTCGACGAAGCATGCTGGAGTCATCGGTGTCGACTATTTATGTTTTTTTTTTCTGTTCCGGTAAATTTTTATCATAGTATTCGACAAGTGTCGTGAGAAGTTAACTAGGACTAGGATAACTAGTCGAACAAGCCAATCGACTTCCTGGATGGATCAATTTTCATGTGGCTGATTCATTATCATTACTAAAAATCAAAATAGGAAAAAATTGCAATTTTATTATCCATTGTAATATATGTTAACCAATGTAGATCCATTTTCATTTGTGCTTTATTAATCTTTGAAAGGAATGAAATTAGTGGAGGTGAAAATTTTTTATATTTCTCACGTTAGATTATATTTGTCTTAATTGTAATTGTATTATAATTACATGGAGACGTTCTTTGCAAATTTGGATGAGAATTTAGCAAAAGAAATTGCTAAAAGATATCAAATGATGACAATCATGAGAACTTGTTTCTTATGAACATCTATCTTGTTAGTTAATATGTATAATCCCTAATTGAATCTTCTAACATGAGAGAGGGTGCCAAATTCCTATGAAAATTCCAATGAAGGATCTCTCTTGTTAGTAATTGTTAAATATGATCCTTGATTGAATATTTTGACATGAGAGAGGATGCCATAAAAGTAACAAGGATGATGTTTGAATTCAAGGTATCAATGATGTTGGTAGTATAATGGGTGTTGAATGTGGTGCATTATTCTACTAGGAATTGATAATATTGGTTTGGGACATGTAACCAAATGTCTTAATCTACTTTATACTTGTTTTTCATTCTTGTGTACCTATGAGTTGGTTATAAATATCTCTCATGTGCACCTACAGGAAATAAGATTACTTCATATGTTATGGAGTGGATATTCATGCCAATATTTGCTCCATAATTCCTATCCTAATCTATCATAATGACAATATAAGATCAATCTATTTAGATTTATTGAATTAAAACAAGAAGACAATGAGGATATAAGATCTATCTATTTAGATTATATGAAATAAAACAAGAAGATGAATAATGTGTTTAAATGATTTGACATAGACTCGCCCATTTTGATTGAAAAGAAAATCCATCATGCAATGCCATGATAACCAAGGTGTTTGGGCATAGGTGTGTTAGTTTTGAAATCTTGGATGGGAATATATATATATATATATATATATATATATATATATATGGAAAATGTTGAAATATATTACTAAGAACTTAGAAATATTATATTTAAAATAATGTAAAATACGATAACAATAATATTATAATTTCATTGTAACTCTAATATTTATTTTTTACAATAGCATACGGATATACTAATTATTTAAGTATTTTTAAGGGAAAAAATAAGTCTTTGATCTTAGGTTCTTTGTCGTAAAAATAGAGGAAGGTAGGCATACTTGGTGAAGAAGTCTTAATATTCTCATGGTAGTTCCTTTGATAATTGAGTGGACTTTCCATTTTATAAGGTACTTAGTGTTGGAGTTTCTCCCTTCCACCCGGGTTCAAACCCTTGTTTGTCTATTAACAAAGCCCAAGATATCGGCTCGATAGAGTAGGGCTTAGTGGGTAGAACCTGTGACACAGATGCAGTCACACTCGAGATATCTCTTATGGGTAACTTCCAGAACCAGTATTTTGAAGTTGTCTAGGGATTTCCTCTTCCTTGGCACCTTACTAACATTCTCTACTGAATCCAGTGGTTATATAACTTACTCTCAGTGTGTGCATTCAAGATATTACTCTACTTATTCATCGATAGAGATTACAACAGTTAATAACTTCCTTATCAGCGATTCCAACTAACAACAGTGTGGCATATGCATATAAAGACTCATTAATAAGCAAATGCGCATACATTTATTCACAACATACATTCATTTTACATAAGAACATTCATCAAATATACACAAAGACAACATTTAACGTGTGAACGCATCCGGGAAAAACCACAAAGGCGCTCGTTATTTGGCATGAGAAATATCTGTCACCTTTTGTCTGCGCACTCATCTAGGAGACTCTATTCTAGATCTTCTCTACAATTTATACATACTTCTCTATCCTCTCATGCTCTCTAGTCTCAAGTCTCTAAAATTTGCTCTCCTTCACCCTACTGTCGATTCACACATAGCCTGGATTGACTCTCTATTCTCTGCAACTCTACAACTCTACAAAAAGACAATAGACAAAAATGAATAACACAGACCAATCGAGATTGTATTTTTCTAAATGTGTATAACTTGCACACATCTTTGGTTCTCCCTTTTATAGATTCTTACATGTCGTAGTCAACCGACTCCATTATGTTATCCAATAGGCTTTAATTCCTATTCTCGTACATTTAGTTACAACTGTCGGTAGGCACTATTGGCCCAAAATACAAATATGACTTATTCCCCAAAGCATGTGTTATCCTAGATGACTTCTTACCCACGTTTTCTCTACCTACCCTTTTCAACCACTGCACATATTCATCTCTTTGCATATTCCCTTATGTCACAAACTCTTCCCTTGCAGTTGTTTCTGTCGCAGCTTTTCCTCTACAGCCCCTTCTTCTGTCATAGCTCTTTCTCCCACAGCTACTTCTGTCTCAGTTTCTCCTCCGTCATAGCTTCCTCTGTCATGCGACTAGAATCTTCATATTCCCGAGCAAAATTCTAGCTGAATTATGCCTATATTTTCCTAGGGCCAACATTTAGTGACAATATAGTGTTGGATAGATTTATAACGGACAACAAATATTCCTCCATGTTGGGGTATCATATTGTAGCAAATGAATAGATTTGTGTCAACACACATAACATGGAAATAGAGGTGGAAGAACAACCTCTCTCTCTCTCTCTCTCTCTCTCTCTCTCACACACACACACACACACACACACACACACACACACACTACTAGAGAGGGGAAAAGAAAATATTAGAGTCACCACTTAATTTTAGGGATGAACTCTATGGAGAGGAAAGGGAGAAGGGCACTAGGTTAATTAGGATATTAACCTAGGTTGATAGATATTAACCTGTGTTGTATATTATTAGGGCATTTTAATTAGGTTTTAAATTAAGTTTTACCATCAAATTAGAAAATTAAAATAAAATAATAAGCTACGGTCAATTTACTGAAATTTTATTTAGTGAGCCAAAAACCCAATGTTAGAAAATACAAAGAGAAGTATGGAAGAAACTCACCCATAATTTGTTGTTCTAGGTGTTAAAGTTATTTGGTTTAAAT
>LPNX010910755.1:638380-661277 GCA_001517045.1 Pseudotsuga menziesii | reverse complement strand
TATATATATATATAAGCACAAATAAACATTGGATATGTTAACATACATGAGATGTCAATAAAAATAATAAGTAGAGAGACCCAAATGAATTCAAATGGATGATAAATCCCCTACCCTAGCAACGGTGGAACCTCCATATAGGTTGCAGGTTTGAATCGTACAAAGTATGAATGGAACTACACCAACAAATATGTATTAAGATGAATAAACAATCCTTCAAGGTTGGATCTAATCTAACCAAAATAGGTTCCTATAGAGGTTTTTTAGATGATAGGTGCAAGCCTACCTAAGAGCATGGAAGAGGTGGAAGAAAACTTAACTCAAGATGTGTTGCTTATATGAGTGTGTTTCTGCAAAATAAAGTTTCAAATATAAATTGATCAAAGAGTCCATAAAGACTTTAGAAAGGATTTGAATGATATAAATAGGTAAAGGAAGAAACTTAAGGTGTATATTTACATTAGGTTATCCATTGTAGGTTCTGATCCATACCACTACAACATTTAGGGTCAAAATTAGACATTAATTTGACATTTAAAATTTCAATTAAACATTATATATGAATCTATCTCTCGTCGAAAAAATGTCAAGCCTATAATGTCAAACACACGTCTCTAGGTTGTTTCAAATTTGACACTATATCTTTTGATGATTGAACACACATAATCATAGCATATAACTTATTCGTCACTCAAGCAACATCCAATTTACTTGTTGTTAACTCCTAGGCAACAAAGAACACTTGCAAAAATCATGTTCATTGAGTCACTCAAGCCGTGTGCCACCAATGTTATGGTACTGACATTCAATCAATGTTAGGGATGCCACTTAAGTGATATCCTAATGACAAGTACATTTTACCTTAATTCTAGTTCGATGTTAGAATTATGGATTAGGCGATGTTCATTTTTTTAAAACAAAAACAAAACAACAAATCTAGTTGTGTACATTATTTTCTAGTCATCCACCTCATATTTGTTAAGCCTTCACTAAACATGTTCATCATTATTCAACATTCCACTATTATCTTATCTACATCCCTATCTTCATTAGTTTTATTTCTCCAAGTTTTTTCTTTGTGTCTTGACATGTTTCTTTAGAGAAAAGGTTTATATGACTCTTATTTAATATGCACCCCTTACAAGTCCTCAACTTTATTGAAAATTACAAATTCAGGTTCTCCATAAATTGTCCATTCCTCAAATCCTTGAGATATTATCGATGCTTCAACAAGTGATGTCAAGTGACACCCTGTGTCACTTTATTATCCATATCTATAGTAAATCCAAAGCTATTTCCTAATATTTTTTTAACATAATTCAAAACCAAACTAAAACATAAAGATTCAAAATGTATAATATATACTTTAGCACGATACCTTCTAAAACTTAATACATAATTCCATGATATCTAATAAATACTTTAGAATAATGGTGAGAGTTGGGCTTTTTCATTGTGTTATACAATATTTTCTCAATCTCACTATATCACTTTCTTATTTAGGGCCTAGCCAATATGTCAATAATACAAATAATTATTCTAATTTATTTTAAGTATTTTAGATAAATAATTTCAAAAAATAACCGTCCACTTTCATGGAAATAATGATGGCTATCCTATAATATCTATTAAAGAGATGTAGGATCAATTGCATCACAACGTCATTGACTAACATAATAGCAGACGATAACATAAACATAAATGAAGATGAAATTGTCAAATGGTTATTTATTTGTGAAATTTTAACTTGTCTTTGTCAATAAGATTTTTTGGGCATACATTTTAGAAAGATGGCACCTATAACACATATTTTCTATAATATTCATGGCTCGTCATGCTCAACACATCCCTCTAATATTAAGCATATTTACCAATTATGTTCCAAGACCCCAAATCTAGCATCAAGTTGAAATACAAAATGTCACATAGAATAATTTAATTGTATTTATACTTTGGCTTTCTATGAGTACTTACTATGTTTTTATGTCGTTCTCCATGGTGCATTTCAGTACTATATTTATTGAATCCTTGTCAAGTCCATTTTAAGCATATATGTCCCATGCATGTAAATAAAGGGGAGCGAACACAATAAACCCAAGGTAGTACTCTAATTATTAAACACATTATTTCTCATGATTTAGCCATTTTGATCTCGAGAAGCAAGAGATAATGCATGGCCTTTCAAACAATGTAAGATTTTGGTTTATCTATAAGAAGACCATGTGACCTTTTTCACAATTGTAAGATTTTGGTTTATCTATAAGAAGACCATGTGACCTTTTTCACAATTTAGGCATTAGGATGATGTGGAAAAGGAGGACATACCATTTCTCACAATATATTATATTGGAAAGATGATGAGAAGAAGCACATATACATTCTCACACTCTAAGCATGTGAGCAACGAGGTTAAATAGAAAAATAAAACCATTATAGAAATATTGATATAGACATTAATGTTTAGATCTTCAGGAGGAGCAATATTGTCTAGACATCGAACTATAATTTCAACCAAAAAGAAGTTAAAAGAACTTTCACATACTTTTCATCATAGACCAGAGTACTCATTATTTTCCATGATAAGACAATACTTTATCCAACCCTACAAAATCCAAGAAAAATGAAATTAAGAAACACAACTAAAATTGTTTATATTTCCTTGAGCACTGAAATATATCCCTTTTTACTTTTCTATATATAAAATAAATCATATATCATATGTCTATACTATCACTAAAAGTACAGAAAATATAAGTTACACTATAAGATTTTCAAAATAACATTGGAGACTTCTTGTTTAGTTTTATCCAATCAACATAACTAAACAAACATCAGTCCTTACATCTACTTCAAAAGCCATAAATATTGATTACTACATCAAAAGCCATAAATATCCCCTTTCCCCTACATTGATAAGTATTTCATGCCTCAGAATTCTACCTTGCAGAGGTATGTACATCATGAACTTCCACTGGGACACGATATGTTCCTTGTTGTGAACGTCGACGAAGGACTGGGGAGTTAATGGAAGAAGCAGAGGATATCGATTATGATAGTCTTAAGTGATGATCTCCTTTTTTTTTTGTTGGTTGAGTTTGCCAAGCAGTTAACGAGCTAAATAAGTTTTTTAATATAATATTTTAGTTTAAATATATATATATATATATATATATGAAAAAGAATTAAGAATTTAATAAAAAAGTTATAAACTATTTAAGGGTTGATATCATTAGTTATTGATGATGTGGCAGTGGTGTTACAACTTTTATATTCTCTTGGCTTTGAGAATGCTTCATTCTCTATTGATGAGAAGGTGGAATCTCAAATGGCCCCTCCCCCTTCACATAGTCTTATTTGACCTACCCAATTTAATTAGTAAATAATACATACACATCATGGTGACAAAGAGACAAAAAAAATCATACATAATAGCGTTAAAGCTAACATAAAAGAAACTCTAAAGTACACAATATATTTCAAAACATGTCAATCATATAGTATGTTTGAATACTACACTATTTTCTTTTAGGTTTTTCTTTTCAAAAGGTCCATAATTTTGATGTTGGCATCTAACCACTTGTACGAGGTAAAAAATAGAGCCATGGCCTAAACATCCCACATTCTTGTTTACAAAAACTTTAAAATCAATCACTAAATTGGAAAAAGATTTTTTTATTCGAGAGAGAAATTACAACTTTTTAAAAACTTGCATATTAAACAAAACAAAAATATTTCATAAATAATTTCACCACTCTAACCCTAAAAAATAAAAAAAATTATGATGTGAATCATAATGACATCATATATTATACCAGACAAGAACAAATAATTCATATAATTTTAGCCCAAAAACTTTCAAAATTTTAATAAATGAAATTCTAAAAAAGTTTAGACAATTTTTTATTTTTTTACACACAATTAAAGATTAAAAAAAAATTTAAAAATAGAAAACAAGTAAAAAAAAAAGAAATTATGAGAAAAAACTAATGTTGTAAACTTTAAAAAAAACCCCTTTCACACTCCACCTTGGTTAATGTTTGCCTATTTTGTTTTATTTGTTTTTTAATTTGTTATTTGTAATTTGTGTTGTTTTATTTATTTATTTGTTTAGTTTAATTTATTTGGTTTTTTTTAAGATTATTTTAGTTTAGTTAAGTGTAATTTTAGTTTTGTTTAGTTTTTTTGTTTTTTAAAACGTTAAAGTTAAAAAATTCATTTTTATACTTTTGTTTTTATTTTTTTTTTAAATCATTTTTATACTTTTGTTTTTTATTTTTTTAAAATCATTTTTATACTTTTGTTTTTTTATTTTTTTTAAACACTAGTTTTTTACATTTATTTTGTTTGTTTGGGCTTATGACAGTCTTAAGTGATGATCTCTTATTTTTTTTTGTTGGTTGAGTTTCCAAGTGGTTAACCAGCTAAATAAGTTTCTATATATATATTTATTTATGTTTAATGCAATATTTTAGCTTAAAAGAAAGATGGTTATGAAAAAAAAAGTAAGAACTCAATAAAAAATTATAAACTATTTAAGGCTTGATTTCATTAAGTTACTGATGATGTGTCAGTTGTGTTACTACATGTATCTTCTCTTGGCTTTGTAAAGTATTTATTCTCTATTGATGAGGCTAACTAAGAGAAGGTGGAATCTCATATGGCCCCTCCCCCTTCACATCAATCTCATTTAACCCTACCCAATTTAATTAGTAAACATTACATACACATCATAGTGGCAAAGAGACAAAAAAATCATACATAATAGTGTTAAAGCTAACACAAAAGAAAATGTAAAGTACACAATATATGTCAAAACATGTCAATCATATAGTATGTTTGTATACTACACTATTTTCTTTTAGGTTTTTCTTTTCAAAAGGTCCATAATTTTGATGTTGGCATCTTCTTCTTGATACTTTTTCTCAATTCAGGTGGTTGTTGAGAATGCAAAGCATGCTTTCATGTGTACATATGAGTAGGATCCAAATCTCTATAGGTTGTTACCTCGTTCATATTATATGAACATGAAAAATATAATTTATAAGTCACCTCATTCATAGTACATGGCGCAATAGATGTCATTGAGTTGTAGTTAAATGAGGAGGCTAATGATGTCATTCTCTAGAATTTGATTGGTTCTTGTAAGTTGATTTTGATAGTACATTTTTATGTTTTGAGGCCCATTTTTTTACCACAAAAATCCCTCAAATCACAACACATAAGACTAATCCCACAACTGTAAAATTGAGACAAATGTTAAGCACGGAGAAAGTAGCCTATAATGAAGAGAAGGAAATGTGCTAGAGACATGGCTCTAGTTGCCTCATTTGATGCCAAGATGTCAATTTTCATGCAACCACATCACTATTGAAATATTCAATAATTACTTGCCATAGCCATAATACAAGGGCGTCCAAAGAAAATAGGCCACTGCTACTGACCCCACAGAAGGACGCGATGAAAACCAATCCCAAGTGTAAGAAACAAAGGCCCACTAAGCATAATAAGTCCTTCACGAAAACCCAAGCCTAAGTTGTGCATGGTCCCCTTACCCCACCCTTATTTAAATCCACATTTATTTTACCTTTCGGTATATAATGTTATATGCTCTTAGCACTCAATATCCAACTTTTCCATGTAACTGTACACCACCGGCTCTAAATGCGCACTGGTGTATTCATACAAAGCATTGAATTTTAGCTTGAAATTTGAAGGGGACAAGGCTTGAGGCCTTTCATTCATTTGGATTTTCAATTCATAGGGAACAATGTTGGATTTTTCACAGATATAGAAGGAGCTAACTAAGATAGAGAGGGATAAGAAGACATCAAGGATAAGCATAGAGCTCTGTGAGGACAATGATACAACATACATTTGTGGAATTGTTGTAGGCCCTATGGGTACCCCTTACAAGAGGGGGCTCTTTCAAATTGGTATCTGATTTCCTGGTAAGTTCTAGGCATGCCATGCCTAGATTCTTATTTAATTGGAGGGTACTTTCATTGTCTTTCTTTATTGCAGGTGGTCATTGTGAATTGTGTTGGATCTCAAATCTGGTATTGAGAATTATTGTAGGGTTTAGTTAATTTGGTTGAATTATTGATACCCATTATGTTTAGGGTGTTATATATGTTCCAAGATGGGTAAAATTATGGTTTTATGTTGTTTATAGGTAAACATGAGACTTCATAATACAATGCCAGTTCATATAACAATTATGGTTTCTATATGCACATATATGTATGTATATATTCCTAGTATGATAGATGGGTGAATAGTTTGGTGGAGTGATTTTTGAATTTAGCTTTTTCTGAAAGAGGATTAGGGATTTAGCCCTTATTTTCGTTTAAAATTATACTTAAAAGTAGGATTATTACTCAGTAATTCAAATAAAAAAATACATAAACATACACAAATATTAGTGATTCAAACAATAGATTTAGGTAGATCCAATTAATATAATAACAATATCCATAGTTTAGAGAACCCTCCAATGAACAATAAGAGATTATTTCTTAAGTTTACTTTTTTAATAAAGACATGCCATTTATGTAGATCCAATTAATATAATAACAATAACCATAGTTCAGAGTATCCATAGTTTAGAGAACCCTCCGATGAACAATAAGAGATTATTCCTTAAGTTTACTTTTTAATAAAGACATGCCATTATGTGGCTCTATTTTCAATAATTATGTACATTTTTAGAATTGTTTGTAATAAACAAATTCCAATCTTTATGTATATTTTTTTTGTTTTTAACAGTGTCAATATTATATAAAGGACATAGTGGAGGGCTCCAAAAAAGGGGAGCTCTGTGGGGCTTCGGCCTCGAGCTCTCTGCAGCCATGAATCGTCAATGGAGTGGTGGTTCGCACCCAGATCTTCAACGATGGGCTTGTGTCTCTCCATGGCTCTGATCGTTTTCTTCCAGAGTCCCAGCAGCCTCCGGTTTCGACAAGATCTCCGGCAGCGGATCAATTCCCCTGAGCTTCTTGGTTTGCACAGTCTCACTGTTTTCGCGCTGGATGACGATTTCCAAGATAGACTGGCCTTCGGCCTCCCTGGTTGCAAGCTGGCGAGACAATGGAAAGGCTGTATTTCCTTCTATGTTTTCGTCGTTAGGCGGTGGGGCTGCATTGTGAAGGCAGTGCTGCAGAGCGTTGTAGCGCTTAAAGATTTAATGGTTCATACTGCCATGCTTGCCACTCCTAACCAGAGGTCTATCTGCTACTCAGCACCCTTGGCCGTCGCGCACTGAGCAATAAGCAAACGAGAACATCATTGCAACCGAGGGCAACAATTTCTTGTTTTAGCGTTCATGCATATCAAAGTGGTGTACAGTCGAGGGGAATCAATCGGTGTAGATCTTTGCTTTTTCCGTTGACTGGATCGTGGTGCATGGGATTTCTGCGCCCTTCACATTCTGTGAGAGCGCGGTGAGATCAGAACCCGCAACGATTCTCAAGTAGATCGGCTGATACGGTGTTCGTGATTCGGCAGAGTTCTTGCAGTGGATTCTTTCCATTAGCCAAGGTTTTTTTATGGGGTTTTCAAGATCGGTGGGCTTCATCCAAGATCCGGGGTCGAGGGCTTCAGCTCCAAGAATTGAGATCGAGGTCACGATTGGTGGGCTTCGGATTCAAGAATTGGGGTAGAGGGTTTTGGCTTTCTTTTGAGGCTGCTGGATCATCTATTGCAGAGAAAGATCGCCAGCCTTATGGCGGTGGTGGTGACTGTGGATATACTCTTGCGTGGTGACCCGTATTGTGTCCTTAGGGATCTTTGCCGCGGCGACGGCGTTTTTCAGAGGTGGTGGCCTTTGCTATCGGCAGTATATCTGTTGTTTTGTGTTCTTATGATTTGGGTTGTGATACCCATATTTTCTGTGATGTATATAGCTGATATGCTTTTACAGTGACAGTTTTGTTATGACAATATGAGACAGCAAATATGTGACAATATAGGGATCCTAGTGATCCTCTTACATGTGCAGATGTAATTTTGTTCTACTTTGAAATAAAATTACGATTTTTTCCCGGGGAAAAAAAATAAATAAAGAACATAAACTTTGAGATATAAATATTTCCCCTTGCATGAGATAAACTAGATGGATGCAAACATTTGAAGAAAGAAGGAAGGGTCACTCAGTGGTCATTTAAATATTTGGAAGAGTTATGAGTGTAGAAGATTTTCGAGTACTTGTTGGAAAGCTTGATGCTGTTGATAGTGGAAACATTTTTTTGTCATGGACTAATGGATAAATTGATGGATAAATTGATTATGTATTATTTGACTTTTATCATTTTTATATAGCAATAATATTTATGTGGTTTAATGTATATATTTTTATACTTGTTCTTATTTATAGTATTTTCAATTAATGCACGTTTATATATTTATTAAATTTAATTTCTTTAAATTATATTTGCACCAATATTAAATAGTAACACAATTATACAAATTCATGACATTTTAAAATTTATTAATTCAGATCATATAGTTAGACTGAATAATAATGAAGAAAAAAGTAAAATGAATATAAAACAAATACAAATACAAAACTATAAAACTAGAGATAAATATGACTGCAACTATTATTATACTACTTGTTTAGTGCTTTATAACATGACTAAATATACAAGTAAAAATGATAATATTAAAAAACAAATGACCAAATAAATGATTAAATGTACTACAAAATTACAACAATTAATGACTAATTAAATAAGCAAATGTAATACTAAAATGGTGGTAGATAAGTACCAAATAAATGACTAAATGTATCTATCGTTATCTTGAAAACCTTACCTCTAACCTAAGATTGTCTACCGTACACCAGAAGTATCCAATGGTGAAGGAAAAGGAAAGTACCGCAAACAACTAGGATCTAACAACGTGTGTTCGACAGGATGATACGAATCATTGGCACCAATGAAGTGATGTGGATTAGACCCATCCTCAAAAAAGATCCTTTGGGAAAAGGAGAGTGGTACTCCCTCTCGACTTTTAGGTGTCGGGAAATCATAAAAATTGGGTGAATTTCATCGATTTTATAAAGGTTGCAACATTCCACTAAAAAAAAATTGCATACTTACAGTAGATGGAGAGCTTATCCATGAGAGAGTAAATTTGAACAATTAGATTATGAAGGGGCGGTTTACATGATTCTAAAATGTGATAATAAAAAAATGCATGTATCCATAACTTTCCCGAAACTGTCGATATGGATAAATTTCCAGAATGAATGAATTTTTTTTCTCAAAATGTAATGAGGCTAATAGACCTATATACATGAACAATTTTGCAGATTTAGTACCCCATAAGGGACAACATTCAGAATTGTACAAGTTGGTATTCTTCATTCTATTAAGCCTAGAAGCTCATTATCATTGTTGACCCTAGGAAAAGTTAGATAGAATAATGATAAAAAAGATGAATATTATGGTCGCAGATGAGTAACAGTTGTAACAGAAGGAGTGTCCGAAGACAAATAAAGAAAGTCAGAAAGCAGAGTTTGAATTAATTTTGGTAAAGAGTTAGATAGACTAACACCTTGCTTTTAGTAATAAATAATGATTGTAAGTTGGGTCGATAGTGCCTATTTTTAAATGTAACGAGATGTATTAAATTAGAAATACATCCTGTCAACTGATAGTTTAGAGTCAGTCGACGGTTGAAATCAAGGTGTGTAAAAGCAGAAAAGCTTATAAAAGCATTGACCCAAGTTGTGTGTAGGTTGATCATTATTGGTCATTCAGAGACGAGAGAAGAGAAAGATATCAAAACTGGAGAGCATGAGACGAGAGAAGAATGTATGAATTGTAAAGAAGATCCAAAGAAGAGCCTACAAGCTGAGTGCACAGATCAAAGGTTCCAAACCATTTCTTATGCCAAATGAAGAGCACCTTTGTGGTTTTCTCGGATGGGTTTCCACATTATATCTTGTCTTTGTGTGTGTTTGATATTTTTGTTTCTGTTGAATGCATATCTGTTGTGAATGAGTTGATTTAAATATGTTGATCAAAATCTATTGTGAAAGAACTTATATATATGTGTCCCACATCTATTCGTATGATCGTATGGAATGTTAGTGAATGTGTGTTAATTCTTTATAATATATTATGTTATATATGTCAATGGGTCTAAATGTTATTGTCTTGAATGAATATATGAGAACAAGAGTGTAATTCCCAGGTTTCGGTCGAGTGACCTGATAAGAGTATGAAAAGGAAATCCATCTCACTAACTGCAGAAACCTGGTTTTTGATGTTCCCATAAGATATCCCGGGTGAGACTTCATCAAGGTCGCATGTGTTGCACGGAGTTCTCCTTTGTCGAGATGATATATTTGGTTTTGTTGACGAACAAAGGATATGAACCTAGGTCAACAGAAATTAAGCCAACAAATGGTTCTATTGTCGAGACCATGAATCATCTTGATGGTGATATGTTTCGTTACCCAACGAAACCTGAAATTCAAGACTGGGTTGATTATAAAGCACAAGAGTTCACACAAGAATAAATTAAAGGATCACGACTGATCCCGGTAGATTGGTTGGATCGATACCTTTACACAGACATCAATGAAATTTTATTTAGAAAATTTCCTATCGTATTACATGAGTGGTTGTCAAAGCTAGCGACCCAGAAGAAAAATTTTCAAGGTGGAGAACCTATGAGTGGAGTCCTCAGTTGATCCAATGATTGAAAATAATTAGAAATCATATATCTAGGGTTGTCGACTTTTGGGTTGATAGTATTTTGGAGGGATATATCACAGAAATTGCAATCGACACAATAAATTCATACAACAAAGCAAAAAGAGAAATTTTCCAAGGAACTCGAGGTCGATATCTAAAATATTTAAAGCTATGGATCAAGATGTTGGTCTGTGACAAAGGGATCCTAAGATGGAGTCCGACGAGTAAATATTTGAGATCAGAGAAACGGGGTAATGCCACAAGAAAGATTGTGACCAGAATGGACTAGAATAAGTTGAGATGTTTTCTAGCAATAGTGAGATTGAGATAGAAGGTGGATGCTTAAGGAGTGGAAGAAGATTTCAACCATGAAAGAGAAGAAGGATGACAAGAAGAGGAATTAGTAGTGCGACTGGGGGAGAGGACTACAAAATGGTGTCGCACCTTGACGGAGGATATTGCGGTGAAGAAGAGGAGTACCAACTTATATCTGAAGAAGACGAAGGAGAAGAAGCACCAGATCCATATCAAGTTTACGGAATGCCCATGACCCTACGTACCTCACCTAGGGAAATATCTAGAAACACATCGCCCAGTGGTTTTGCTGATCAAACAAACAATAATAATGAAAATAGAAGTCAGGGAGATCCCACTAGCAGAATCTTTAATTCAGTAGTACCAATAGTAAACAAAATGGCTAGAAATGATATAAACTACCGATATTTAATGGAAATGGGTTAGAAGTCCATGAACAACATTGGTTTCTATGTGAATCCATATGGATCGTGCGACAGATCCAAGATGATGCCATAAATAAATCCCAGGTGATCACGACCCTCATAGGTCGTGCGCTTGATTAGTATATAAAATTTTCTATGGTTCTTGCAGGAATCCCTCAAAAAACATTAGATCAAATATGGACAAGATTGATAGATGAATTTCAAAAGCCTAAATTTGAGTCACAATGCATTACAGAGTAAAAATAAATTAAATAGTTTCCTACGGAGTCTGTTTGGGATTTCAACCAAATATTCAAAACATTAATGGCTAAAGTAAGCTTTCAGATGTCGGATGTCCAGCACAAATAATGGTTTTCTGTGGCGATGTTACCACATATTCATGTCCCATTAATGCAACATAAAATTGTATCATAGAGCGAAGCTCTTGAGATCACTATGAAATTGGAACCGTCGCTAGTTAGATAAATTGGTGCAGGATTAATGCAGATACAGTCGCATCTTGCTAATATCACATTGCAACTTCAGGATATCAATAAGGGGAAGGAAATACAAGAAGAGATCTGGTGTACCCGATGTAGAATTGAAGGCCACCATAAAGATTCATGTCCAACCTTCACAAACTATCTTGCATCTGGCGCACTGAATCCAATAAATACACAAGGAATTCCTTGCTGTAGAATTTTCCAATCCAGAGGACATCGATCGAAAGAATGTTTATATTTACAGAAAATACCAAGCACACTAGATAGTCTATATTACAAATTCTATTAATCAGTAGGACACAACAAGAAATACTGTGGATCATATCAATTGCTGCAGGAGAAAACAATCGACAAGTACCTAATGAAAAATGATGGACAAATGTTGGCTGAGCGAGCTTGGGCTCAATAGACTTAATACGCTAAGGAACAATACCTTGAACCCAGAGGAGGTGGAATTTTTATAGGCCGAGGATGAGGAGGCGGATTTGGTCGCGGAAGAGGCCAAGTAATATGTTATAATTGTAGACAACCTGGACACTTTTACAAAGAATGCACAAATCCTATATTGACATGTTCATACTCTAAACCACTATATCACACTATTGAAGAATGTCCATGGTTGATTGTGAAGTGGTAGGATAGAAATATGGGAAATCAGAATCCACCTCATAATGCTAATCCAATATACATAAGATTTCCGTTGAACCGAGAGAGCCTAATATTGTCACCGTGACAAGAGGAGGTGTTGTGACTGGAGCAGATCAAGAAGCACCATATGGAGAATCGAGAGTACGACCAACACAAAAAAAGAAGATGTCATTTGATGTTCATAAGGAAAAATAAGTATTCTTAGATGCTCGATATGAGTTCTTCGACGGAAATCAAGTGTCGAATTTTGTTGTTTTACCAAATGAACGACCAATATTGGACATGCCTCAAATATTCGAGCAACTATTTCAGAAGAAATAACGAGAAAATTTTAGTAAAATGAAAGAATTCTTTAAAATGTGTCTAGCATTAATATAAGATAAATATGTTGTAGTGGAACTTCCAGCATTAATAGAAGAACCTCAAGAAGATGTGCAACTAGAAAGGAGGGTTTACCACATCTAGAAAAGATTGAAAATTGGTCGTGAACTAAGAATGACTTCCCATATAAGACGATATGGATTATATTATTTTATACTTGGGTTATGATGTTAACATTCTTACTAGGAAAACATGGGAAAGTATGGGAAATTCGAGACTAGTGTGGTCTCCTATCTAGCTAATATTAGCCAATCATTTGAAGGTTTTACCTGTTGGGAAACTGACTCAGGTTCCTGTCGAGATAGAAGGACTTCACACTTATGCATACTTTGAGGTAATCACGAGGTAATCGACATTGTTGATGATATGAATCTGTATCCCACGCTTCTTGGGATCGATTGGGCCATTGATAACCAAACTATTATAAGTTTCAAGAAGAGTATCTTAATGTTTGAAAATGAATAACTAAGGGTGGTTGCACCTATTGATCCTCTAGAAGGAAGAGGTATGTCGAGTAGGTAAATAATGAAGGACAAGATGAATACTTGGACCATATCTATAATATTACTTTTTAAATGGATGATTAAGTGAATCCAACGATCGACGAAAAACTTAGTTGGTGAAGCATTTGTTCCTGCACATCAATTTGAATATGCACCAAAATTACAAAATCCATGCGATGGTTAGGTATCGAGGTATGTGATATACCTACCTGTGAGGGTTTTCCTAACCTGGAATCTTTTCTCAAAAAAATTGAAGAGAAAGTAACATAACCTCAGTGATTGTTAGCTTTGGACTTTGCAGTAAAGGCTACACCTGCCAGATGGTGGGTCGCACATAAACAGTCTATCTCAGAATGGCCTCAATGTTGGAGATTGATAGAAGTCCAATTTGGAAAGAAGGTGATATACCGTGGTCAAAAATACACATGACATACTAGCCCTGTCAAGAACATAGAGCATTGTCGTACGACATGGGAAGCATGTCCGCGACAAGAATGGGTCCACCAATTTATACATACTTTGGACATGATACCGAGGAACTGTTATATAACGGTTGATTTGTGATGAGGAATAGTAGCATGGGGAAGGTTAGATGTTAGTTTCACCCATACATTTGAATTTGTTGATTATCATGCTTCAATTGATGTTTCTCTAGAAGTAATCACGACTAAGATATTTGAATATATTCCTGTGTCGACGACAAATTTTTCTCAGAGCAGCATGACGGTCCAGCATTGTATGGAATGACATAATGTAACAGTAGAAATTGATGGTGAAGAACCACGCGACATAAATATTCTTGATTTTGAATATACTCACGCAGTGGAAGGAACAGGTGTCTCAAGCGACAAGTTTTTGAATCATTTGAAAATAAAGAAAGTGAACATTGGCTCTCCTGAGAATCCAAAGTTTGCCAATATTGGGGACTATTGGATGATGAGACCATCAAAAAGATTACATACCTACTACATGAATTTCAGGATCTGTTTCCCACTAAGTTTTCTGAAATGAAGGGAATTGTTAGAGATCTTGGAGAAATGAATATTCCATTGAATCTCGACGCAAAGCCTGTCAAGCAACAACCATATCAGCTTTATCAGAGGTATAAATAAAATTTTAAAATAGAGCTAGACATGATTTTAGATGCGGGAATCATAGAACCCGTTGAAGAATTTGAATGGGTTAGCCCCATGGTAGCACAAGATAAGAAAACTGCTAGTGAAGTACATATCTGTGTCAACCTAAGAAATTTGAATGATGCCTATCTGCATGACCCATTTCTAACCTCGTTTACAGATGAAGTATTGGAAAGCATTGGAGGCCAAGAAGTATAATCCTTTACAGATGGATTCTCTAGTTACTGTCAGATAAGAATTGCGAAGGAATATCGACACAAGAAAACCTTTACGATGGAGTGGAGATGTTTCTAGTATACGATAATTCCCTCAAGAATTCCCTTTATATCTTCTCTAGGATAGTTGTCCATGCTTTCAAATATTTTATTCATAATTTTCTTGAAGTCTACTAAAATTACTGGATGGTATTTGGGCTCATAAAAGATCATATTGAGAGCCTTAGAATAATGTTGACGATACTAGATTTCCCTTAACTTAAAGAAGTTCATTTTTTGTGCCCCTTCAGGAATTCTACTGGGTCATGTGGTTTGTCGCGATGGTATATTGGTGGATCCTGCTAAAATTTAAATCATTGTCGACCTACCACCACCCGTGACAGTAAAATAGTCGCAAACGACTTTGGGACATACAAGGTACTATCAGAAATTTATCAGAGGATACACAGAGGTGACTGCCCCTATGGAGAAATTATTGAAGAAGGATGTTAAGTTTCAGTGGAGTGAACATTGCCAAGAGAGTCTAGATGTCTTGAAGAATAAGATGGTTACCACACCCTTATTAGTCTTTCCAGACTGGAAGAAAGAGTTTCATGTACATGTTGATGCATCATCTATCACACTTGGCATTGTACTTGTATAGCTAGGCGAAGGATCTATTGATCATCCCATCGCATTTTAAAGTAGGAAATTATCAAAGGCAGAGAATAACTATACCACAACAGAAACAGAAGGACTAGCTATGGTATATGCTCTTCAAAAATTTCGCCACTATTTGCTAGGAGGACATTTCAAGATGTGCATAGACCATTCTGCGTTGAAATATTTGGTCAATAAGGGAGTGTTGGGGGCGGGGGAGATATTTGTTGATGGCTTATCCTCTTCCAAGAATTTGAATTTGAGATCATTACTAAACCCGGTCAACTAAATTAATGACCATACCATCTGTCGAGGCTAGAAAGTGGAGAACCAGGTAATCTCGACGATAGTTTTCCTAATGCACAACTATTTGTGAATAAGATGTTTGATGATCATTACATAATTATTGTACATATCTTAACTACGAGGTATGCACCAAAAGGATTCACTACAACGCAAAATAAACAATTAGTACAAAATGAGGCCATATGATATTCTTCGTTACTGTGTTTTGGAACATTAGCGGTTGATGGTATTGAATGAAATGCATGTTGGTGTCGCAGGAGGCCATTATGCAGGAAAAGAAACAATGCATAAGATATTACAAGAAATATTGTGGTGGCCTACTTTGCATGCGAATGTCAGGAATTATTGTCGCAACTATGATATCTGTCAAATAACTGGAAAGCCATTGCGGTGAGATGAAATGCCGCTAGTATGTACACATATAACTTTACAGGTTTTTGACAAATGGGTTGTTGATTTTTTTGGACCTATTAATCCACCAGGAAAAAGAACGGGTGCACATTACATTATCACTCCGATAGATTACTTGACGAGATGGGTTGAAGCAAGGCTGGTAAAATATTGTATTGCTGCGACTGCTGCAAGATTTATGTTCGACCATGTAGTAACCCAATTTGGATGTCCGAAGATTCTGATAAGTGATCAAGGCATGCATTTTTTCAATCAGCTGATTGACAAACTGAACTGAAGAATTTCAAATTCAGTACCGAAAGACAACACCATACCACCCACAAGCAAATGGTGTTGTCGAGGAATTTAATAAGATTCTGGAGAACGCATTGACGAAGATATGTAATGTTCAAAGATATGGTTGGGATCAAAAAATACCTGCATTGTTATGGGAATATCACACCACTTGTAAAAATTTATCAGGTCAAACGCCATTTCGACTGGTTTATGGACAAGTGGTTGTTATGTCGATGGAATATATTATACCAAATCTAAGAATAGTTGTGATTACTGAAATGAATGATGTTGGTGCAATCAAATAAAGATTGTTGCAACTTGTACAATTAGAAGAAGACAAATTCATCGTTGGATATCATCAAAATGTCAAGAAGGAACGACCGACATATCAAGCATAAGAAGTTTCAGACTGGAGATTTTGTTCTCCTCTATGATAGTAATTTTTTAAGCATCTTGGAGAGCTTCGAACATAATGTATTGGACCATACATTGTGATTTAGATCACTGAACGAGGATTAGTGCTATTGCATAAATTAGATGGTACTCCGTTCAAAGGATTAGAGAATGGAAGTCGACTAAATACTTATCAAGCTAGATGCACTTTGGTAAACTGAAAAATTATTATTATTATTATTATTATTATTATTATGAGTGTGATCAACCAAGCTCCATATTCAACTATGTCACTCGACCAAGATATCCCATCTAAAGCGCGGCCTTTCGAAACATTGTCAATGACTGAACAAACAAAGACTTAAGTATTTGGTCAAGCAATTGACCCAGGAAGGTTGAAACTAAATACCATGGTCAAGGATATTAGCCATGTCACTGTTAATTTTTTTGCAGTGCCCATGTATCAATTATATGCCATTTAGTGAGCTACAGTCGAAGAAATAAAATCAAAGGAACGGGAAATATATGGACAGTTGAAAGCATCCATGAAAACCATTTTGTCGTTCAAGAAAACAGTCAAGGAGACAGAGAATAAAGATAAGACCTGGAAAGATGATAGAAAATGACTGGAAGCAGTTGTCACACTAACTTGTAGCAACTTCACAGATGAAGGCATCACACCAGAAATGTTTGCAGAAGCAAAAGTCTTTTGACTAGGTGAAATTGTTGAGAACATCTGTAAGCAAGTCACAGAGTTGGAATCCAAAATTACACCCAGTACACCAATAGAGGTATTGGAATAGAGAAAAAAGGTAGCCACTGAGGTTGTGCAAAGGTTGGAAGAGCATAAGTACTCTGTGTTGAAGCACTCGAACAGGTTTTTCAGTCGTGGGAAGCCATGATCGACGACACGGAGTTGGAGCAGGTAACAGAGCAGTTACATGTTGTTGAGGCAGACTTTACCCAACAAATTAATGAAGTGAAAAAAAATGTTGACAATAGAAAAGATGGATAAGGCTGCAGATATTAAGAAATTACACCTGCAAGTAGCCAGACTGTGCACAGAACAACTGAAAAGAACTGACCATGTCGCAAAAATACAAGCAGAAGCAGAGAAGGTAACATGTATTATTTAACTTGTTTCTCAAAAGGTATGACAAGCATTGGCTTCAACAAGAATGGCAACTTCGAAACATATCAGTTCCGAACTTATGGAAAAATTGAAGACAGTACAGGAAGAAGTGCGATAGGAAACATAACAGGTAGTGAAAGTATTTCAATATTTTCAAAGCAAAGTCGAACTAACAGAGGTTTTTGACTAATGTGGCTTGGGATGAGCCACACATGAGTGTTGGGGGCCTATTGGCCCTAGGAAAAGTTAGACAGAATAACACTCAAAAGATGAATATTCTAGTCGAAAGATGAGTAAACGTTGCTACGGAAGAGGAATAAAGCAAGTCAAAAAGCAGAGTTTGACTTAATTTTGGTAAAGAGTTAGTTATACTAAAATATTTCTTTTAGTAATAAAGCATGATTGTAAGTTGGGCCTATAGTTCCTATTTTTAGATGTAACAAGATGTATTAAAATAGAAAGACAGCTTGTCAACTGACAGTTTAGAGTCAATTGAGGGTTGAAATCAAGAAGTGTAAAAGAAGGAAAGCTTATAAAAGCATCGACCCAAGTTGTGTGCGGGTTGATCATTAGCGACCATTCAGAGACGAGAGGAGAGAAAGATACCAAAACTAGAGAGCATGGGACAAGAGAAGAATGTATGAATTTAAGGAAGATAACTTGGGTGAGACTTCATCTGCGTCATAGACGTTACTGATGGAGTTCTCCTATGTCGGGATGATATCTTGGGTTTTGTTGACAAACAAAGGATCTAAACGTAGGTCGACAGAAATTAAGCCAACAATCATGGAACAAGCACATGTTCCTTGGGAAGCTGAAACAGATGTTGGGGAGGGGGGGGTATGTAGGTTAAGAATGCAGAAACAAAGTCCAATGGAAAAATATATGAAGCAACTTCCCCAAATATTGTAGAAACCATGAGGACCCTAAGAGTGGAGCTACAAAGTTGCAGAGCAAACAATGAGAAGCTGATTAGAGCCCATGAATAGCAGAATTAGGACAACACTCAGGAAATGATTCAAATGGAAATAAGTCATGAAGGGAATCTAGAGGATATCTTCTAGTGAGTCCTTTGATACTGAAGACTCCACTGAAGGTCCAGGGCCCTCTTGTTCTAGAAAAAATAGGAAGACACCATCTGAGAACAACTCTCATGGATAGTTTAGGAAGGCAGAGCCTCTTACATTTTATGGTGAATCAAATTCCGGCTAGGAAGCTAAGGCTTGGCTTCTTGGGATGAAAAAGTATTTCTAAGTCCAAGACTACTCATGAAACATGAAGGCAAGGATGGCCATAATCAATCTAAATGGAAGAGCTTCCGTATGGAAAGATCACCTTCAACAAGTGAAGAATATCAATGAAAGAAATATTGTGCAAAAGAAATTCAAGAAATACTTCTAGCAAAAGTACCTCTCTAATAGGTACTATGATGGGAAAATCAAGGAATTCCATGAGTTGAAGTTGGGACAGCTAACCATGGAAGAATATACCAATAATTTATTAGAGATATTGAGATAGGTATATCAAACATGAGTAAGATAAGATTTAACTCTTTCTCAGTGGGTTACCCTATTCCTACAAGGATAGGTTCGAGTTTGATGAACCTTGATCTCTAGATGAAGCCATAAGAAAGGCCAAGCACTATTATGAGCAAAATAAAAGTAGGCTAAAATTCCAAAAGGCATGGAAAGACAAGAAGGAGGAAAGGTTTTACCAAAGGAAAAAAAGGGTTCAAGCCTTGATATTTTAGAAATCAACAAAGATAGCCACTACAGGCTATGACTAAGCCAACAAGGATAACAAGAGACGGGATGAGAAAGCTAAGATAGCTACATAGTTGTTTGGGATGTGGATCGTATCATAGGCTTACGAATTTTCCATGACATAATGGAAGTGTAAAGCAAGTTTACTACGTCCAAGAATTTGAAACTGTGGATTAGATGGCGAAGACTGTTCCCATAATTTGTGCAGAGCTAGAGGACCATCAACCAGACCATTAGTAAACCGTGGTTGAATTTGAGGGTAAGAATGTAGAGCAATCCATATCTACTTGGATTGAACCTAGATCTACTCGCAGTTACATCACTTCTGGAGTGTTTGAGATTTGTGCATTTAAGTAAAGATGCCATGTATCCACTATGCAACAAAAGGCCATCATTTATTTCTCATATGTAGACTTTCCCAAGTTTTTATCACGCAATCATTTATTGGTAAATGTCAATGGAAACTCCTCTTTCATCAACACTACCCCAATACCTTTTCTTAAGGAATCACATTCCAGGATGAAAGTCTTAGTGAATTCTAGCATGGATAAGGTTGAAGTAGTACATATAGTTTCCTTTAAGGTCTGCTTAGCTACATCATTTCATATAAAGGCATCCTTTACTAGCAAGGATGTTAATGGGTGACAATTCTACTATAGCTCAAGATAGAAAAAAAGTTGTAATATCTAGTAAGACCGTGTAAATGACACAAGTTTTTCAATGTCTTTAGGCATGGTAATCATTTCATTGCTTCAATTTTCTTTGAGTCAACTCGCACCTCGTCCCTGGTACTGACAGTGTGACCCAAATATTCCAATTCAAAAGTGTAAAAAGTGCATTTGGAATGCTTTAAGAACAAATGGTTATCCTAGAATAATTGTAATGCTTACTCTTCATGTGCCATATATGCCTCACAAGTTTTGTTGTAAATAAAAGTATCATCAAAGAATATAAACAAAAATTTGTGCAAAAAGACTAAAAAACTTGATCATAAGGTTCTAAGAAGTGGATGGGCCATTGCACTAACCGATGGCATCACCAAAAATTCAATGGCATTTATGTGTGTGGAAGGTAGACTTATGAATGTTTACTTCATTCAAATTTGGTGTTAACCATAATGGAAATCAAATTTAGAAAAGAATTGTGCTATGCGAGGCTTATCCAAGAGATCATCAATGACATGAATTGGAAATTTATCATTGATCATCAACTTGTCAAGAGAACAAAATTCTAGACACGTGTTGCTCACTTCCTTTATTCAATTAAATTATGACCATTAGGAAGTAGGTGATAGTACTAGGACTAATGACTCTGGCCTCTAACAATTCCTAAACTATCTTTTCAATTTCAATTTTGTTTTTCATAAGGATAGCGATAAGGATGCACATTGAGTAGTTGTATGCCTAGAATTGGAAGGATGCCATGATCATGCTCTTCGTGGGTGTAAATTCAAATACCTAGTGATGTTTCTCCAAAGTCGATTGCAAATCAAAGTGAATTTCCTTTAGGGAGTTGTCTGTAACTTGGATGGTGTCGAATTGGGGAATTTGTCATGAGTGAGATCCCCTTCTTCAAGAGATTTTGCATAAATTGAGATTTGGCGATTTATAGAGTATCAACTTGGAGAACTTTGAGGGTGTGATTTTGTCCCTCTTTATTGAAGCTCATGTATAACTCCTTGAAATCCATTGTAACAAGGCCCAATATTTGGAACCATTCTTCTCCCAAAAACCAGTGTTTACAACCTCCCATTTCAATGGAAAACATGTTTGATTTAAGGAAATAGTCCCACATTTGGAGTTTCACATTCTCACACTTGCCACCACATTTCCTAGTACCACCATTAGCTATCATGATTTGAAATGTGCACTGTATGGACATAGCAATGTTCTTTCTTATACTACTTGACTATGGATAATATTGTGGGTGTTGTTTCTATTGATTAATACAATCATCTCCATGTGCTTTATATATCCAACCAACCTCAAGGGATAGGGAGCATAATTCTTGGGAAATCGTGGAGGGATATTTTGGGTTCATCGCAAGGATGTTCTTGAGTGAGTACATCACCATGTGTAGTCTTTGTCAGATCTAGTTTAATTTTTCCTTTCTCTGAAATTTCCTTGAATGTAGTGGAGCCATATCTATGACAAATCATTAGTATGTTCCTTACACTTATGCCCTTCAACAAATTTTTCATCACAATGATAAAAAAGACCAAGACATTGATGCTATATTGCTTATGTTGGGATAAACTTGTGGACCCAAAGTAGTGTATAAGGAGGTAGAGGAGGCACCAAAGGGGGGATGTGGTTGTGGAACAAAATTGTGTCTTTTGTTCTAGGTTTTGATTGCCACCTATGCATTTTTTGCTAGTTGAGAGGCCTCCAACCAAGTAGTTGAGTGGGGCATCAATACTTGTGCTTTGATCTCCTCCTTGAAACCATTGATAGAATACACTTTGAAGAACTCATCAATCATACCTTCAATTTTGATTTCCAATCTCTTAAATGAAGCAATCAAGTATTCCATTGTGTCAGTTTTGCACAACTTGGTCACAATCCTTAAAAAAGGAGTAGCAATGTCAAATCTAGCATAAATGGCCTTCACAAATTGGATCCAAGTATTGTACCCTGATATTCTTATCAATGCCATTTCCAACACTGAAAAATGTTCCATGTCCAAATATAAGATACCCACTTAAAATTTACATTTTTTTCTATCAATAGCATGGAGAGAAAACTAATGTTGCATCTAACCCACCCAACCTATTGGAATAAGTTATACAATTTGATGAGAACTTTATACTCAAAACGAGAACTCTAAGCAATAAAAACTCACATTTTTGCATAAAAATACACCTTAAAGCAACCTCGAATCAAAAAGTAGTGCTACTGGTAGCACCACATTTTTTGTGGTTAAAAATATAGACATTGACCAAAACAATCTTGGTTCTTGTTTACAAAAACCTTAAAATCAAGCCTTGAATTGAAATCTAATGTTATCAGTAGCATATTTTTTCAAAAAATGGCATTATTATACCATTGTATCATAATTTAAAATTGTATTTATTAAACCATTGCAATCCAAACCCAAAATTGCAGCACGATTGAAAAGTGGACCTCCTAAAATAACTGCCATTTTTATTTAAGGTTAAAATTTAAAAAAC
>LPNX010910755.1:532702-636997 GCA_001517045.1 Pseudotsuga menziesii | reverse complement strand
TGTTTATACAAAAAGATTGAAGGTCGTATTGGGTGTTGGACCAACAAGTTCTTGTCAAGAGGAGGAAGGTTGGTTCTACTCAAGCCAGTTTTACAAAGTATACATGTATACTGGGCCACAATTGCTTACATTCCAAAAGGCATTTTGCAGAAATTAAGGAAAAAAAATTATCTTTTTTATGGTCAGCTAGTAAACAATCGGAAGGTATCCCTTTGGCCAAATGGAAAATGCTATCCAATCTTAAAGAATTGGGTGGATGGGGTATCAACGACCCATTCCTATTCTGCCAATCTCTGGCAGCAAAAACTCTGTGGCGCTTAGTAAAGAATCTTGATTCCTTATGGGGGAAGGTATTCATTTCCAAATATTGCCCCAATGGTTCAATCGAAGAGTGGTTAAGGAAACAGGATAAATCCTACAAGAACAGTTTTATAGGATGGAAAGCTCTGGATTGCTTGGGTTGTAGGAAATGGGAGAGAAGTACGGGTCAGGGAAGATCCTTGGGTAGGAGCAGGGGAGAGATATCAATTGTCAGATGCCCTAATTGAGAAACTAAGAAGCCTAGGGATCTTGAAACTTAGCCAAGCTTGTTCACTGTCACTACAGAGGGAAACTCTCTGGAAGAATTCTAAGGACCTAGGACTAGAAGAAGGACTTAAGGAAGAATGGAATGAGTTTGTTTATCTCCTTCAGTCATGTTTTATCCACCTGGAGGAAGAGGCAAAAGATAAATTGGTCTGGACTAAAAATCCTGCTAATGGGGAATTCATGGCCAAACTAGGCTACAAGAGCTGGGCTTTAGAGCCATATCATGGAGAGAAATTGGATTGGTAGAAACAAGTGTGGAAGAGTGAAGGCCCCTTTAAGGCCAAGATAACTCTTTGGCTAGCACTGAACAATAAGCTCTTAAACTTGGAAAATCTTAAGAAGAGAGGATGGATTGGTCCAAGCTGGTGTGCACTTTGTCATTCATATGAGGAAATTGGTTCTCATTTGTTTAATTTATGTCCTTATGCAGAGACAGTGTGGAAGACAATGTGCAATGAACTAAAGTTTCATGGGATGCAGGGGGGCTCTCTTGAACAAAAGTCTAAAGCATGGTGGGTTGAAAGATTGGTATGTTTATTCAGTGAACTCCCATCCTTTTTTTCATATGGAATATGGTGGGCTCGAAATATTGTCATCTTCAATAACAAATTGATTCCTCATGAAGTAACAACAGCTCTTGTGGTGCAGTGGACTAGGGAGCATAAATCAAAAGAAAAAGAGTCCAAAAAAAGAACATTGGTTCCTCCAGAAATAAATAAAACAATTCTTTGGGCTTTCTTTGATGGTGCAAGTCAAGGAAACCCTCCTTTGGGAGGTTCGGGAGGTGTGATATATTTCTATGGAAAACATAAGGTGCAAGCAAAGTATGCTCATGTGCATTGCACCAATAACAAGGTAGAACTAGCAGCTCTGCATACGGTCCGAAATTTGGCTATAAACAGCAATATCTCTCAATAACAAGTATTTGGGGACTCGAAAATAGTGGTTGATTGGGTTAACAAGAAGATTCAAATTAATGATCCTCATCTACAACAATTGTTGAGAGAAATCAGAAGGCTTTTGGAACTTTTCGCAAGCTTCAACATAACACATATTTATAGAGAGTTAAACATGGAAGCAGATGGCATGTCCAAACTAGCTCTGCTACTAGCTCCGGGTAATCTGGAGAAAGAGGAAATAAAAGAAAGTTAGAAGTACCAAATTCTCTTTTTGTAAAAGATGTTTTCTGTAAACGAGATTGGAAGTGACTGTGTAAAACAGTTACTGAAATTTTTGGTCTATAAGTAAAGT
Organism: Pseudotsuga menziesii; assembly: GCA_001517045.1. NCBI lineage: Eukaryota > Viridiplantae > Streptophyta > Pinopsida > Pinales > Pinaceae > Pseudotsuga > Pseudotsuga menziesii. The sequence goes on along the minus strand of LPNX010910755.1, from coordinate 635,158 downwards.
CATGTTCTAAGGGTGAAAGCCCTTGTACCTTTTTTTTGTTGTAATGAGAGTTCCTCTTGGACAGTTCATGATCACTCTTTATATGGATATTTTCCTGTGTGTGTGTGTGTGTGTGTGTGTGTGACCAAGAAATTTTGTGTGTGTGACCAAGAAGTTTCAAAATCACAAACAAATGGCTTAAATTAAAATGGTGCTACTAGTATACACATCTTTTGAAATGAAGGCAAAAACAACTACTAAAATTAACCCCCAAAAAACCGAGAACAATGACGGGTTCTCGTCAAGTTGTATAACTTGTTTTGGATCAAACTCATCAAACTTATTCAAATATACCTTAGGCAATCTATGCATCATATTATGTTGTCAAGAAAGGATGTCCTTATGCGATGACCTTTCCTACTAAAGACTCCTCATCATCAATTGCCCTTATCTAGTTATTCCAAAACATGTAATTGATGGTTGATGCAATTTTGGAATGAATTTTGGTTGTTGAGGTCAGCTTGGAATGATGAATGGAAGATTTGAATGAGGTATTTTATTTTGTCTTCTAGGAAACTGAGTTGGTTTATTTTGTCTTTCAAGCCAATGTGTTAATTTATATTGTCTTCCAAGAAAGTGAGTATGTTATCCATTTTAGTTGCAATCATGAGATTGCTTGGGTCCACTGAAAGGGTTATCAAATAGCTACACCAACATGATCAATTTTATGTAAGGATTCTTTCAATATATTTTCCTCACAATTGTTCAAGTAGGCCCAAAACCACTTCAGGCCTTTTTTATATACTTCTAGAGGATTATTTTGAAAATAAAATTGTCAAAATCCTAATATTCTCATTTAGGTACAAACTTTGGTGCATGTGTTGTAGAGGTGATATTCAACAAGGTCCTAAGAGAAAAGGAGTGTTTGACGTTATAGCTCTCTAATATACCTTGGGTTTCCAACAACAGTACTCAAGAAGTCTTTCATAGCCCTAATCATGGAGGATGAACAATATATAACCCTTATTTAAACTACCCAATTCCGAAGTACACAAGAGTGATATCCCTAATTGTTGTGCTCGATGTACTATAGTGACAAAACAACATAAAGGGTTTTGTAAGTCTACTTTTTGGTATACATAGGGGGCTTCTTATATACCACATCATCTATGGAATATCGAATCCATGACCAGATTCCATCTAATGTGGTATTATTCACCCTATACCAAGAGAGGTGTACAAGGGCATCCAACTAGGTGACCCCAATTGTATTCCTTGTGTGTATACTTCTTAGTTGCAATTTTATTCATTAGACATATCTATGTGCTTAAATACGTCAAAACATGTCTCTATCCTTAAAAAATTCTAAATTTTGGGCATGTGTTGGCATAGAAAAGTGCTCTTATACCACTTGTAGTGTACTTATATAACAAAAAACAATCATTTAGAGCAATATTCGAAGAAATACAACTGCAAAAACTAAAAGAAAGAGAACAAGGGTATGGAACCTACAAAATATGAACCCTTACATTGATAATACATAAATATTCATGTGCCTCTTTGAGCAAGCAACCTCCAATAAAACATTGTGCATAGCTTCCTACCTTTATAAATAGTTTCCTACTACCCAAACCCTACCTACTAGTAGTCTCAATATAAATTTGTTCCGACCACCTAACAAGCCTTACTCCATTAGGATGGCCCTTTTACATTAATTAACTACATTCCACTTAATGTCAATCCCAATGAGGGTGCATTGGAATATTCTAAGTGTGATAGAGTGCTCTACTATGTTAATGAAATAACACCAGAGATGGAAGGTTGTCACATGGTTTTAGATGTACTCTCCTGCACAACCTTCAAATTATGAATATCCAACGACAACTTAGCATCCAAGGTTAGCTAGGTTGGGCCATTAAGGATGGAATCATTAATGAGATATGAGAATTCTAAAAAAAGTCAAACTAGTGATGGCATGATCTTCAAAACAAGGTTAGGTATAGGGTACCCTCCTCCAAGGGGAAGGGGAGGTGGTGGAGGAATCCTCGTATGAGACATGGTAGTAGAAGCAATGGTGCACTTAACACATGAGACAAAGAGAGGTGGGAGAACACCAAGCAAAGGTGGAAAACCCCAAATCCAAAGAGAATGCCTAGGAGGGGGTAAGGGTTCATAATAGTGCCATTGGTGCCAAATCCCCATCTATAACTACAATTATCCAAATGCTTTGCAAAGAAATGTACTAAAAAACTATCACTCCAGAGGATGTCCCCATGGAAATAATGGTGGTACCAATGTGAATGTTTAAGGGGTGAACATTGTGATTTCCAAGTCTATTTACAATGGTGGTTTTGGTGACAATTTCCACAATGTTGAAAAACAAAATGATAAATAAAGCCTATGATGCTATCAAGGCTCAAGCAAACTATATTATGTAATAGAAGCTTCCAAATGTACACCCATCGAGAGTGATGAAATCCATCGGTGGTCTATGCCAAGTGAAGGTGTGAAGAAAATTGTTATGATAATTTATGCTCGAGGGGATGAAATTCCTGGGGTTTTCTAAGTATTTGTCTTAGGTACTTCTTGTGATCCTCGAGCATGTTTGTTGGTGGAACCTAGAAATGGACCACTACACTACCTCTTCATTAGTGATGGATCCAAGGGTGTAGACACGTGTTGGGGAATGCAGACATTAGTATGGAGGGGAAATCTCCAGACTAACCTAACCCAGCCTAGTATTCCCACCTATCATTTTAGATGTGTACATAGTCACACTTTCACTACTCAAGGGCTCCACTCCCAACTGTAATAAACTTTCAATTTTCACTACACAAGGGCTCCACTCCCAACTGTAATAAACTTTCAATTTTCACTACACAAGGGCTCGCACTTTCAATTTTCACAACCTTAGAGTATTATTTAGATGCCTAACTCCAAGGTCCTACTCTAGTCTAAGTGTGAGTGTTATCCAACGAAATCTATTAATGTTGTGTTCACTACACCCTATCGTGAATTGATGGCAGTGTAGTTCATAAACTAGTGAACTCTCCAAATGACCATTGAATCACATATTATATCAAGAGGTCAATTTTCTATGTTACTTGCTTATGCAGTAACTTTTGTGTGAAGAGTGATGTGAAGTTGTTAGACTTGAAATATTGCTTGAAAAGAAATAATGGAAATGAAAAATGATTATATGTGTCTTTAATCAATTCCAATCTCTTCAAACTTGGTGCAATTCAAGAACATAAACAGTGTAAAATGTGATGAAGAACTCTATTAAAAAGATGTCCTTAAACCTCACCCTCCCAACGAGTAAAAACATATTAAATTCTGCCTTCTTAGGGAAAATTGTGGGCTTAAACAAAGCCACAACACCCCACTACGCATGTCATGTAGTGCATCGTCCCTAAATTGTGTCACCATCTTCACTAGAGGTTGTGCCATTGTGAATATTTCATAGTTTTTTGTGTCATAAATGGAAGAAAAAAAATGAGAAGCCCCTCAAATATGTGTTGGGGCAATGCAATGATCTTCGCTATGACTGTTTTTTTAAATAGAGAATGGTAAAGAAAACATAATAAATCCAACAATCATTTAGAATCAAGCTCCTCATCTTCTTTGGAGTCATCATTATACTGTGTGATTTGGTCCAAAAGGTGACCAAATGAACTCAAGAATAGGTTGGAACTATTGATACGAATAGAAAAGAAAAGCGTGTAGGTGATTAAAAAAATTAGTATATCCCCAAGCATTAATTGAGTGAAAAAACTACAATGGAGAAAGAAGCAAACCTTGGAGGGAATCTTCATGTGAATTGGCTTTCTTGTGGAGAAAGACACGAGGGATTCAAGAAAGAGAATCCTCTCAAAGACCCCACACAATATGACAATAAAGAGACAAAAATTGCAATTCTACAACTTGATTAATATTCCAAGCAACCAATCCATAATCGAATGAAGCGAATGCCAATGTTTTGAAGAGATTTATGGGGTACTACAATTCCACGACTAGATTAGTATTCCAAGGAATCAATCCATAATCAAATTAAGAAACAAGTAACAATTTGAATAGCTTTATGGGGAAAGAGACTAAATGCTTCGTATTAACATCAATTGAAAAAACTAAGATAAAATGGAAGATTTCACCACAAGGGAGTGATGGAGATGATTTCCAAACTCTTTTTGGACAGCTCTATCATCTTTTACACCACTCTCTCTCAATCTTGGAGTGAATTGGGCAATGTTTCCCCTTATGAGATAACCAATTAAGGGAAAATTTCAAAACACAACAATTATCAAGCTCAATCACAAAAATTGAAGCATGCCAATTTGACAAGCTTTGGCAAAAATCTTGTTGTATAACCTTGTTTTCATTTAACTTGTGAAAATTGTTGGAGGCCACCTTCATTTATAAATTTCCTTGGAGAGGAAATAGAGCTCCATGTCAAATCTTGGCCCATGTGGTTGCATTTACTCTAGGTATGGCCATCTACACTTTCACTAGGTAAAGAAATTCCATGACCCATGTGGTTGCATTTACTCTAGGTATGGCCATCTACACTTTCACTAGGTAAAGAAATTCCATTGGTATGGACTTTGATTGAACAACCCAACACTCGAAGTGGCCACGACATACAAAGGGCCTTGGAATTTGATGCATCTTGGTGTAATGGAAACTGCACAAGTATCAAAGGATTTCCTTCACAGTTGCATGCAGCCTACATCAATGGGTCTTCACAAACATTTTGAATCAAATGTTGATGTTGTGCAGCATGCTACACCTTCCCTGCAACCTCTTCAAGCCTCGTCACCACAATCCAACCAAGAGGATGCTTTGGATAAGTCTGAGTAATCGACTTACGCAACAATCTGGCTTTCTTAATATCCAAAATTTCTGCATTGATGGTAATCTTCATACTTGAGATCAATTAAACACACCCTACGATCCAGGGCATGCAATCCTTCAAAATGCATCTAGCAAACGTTGTAAATACTCTCATTGAGCCCCAGTGTTAAACAAGTCCAGATGAGAAATTTAATGAAATAAGGGGAGCGTTTCATAGCATTCATCAAAAATATCACCCATTTGTTAAACAAGTCGAGAGGAGATGGCCAAACTAATGAAATAAGTTGACCTTTGGGCAGCAGAATTTTAAAAAACAAATTATGTAATGCTTTGTATTTTGGAGCTTATATTTATATTTGGTTTACTGTCAAGCTTGAAGGTTGCTCAGTGACATACTGTGTGAATCTATTTGTGTGAATCTATTAATTCTTCTGTACATGTTATAGTTCTAAAAATCAGTTTAATTAGTTGAATCTTTTGTTTAAAAATATAATAAATTATAAATATTTATCAAAATTAGATTAAATTTTTCGAGATTACTAATGATTTAGTACTCATTATTTCTTTTATAATAAGCATAATCCGTATCGTCCATATATACTAAGAAAATACCATACAAATGCCCCCTTCCCTTGCCCTTCTTCAGCCTCGACCCCTCTTGCTTGCCCTCCACGAAAACAATGTCCGCGTGCGGAATCATGACCTTGAGCCAAACTACCCACAGTGGCCAGCAAATACTTTTTTGTTAAGGCCGAAGCCCGGGGCATCCTCGCTTGAAGGGTTGATGCCAACCCTTCATCGAATATTTTTGAAAAGATGAAGAGCCTAGGTACCAACCTTCATCAAAATATTCTCGAAAAGGGAGTGTCCTTAATCATCTAAATACTCGAAAACAAAAAAGACTTCACAAAGTTTTTCTTAGATAAATTATAGTTAAGATCCCGATGCTATAAAGAGTATGTTTTAAGAACTGAATGAACAAAATCAAAATCAATACTGAAAAAGTCAAATACAAAGTTTTCAGGTCGAGTGACTCATTTTTTATCCAATGCGGAAAATGTCAAGTTCAGTATTTTGGGTTCAGTGGCGGTCAACTTAGGTTGCAATTCTATGCAACTCAAAAGTGTGGGGTCGGTTGTTATTAGAGGCTATTTGTGAACATAGCTATCTGTTATTTCTGAACATGTGTTCTGTGGACAGATGACAGGCATTTTTGGTGCTTCAAGAATTATAATAGATTAAAGCTATCCTTCTAAAGTGGGGATACTGTTGCACTTGCTTCATTAAATTTCTCATCTTGGCTTTCTTAAAAATAAATAAAAAATAAACATTAAAACAATCTTTCAAAAGTGGGCAATACCATTCGTAACAGCTCACTTTTACAAATGGTAATGTAACAGCTCACTGTTATAGAAGTCAACGTTACCATTTTTTAACTGCAATCTTCTTTATTTTTTTGCCGTACTTATATTTTATCACTTGTTACTCTGAGACTTTCAGTTTTGGATGCTAGCATCAATGATGAAAATTCCCACCAATTTACCACTTGACCACAACTTGGCCAACAACATTACCATATTTTTTGCCGGAGTTAGGAGACTTATATTTTATCACTTGTTACTCTGAGGGCTCTCAGTTTTAGATGCTAACATCAATGATGAAAACAACAACCAATTTACCACTTGACCACAACTCAGCCAACAACATTACCATGTGTAACAGCTCACTTTTGAGTCCAGGAGGCTGAGTTTGTTGAGCGGATCAAACTTGGCAAGTTTCATAACCGTGGTTTAAAAATGGAAAACTTTTGCCAATCTGAGTATATGCTCTTTAGCTTCGATCCCAAAGTATATGCTCTCTGGCTTCGATCCCAAAAGCTACTATGGAGATGGAAAGGGGCACTTCATGTCAAGCCATCTCCGAGATAACTTGTTCTATTAAATTTCTTTGTAATTTAGTGAATCTCGATGAGCTGAAATACGAAAAGAAGGTTTTCAAATCATATACCTCTTTTACTCTTTTGCCTCTTCACAAGACAAATGACAAATTTTATAACAATGTTCATTAAGTGGATATTCTTGTTTGCACTAAGTTATGTTTTTTATCAATGAGAAAACAAGTTATCAAGGAGCAATAAACTTGTAACCAAATGAATTGATAACAATGTCGCAATGTGTGATTATACTTCATCTTTCATGCAAAATGTGCACTAATCTACACTCTTGTTGTGCAAAATGATTTATTTTGCTGTCTCAAATGTCCACATTTTTCAGGTGCTTGGAATCATACATGAAACCCCCAATTTTTCGGTGCTTGGAATCAAAAGACTAAATTTGTGTGTTCAACTCCATACATCATATGACCACGGACTAATCAGAAAATTCACTAGGTACATCTAATGACACTTGTTTTTCATAGGCAATTTCCGGTGTAATGATAATTAAACCAAAGATTAGGCAATATGATTGCCGACACACTCAAAAGATGTGAACTATTTTGTATTGGTTCATGTTTTCCAAGTATCGATACTCAACTGTCGTCCTTATCTCAAATTAGAAGTTCATAGGTCTACTTCGGCTCTTAGACTTTTTTTCACTAAAGCAATGCAACTCAAAAAGGTCACTCCAAGTCAGAATGAGATGATCAAAGGTGAAAAGCTGAAGTTGTAACTAGGCTGGCAAAGCTTGTCTCCAACTTTTCTTTTATTAAGTTCTTTTAAGATGCTAGCATTTCAATCTTTCATTAATAGAAAGAGAAAAGAGGATAGAAAATTATCGGGGACAAATAATGACAACATTAATTCTCCTGTGATAAGGATTAACTTCAATCAAAATTGTGCTCAACCACAATATATCAGAAATAAACAAACACCATCTTTAAGGACTCTACAAAACTGGATGATTATTAAATAGAGCCATACACATATCCACCACACAAAACCCAGCTCTTTCCAAACAATTTTTTTTTACATTTCTTTGTCAGCATAACAAAACTAGTAAACCAATACATTAAAAAAAAAATTACATTTCTTTGTCAGCGCAACAAAACTAGTAAATCAATACATTAAAAAAGCTTTTGTGATTAGGTTCAAATCACCTTCATGGGCAGTCTTGGAGGGATCCATATGACCCTCGCACAAAAGCATAATTGAAAAAATATACAGATAAAGTGCAAAGTGCAGTCCCTCGTTTGTAAAATGATGGCAATAACTATACATTGTGTTTAATCTTCTGGATTACACTGTTAAAGTTTAGCAAATCTTCTGGATCAAACTGTGTTAAAGTTGAGCAGTCTTGACGTTTCGAGTGGACAATACACCCATCATCAGGGGTCTAGTAATACAGTTTAGTACAGAAGATTTTGCACAACACGTCCAGTTTAGCAGTCTTGACATTTCAAGTGGACACTACACCCATCATCAGACACCCATCATCAGGGGTCTAGCAATACTAATAGTGCAGAAGATATTGCACAACAAGTCCAACTATAGAAATCTGCACAAAAAAAAACTACACATTTCCAATAAAGTCAATCAGATGTAAGCTTTAAAGATACAACAGCAACATCAAATCATCATGAAACTAGCGAGAAACAGCCACAGTCAATCCAATGTAACACCGACTCATAGTAAATAGGAAACACGCTCCTCTCATATTCTACCCAAGATCATATACAATTCTGCCCACATATATTGAGATAGGTTCTGCTACATAAAATCCTCACATCTCCCTTGGTATTTGTAGAAAAATAATACAATTAGATCATTCATGTTAGATCCAAAATACATACAATTTTAAATCTGATTTCAAAGAGTTTACTATGTACTGGAGGTTAAGAAACTCGACAAACAGGCACATTCAATATGTCTTAATGCACTGTAGCAGTTCTTATAAGGTGCCTACCTTGGATGCTGTCTAAACTCAACTTTCACAAACTATTAATCTGGAAGCTCCATAAAATCACCCCTCGGGGTTCAATCCACTGAAATCACAGGATGTTGACGTATGTCTTCTCCCTGCCGGCCAAAGCCTCTTTCCATTGCTCCCTAGCATGCCGCCACCCGGAAAATAGACCCCATCACCGATGGCCGGAAACCGATCATAATCCCCTCCGCTAATTCCATAACCCGTCCCTGGGAAGGGAACAGGCATGTACCGGGGCAACCGCATTCGAGGAGTCTGCCGAAAAGCTCTGTTCCTGAACTTCCTCTTCTGAGCCTCCAATCTCTTCTTCATAATCCAATCCCTCACAAAAGCATCTTTCCATCTTTGAGCATCCGAGCGTCCTGCTGGCCTATTAACCTCAGAAGAAAACCCAAACTCATCAGCATACTTCTTCTTCCACAATTCATCATTAACAGACAGGAACCTAAATTCTGTGCACACACAACCTAACTTGGGGATATCCACAGCGGGGAGAAATTCCAAGATCTTAAGTTTGAGCTCTGTGGGAATCAGAATGAAAGATGGTGGAGATGGCAACCCAGTTTTTTCACATAAAGAAGTAAGCACCGGCATCGAAAGCCTGTCTTTCACTATTCTCCATAGTTCAAACAAGCACATTTCATGGTCTGAAGAAGCCTTCACACCTATTTCATGGCTCGATGAAGAACCCTTCACACCCATTTCATGCCTTGAAGAACCCCTCACAACCACTTCACCTTGTTGGGATTCTCTCATGTTAAGAGAATTTTTTTCAGTGTTTTCATTTTGCTTATTTCCCTCGGTGAATAAAGAATTTACATAGATTTCCCCATTGCATACAGCCTCTAATGAATTCACAGCAAATTGTAAAGCACTGCCAAAAATTTCAACTTCCAGAGAAAGACGGTAAACTTGTGAACCCTTTACATTAACCAGAGTCCCATAAACAACTAAAAAACTCCCCAACTTCTGAAACCTAAGGCAAACGCTTTCCACACATTTACCTTTGCCCTTAACGAGATCAGGGAGTGTGTAGTAAAGACTAACCATCGCCTTCGTGGCCCAACCTTCAGGCAGCTGAAATCCGTCAAACCCGGAATCCGCCGAGGTCTTCAAATCAAACCCTACAAACCCTGACTCGAGCATCACCGCGTGGACGGCCATTACCAGCAATAGGTGGCCGCTCTTTGCATTCTCCCGCTCTGCCAACAAAATCCTCTCAAGAAAGAACGGGACGGACCTCGATTTTTCTGGCAGGGACAATTGCTCATCATCCACCTCCATGGATTCAACCCCAACTTGGGATTCGTCATCGACTTGAGTGTCATTAATGCACGTCTCTATTGACGGCCCAGAGCTCGAACCCTCGCCATTAGAAGCCCGCTTAAGGGCCGCAGAAGCGCATAATTCTCTCATAACATTCGCATGTTTCTCTTCCTCTCGGCCTCGTTTGGGTGCCGCCTCTGATATATCTGCAAGCTGGAAGCCATCCGCACTGAGTGTGTAATAGATCAAATCACCGCCTGTGATTCCAAGGGTTTGCAGAGGCTGCTGCGGGAAACCCTGAAGCTCGTCCTTCTTATTGAGAGAAAGATGAATTGATGGCGGAATTGAGGAAATTTTATCCGCGATGGCATCCTTGAGAGACTGCAGACTGCAATTCGGCGGAAGATCGAGTCTGAGAGTCTCCCCGCCATTGACAGCCCGAACCCTAACTTTCATTTTAGCAAACACCGATCGAACCTGACTTCCAATATTTTTTTAATTTCAATACCCGGAGTCTCTTTGTCAGGGTGCCTGCGGGCTCTTTGCTTTTAATAGCAATCGATGGTAAGGAATTAATTGATATTTCAATATTTTTAATTAATGTTTCACATAAATTCTTTACGCTTTATATTAATATTCTCAAATTCAACCAAACTGATGATTATGCTGAATATGGTTCTTGACGTTCATTACGAGTTAGAGGAGTGGCCCGTTTCACATTATCTGTCAAGGTTTTATTTGTTTGGTTTTACACTATGTGTGGAGGTTTTACTTTGAGTGTGGGGTAAATGATCCTTATGTTGTTGTTCTTTAATGTTATTTTTTATATAAAATTAATTTAAAGTTAGCTTTGATTATGTTTATGGATATTTGCAATTTTAATTTTTGTAATGTAATTATAAAGTAGTTAATTTTTGTTAGCTTATTTGGTTAAGGTGTGGGTCTCGTAAATAAGGCGATGACCTTGGTTCAGTTTTCCTTAGGGGTGAGCTAGTTGGGAAGAAACACCCAAAATCCAACCAAGACTACGATTCCCAAGTGATTTTGACGACTTAGATACCCTTGGGTCATGGTTTCTTAAACTAAAGGCCACTCCTGCAAGTCACCGAGATTCTAGTAAACAAACAAAAAATGCAATCTTAAAGTAATATGGTATTTCTGAATCTATTTGAATGGTTGAAATAGTGATTTGAACAATGTAAATTGTGATTTTAAAGATTATCAACCCAATTGCAAAGCATGCGAGGCAATTTGAATATCCCATATCAAACATCTTTTTTTTCACATTGATCGATAAATATGCTCGTTGTGCCTTGAAGTAGTTGCGGGGCATTTAGTTGTAAAGGTTGGGCTTATAACAGTGGGAGGAGATGACCCATGCATATAGTTACATATATCATAAACCTAATCCCACCTCAATGCTCTCCTCAAGGCAAATGTGAATAGTGAAGGTTCCATTTCCACATTGTTTTGCCTCGCACTTTGAGGTAGTTGTGGGAATTCCTAGAGGTAGGAGATGACCTTGTGGCATTTGGAGGCAATGACCTATATCTTATGTACCCAAGCCCATCCCCATTTTCTCATTGAGGCGATGCTAGTGATCAAGGTTTCATTCCCACTATGTTTGCTCCACAACTTGAGGTAGGTATGGGAACCTCTAGAAGTAGGCATTAGATTTATGATTCCAAGAGGCAATGATACATGTGTACATATTATGGACCCAAGTGCACCCTTACATTCTCCTTGAGGTAGAAGCCAACGGCCAAGACTTCATTGTTATAATGCTTGTCCAACACATTGAAGTCAATAAGGGGTAGCGGAATTCAAGTGTTTAACCTATGACACCAAGGGGAGATTACATGTGTGTATATTATGATATAATCCTACCTCCATGTTGTTCTTAATGGGAATATTAGTGGTCAAAGTTCAATCACCACAATCTTGATCAGTGTCTCGAGGTAGTTGTGGGGCACCTTGAGATAAAGATTAAACTTATGATACATTAAGATACATCTTGTGCATATAGATTACGGACCTAAACCCACCCCATATTCCCCTTGAGACAGATATGAGGTGAGCATAGGTTTTTTTTTAAGCAGAAAAAATTGTTCCTTGTTATTCATAGGGAATCAAAGGTAACAAAAAAACATTGCCCATAATTACTATACTAATCATGTTGAGTATACAGATCTAAGATAGAACAAGTAGCTAAGCTAAACAACAAAACATAGGTTCTTAACAATGTCCATACATGCAACCCATCGTGACAATCCTCCATACAATACAAAAAAGAGATAATATCTTGTCAATCAAAAAAAGAGGGTCAATCCACAGGTAATCACATCATCAATGCTGAAAAACATTCAATGTGCTTTCACTGGTCTTCAAATTATCTATGAATTCATCACAATGAAGAAATCCCTCTGCAACATTAAGAGCTCCCTTAGATAAACGATCAGCCACAGAGTTATGTTCCCTATAAATGTGCCTAATGTTGTAATGTTGAAAAGTCCCCAAAGAGGCTCTAACTCGATTGTACCCCTACTCAAGTGCAAGAACATGAAGATCTGAAATATGAACATCCCAGTTCACAATGGTCATAGAATCACCATAAAGCTCAATATTAGGTAATTCCTTCATCTGAGCAATATAAGAGACCCTCCATAAAGCCAGCAATTCTGCACCTGTTTTAGTGCCTTTACCACATCCCCATCTTAACATGAAAAAAATGGGACATTCCAATTTCCAAAAGAAAACCCGCTCCACAAGAACCATTGGTCGATGCACCATCAAAAAAATCGACTGGATAATGTAAAACCAGTGGGTTACCAACAATCCTCATCCTTGACCGAGTAATAGGAACTAGAAAATCCTTCAATAAAGTGTTAATGGAAATACAAACCTGAGAGGATTGAGGTTTTATATCATCAAACAACACTTTGTTCCTCATCTTCCAAAGAGATCAGCAGAAAAAAATAGGAAGATAAAGAAAACTATGGTCCCCTGTAAACCATTGCCACAGGTTAGTGGAAAGGTCTGGTCCATCTTAGGTCGAATGTATTTTCAGCAAAAGAACTATCTCTCTCCATACCTTACGACCAAAGGAACAATCCACAAAAAGATGATTAATAGACTGTGTCACGCTTCCCCATAAACAACATACATTTAAACCCATCCAACCACGTTTCAACAAGTCCAAAGTAGTGATACGATTTTCTAAATAGATCCATAAGAACCACTATATTTTCAAATGGATATGCCACTTCCATAGGTGTTTATGCCACCAATTACAAACAGGTTCACAAAGATACAGTGAGATTAGACAATGCGCATCTTTTATGTTAACCTTACCATTGGTTTTGTTGAAAGACCAAACCAAATCATCTTATGTCGTTGTCAACCTGATACCTGCACCATTCAGGGCTTGTGTATAACATGACCATTCCTCAACCCAAGCTCTAGACAATTTAAGATCTGCAGTCGTGAACCAATAATCATCAGAGAAACCAACACCACCATATTTATGAATTGGCTTAAATACCAAATATCCTACAAATTAAGAAAATAAATCAGTTCAGGAGAGAGAATATAATCCAGTTCCATTCCCAAGAGCGAATCAATACCCATCCTGATGGCCTCACCGCTACCAACCTTCCAGCACAAAGAGCGATTGATCCAGTGATAAAACTATTCCAAATTAGAGACGTACTTCTAATAGTCAACTCCGTTTTTCTTACCCATGATATCGGTGACTAATTGTTCATATATTTCGTCATAATTACCTTATTCCACCATCATTTTCTTATTAGTACGAGCCACATACAGAGGGCCATACCAAACCAGTTTAAGTTTTTGATGTACCAACCACCACAGGTAGTCGGTTTAGCCAAAGATTCCCAATTTATAAGATGAAACTTTCTGCATGAAGCTTCACTTCCCCATAAAAAGTTAAAGATTTTCTTTCTAAGAATATTCATAATGGAAACCGGAATAAGGACTAAGGACAACCAATATACCAAAATAGCCACTAGTACAGCTCTTATACGAATCAAACAACCACCCAGTGACAGGAAACGAAGAGACCAATGACTTATTATGTTATCAATTTTTTTACAATCCAGTTCCAATCCATAGTTCTGTAATTTAGGGGTTTAAGGTAAAAACCCAAGTACTTAAATCCAACCTCAATTGGTTACATACGATACGGGAGCATAGAGTTAAAAAGAAACAAATTTTCCTCTGAAATATAATTGCAGAGAAAGACTGACTGCTCTGCACTTATCAACATGCCAAATGCACCACAAAAAAGGTTTAAAATGTTAACAAATACTTGCCACTCTCAAGCTCTTCCAATGCCAAAAAGAACCACATTGTCCACAAAAAAGAGATGAGTGATTGCAAGTGGCGTAGAAAATTTCACCCCAACCAACTTATCCCGACTTTTTGCTTCATTGATCAAAAGGATTAATGCTTCAATGACCATGATAAAGAGAAGAGGGGAGAGCAGACACCCTTCATGTAAACCCCTCATTCCTTCGCGTAAAGGAACGAGTGGAACAATGGAAGGAGAAATCCTTGATTGGGAAATTCATTTGTATATGGCCAAAGGAGAGGGATCTGTTGAGATAGATCAAGACTACCTGGAACCCCAGATGCCATTATGATTTGCATATGGGGTGAAGGGTTTCTTCATGATAATCTTTTTCAACCAAGAGGATAGAGATAGAATTTTGTTTGGAGGTCTATATTTCTTTTTTTGTAGTTGGGCTCTATCTCAAACCCTGGAAGGAAAGTTTCAACCCGGATAAGAAGGACATAAACATAGCCCTAGTCTAGATCAGGTTGTACTATTTTCCATGTGAGTATTGGGAACCAAAGATCCTGTAGGCTATAGGAAATACGCTGGAGAAATTTGTGAAGGCCTTAGAGCAGACAAAACAACAGACATATACGTCTTTTTCCCAGATCTGTGTGTACATGGAGTTGTCACGAGAACTGGTCGAGGCCATAAACCTCTCTTGGGAGGATGAGGGTTGGGTGCATCCCATTGCTTATGAACAATTACCATTCAGATCCAGACAATGTCGTGAATATGGTCACTTGGAGAGAGAATGCCCCCAAAATCGATCGGCTTAGACCTCGTCTCAAATGGTGAGGGAGAAGGAGAAGAATGAGAAAGGTTTCACCCAGGTGAACATAGGTGGAGACCAAGACAATGACCCAGTAATCAAATGCAGAAAAAATAAACTACGAGGCGGAAGACAAACAATGTGAATAGATTTGAAACCCTTAACTAGGTGGGGAGGATTTGGGGAATCTTATGAACGACAAGCGGATCACCCTCGACTATAACGAGAAAGTGGCGTTGGATTCCTTGGAGACTGTTGAGAAGAGTTTGGGGGAATAATTAGAGGCGATGGAGGAGGACCCAAAAGATGAAGTCAAGGATATGGACCTGGGGGAGTTAGTTCTAGACGCGATAAAAAAAGGAATGTAGTAAGAAAGGGAAGGGTTTTGTCCCAATTAGCTAGATATAATCATATAGGAATTCATTCTGAAGACAAAGGATTCTCCCCAGTTGGGCATAGAAAAATTCCCATCAAAATGAAGTAAACGGAAACAATCGGAGGAGGGTGATAAATGTGGAAGAAAGACGAATTGATGGAGAATGGAAAAGATAGGAACACGATTAATAGAATCAGGCCAATACCCCACGATAAAGGCGACATATTTTGAAGTTAATCTGGTTTCCTAATGAATATTATCACATGGAATATACAGGGAGTGAGTCAAATAAAGACTCTAAGGAATAAGGTGCGAATGGAAAAGTCGGCGATGGTTTTTTTACAAGAAACAAACTGCAGTACAAAAGTCCTACAATATGTAGGCAATAAAATTTGGAGAGGTAGAAAAGTGATGGAAATAAATGCTCGAGGAACTACAAGGGGACTGGAAATCCTATGGAGGTCGAAAGAGGTTTGTTTAAACAAATTTTGTGTTGCTAGATTCTTTCTTTCTGCAGATTTCCAAATCTATAATACGTCAGTTAACGCAGTTATCACCAATGTGTATGGTCCAAATATTTACCCACAAAAAGCATATTTTTTGGACACTCTGAATGAGGAAAAAAGGGAAATAGGAGATCGGCATTGGATTGTGGGTGGTGATTTTAATATGATCACGTCCTTTGAGGAAAAAAAGGGAGGCAAATGACTGCCAGGGACAACTAATGAAGCTTTCAGGGAGTTCATAAATGATCATCGGTTGGAGGATGGATGGTTTGCATGGAATAACCGACGTGGAAAGGAGCGCCACGTGGCCTCCACATTAGACAGATTCTTGCTTTCTGAGGATTTGGCTAGCAGAAGTGGGGATTGTTAGGATTATAATCCTTCCTTGTCCAAACTGGTCTATTAGATTATATTTGCCTAACTTAGGAGACATTTAGTTATTATTGGGTTCACTAGTACCATTGGGTCCACTTGGGCTCGTGGGGCCACCTATACCAGTCACTAGAGTGTGGGGAACACAGATATTAGAGGTTAACTGCAACTGACTGCACCTTCATGCATCAGTTTATGTGCCTCCTAGACCAATCCCTAGAATTTAGGAGCCACTCGGAGTGTTGGCACCAACCACCTTCAGTTGTTGGTAGTTGGTAACTAGTCAAGCTAATATATGCTCCAGTTACATTTAGTTAGATGTCCTCCAGTTCAATTAGCACTAGTCTTGCATGGCTGCATGTGGGAAGGCACTAGTTCTCACCTACCAGATCAATTCAACTAGTTTAACTGATTATAACTAATGGAAAGACTGAATTAGACATATGGAGTTAGCATAGTGAACTCCAATAGTGATTTAGACACTTCTAGTTAGTCAATCAGTCATGTTGAGTTGGTAGATTTGAATCTTATCTACATGATTCGAATTCTCCTTTATGTAACACCATTGTATAGTGTTGGGATTAATGAAGTTTTGTAATTATACTGAGCAATACTTGTTTGTATCCTATGTGATTTGTTTTGTTCAATGGGTATTATTCATTTCTCTTACACTACATAATAATTAAAATCTAATGGCACTCATTTCCTTAAGATCAATGGAACATTAATCCTAATATGGTATCAGAGCCTCCTCAGGAAAGCTTCAAGTCTATCTACTCTCCATTGTACACCAGAAGCAACTGGGTTTCCACAAAAGTCCCACAAAGAGTGCCTCGCTTCCTCTGAATTCATTCAGAGTGGCGGTGCGGACGTGACAGACCCTAAAAAAGTTTACATGTCAAGAGGGAAGGCTTGATTATGACATAGGGCGAATTGGTTTTGTTTTTGCAGTGATATTTTGCAGGTTCAACTTCATATGGATTCAAGATTTCTAGTTCCTCTTCTTACTCCATTCACAAGATATTCATAATGGAAATTGAAGATGATTTCATATCTAAAGGGACAAGGTCTCTATGATGTATCTATTGGACTTGGTAAGAGTCTTATGAATATGAGAATGACTGGCTAAATGATGATGATAGAGCTTTTGGAACAATATGTCTGGCCTTTTCTCTAAGCTTGTGCTACCTTATTGATTCTGTTGAATACCCAAAGGATCTCTAGATAGAATTGGATAAAACCTTTGGAAAGCACAATGAGGATCATTATAGCAATTTGGATAGAACACCCAGCACCACAAGATTTCTTTATTCAAAATTCTCGGACTCTACTATCTCTGATGAAGTTGTTCAAGATGAAGAAGAAGCAAAATCTTCCACACAGTCAATTTGAATTGAAGAAAGTCTAATTGGAGTGACTCCTTATCCTATTGCTCCAGAAGTTTATGAGATCTCTGATATCTCATCTTCTCATATGCTTGATCCAGAAGAAGACATTCGAATCTCTATTATTGAAGAAAAACTCTCCTTCCATTCTATGCAAGCATTCTCCATTGATTCTTCTATTTTAAATTATGTGCATAGTTTACCAGTGATTGCTTTAGAAAATAAAGAGGAACTTGATCTTTCTCTCTCTAATGTTGCTACTGGTGTGTAGAAAAGTAATACTTTGGATATTTTGGAAATAATATCATATTGTAGGAGTGATCCATTCACTTTCATTGATATAGAGCTTCCAGAAAATTCATACATGATTGCATGCACCAATACTCAGAATTTTGAAGAAAGAGAAAATTGTGCATCTACCATCTCGATGGAGCACACTCTTGGATCTGATATGAACTTATTTGGATCTGATATGATCTTATTTGGATATGATCTGATATTATTTGGTTCAAGTTTTAAGTTTCAAGATCTTAGCTTCCAGTAATACTTGTAGTTGTTCTCAACAATTTTAGTGTGAACAATCAAGTACCAAAAGTCTCTTTCAAAATTAATGTTGGGGATTTGATGTCAGTTTTCTCTCATGAGTTTGCTGATATTATATTTTTTGCATATTTGGATATTTTGGAAATAATATCAGATTTTAGGAGTGATCCATTCACTCTCATTGATCTTGAACTTCCAAGAAATTCCTACATGATTGAATGCGCCAATACTCAGAGTTTTGAAGAAGGAGAAAATTGTGCATCTACCATCTCGGTGGAGCACACACTTGGATATGATATGAACTTATTTGGATCTGATATGATTTTATTTGAATCTGATCTGATATTATTTGGTTCAAGTTTTAAGTTTCAAGAGCCTCTAGCCATGCTTGTAGTTGGTCTTATCAATTTTGGTATGAAAAATCAAGTACTGCAATTCTCCTTCAAAATTGTTGCTGGTGATTTGATGTCAGTGTTCTTTTATGAGTTTGTTGATATTATATTTTATGGATCATTGGATATTTTGGAAATAATATCAGATTTGAGGATTGATCCATTCACTCTCATTGATCTTGAGCTTCTAGGAAATTCCTACATGATTGAATGCACCAATACTCAGAGTTTTGAAGAAGGAGAAAATTGTGCATCTACCATCTCGATGAAGCACTTGGATTTGTTCCACACTCTTGGATCTAATATGAACTTATTTGGATCTGATATGATCTTACTTGGTTCAGGTTTTAAGTTTCAAGAGCTTTCAATAATGCTTGCAGCTATTCTCATTAATTTTGGTGTGAAAAATCAAGTACCACAAGTCTCCTTCAAAATTGTTGTTGGGTATTTGATGTCATTCCACACTCTTGGATATGATATGAACTTATTTGGATTTTATATGTTACTATTTGAATCTGATCTAATCTTATTTGGTTCAAGTTTTAAGTTCCAAGATCCTTCAGTCATGCTTGTAGCTGGTTTCATCAATTTTGGTGTGACAAATCAAGTACCACAAGTCTCCTTCAAACTTGTTGTTGGGGATTTGATGTTAGTTTCCTCTTATGAGTTTGTTGATATTATATTTTGTGAATCATTGGTTACTTATGAAGCTATATCAGATTATGGAGCTCAGACATTCTCTCTCCACAGTCACAGGGCTTCTCTACCTATGTATTTGATCACATGCTCATCTCTTCACATAACTAGTAAAGATGGAGACATTCTACATTCGCCTGGACACTTGCTCCTAACACTTGGGGATGATTTTACCTCACATGGTTTGATGTTCAAGGCTGCAATATATCAATTGCTTGGTATTTCCTCACATGGTTTGAATTCTCAAGCACTTTTTCTCTCTCATTAGTTGATTTCAGTTGCTCTACATGGGTCCAGTTTTCATCTGGCAGTTGTCTATATATATGATTCAGTTGAGCATATTCTTATTCTTCCAAAGAGGAATATTCCTATAGACATAATCATTTAGTTTGGATTCATAGGTTCACATGCATAGATTCAGTATGTTGCTACACAGAAGAACCATAATACTTCCTTGTTGCTGCAAATTGCAGCAAAATATTTTGCAAGTTTTAAACTTGTTTCTCCTGATTCCTACTTATTTTGAGGGGGGGGGTTTCCCATGAGGTTTTCCCCTATTTTCTCGGTTTATTAAGCAACATTTTTTATTCTGTTATATTGTATATAGGTGACTTTTTCCCATGTTTCTAGGGCTCGCAGTTGTCCAAGTTAGGATTTAGGGGGGGTGTTAAGATTATAATCCTTCCTTGTCCAAATTGGTTTATTAGATTACATTTGCCTAACTTAGGAGTCATTTAGTTATTATTGGGTCCACTATTACCATTAGGTCCACTTGGGCTAATGGGGCCACCTATACCAGTTACTAGAGTGTGGGGAACACAGATAGAGGTTAACTGCAACTAACTGCACCTTCATGCATCAGTTTATGTGCCTCCTAGACCAATCCCTACAATTTAGGAGCCACTGGAAGTGTCGACACCAACCTCCTTCAGTTGTTGGTAGTTGGTAACTAGTCAAGCTAATATATGCTCTAGTTACATTCAGTTAGATGTCCTCCAATTCAGTTAACATTAGTCTTGCATGGTTGCATCTGGGAAGGCTCCATTTCTCACCTACTTCTCACCTACCACATTAGTTCAACTACTTTAACTTATTATAACTTATGGAAAGACTGAATTAGACATCTGGAGTTAGCCTAGTGAACTCTGATAGTGATTTAGACACTTCTAGTGAGCCAGTCAGTCATGTTGAGTTGGTAGATTCGAATCTTATCCACATGATTCAAATTCTCCTTTATGTAACACCATTGTATACTACTGGGATTAATGAAGTTTATACTGTAATTATACTGAGCAATGCTTGTTTGTTTCATATGTGATTTGTTTTGTTCAGTGGGTATTATTCATTCCTTTTACACTGCATAATAATTAAAATCTAATGGCACTCATTGCCTTAAGATCAATGACACATTAATTCTAATAGGGATGTGACTGTTATGGTCCTTCCTTCTACGTGTTCTTATCATTAGCCAGTGGGCCTGCTATGGGAAGGAAGTGGTCCCCCAATTAGGAAACCTTTTCATTTTGAACGTTTTGGTTTGAGCACAAGGACTTCAAATCATTGGTCTAGCAATGGTCGGATGATTTGGAAGTTATGAGGGGATCACAGATGTATCAATTTCAACAAAAAATAAAAGCATTGAAAGCAAGGAGTTGTACCTGGAACATAAAGGAGTTTGGAGATATTTTTCAAGACAAGAAACATCTTAGCGAACAAATGGAAGAAATCCAAAGAGAGGGCATGAATTCAAAGTATAGTGAGGAGCTGAAGCATAAGGAACGAGAAACTTTGGAGCAACCCAATTCCCATGAATGGTAGGAGGAGATCTATTGGAAACATAAGTCTAGAAACCAGTGGCTTCAAGAGGGAGAACATAACACAAAATTCTTCCACATTTCCATGGTCCATAATAGACAAAGGGCCAAACTGTTGAGACTGAATAAAGAGGATGGACAATATGTGGAGACAGGGGAGGAGATGGTTGAAGAGCTAGTAAATTATTTTGAGACTAACATGAGGGAACATATGAGGGATGAGTCAAAACACATAGTAAAGATCACTAGGCATATCCCTAATATAGTCACCCCTAATCAAAATGACCTCCTAATGAAACATGTGGAGCTACAGGAAGTGGAGGAAGTTATGTATCAGATGGCAGATGGGAAGGCTCTTGGTCCTAATGGCTTCACAACCAACTTTTTCCATCATTTTTGGGATCTCATTAATATAGAATTGTGGAGGATTGTGGGGGGATCAAGACGTGATAAATGAGTACTATGGGCCTTCAACTCGACCTTTCTTACCCTCATTCCTAAAACGGAAGGTGCGGATACTCCAGGTAAATTTAGACCCATTGCTTTATGTAGTGTCATCTACAATATTATTACCAAAGTGATTGCAAATAGATTGAGGTTGGTCCTCCCTAATATTGTGGCTCTTGAACAATCAGGATTTGTGGAGGGTCGACAAATCTTGG
Organism: Pseudotsuga menziesii; assembly: GCA_001517045.1. Classification (NCBI taxonomy): domain Eukaryota; kingdom Viridiplantae; phylum Streptophyta; class Pinopsida; order Pinales; family Pinaceae; genus Pseudotsuga; species Pseudotsuga menziesii. The sequence goes on along the minus strand of LPNX010910755.1, from coordinate 613,264 downwards.
ATTGTGTTATTCTTGTTCATGAAGTGATTCACTCTTTGAAAGACACTACAAAACCAGGAATGTTGTTAAATCTAGATATCTCAAAAGATTATGATAAGATAAACTGGCAATTCATGAGAGAAATGTTAAAATCCTATGGTTTTAAACAGGAGGGGATTGAATGGGTTATGAACATGACATCTACAAATTTCTTCTCAACTTTTCTCAACAAGTCTCCCACTAAAACTTTTAGCTCTACCCAGGGTATCAGACAAGGGGATCCCTTATCCCCTTTCCTCTTTATTATGATGGTTGAGGGTCTGAGTAGGGTGATTAAGTATATGGTTGAAAGTCGGGATATCAAGGGGTTGATTCTTCATCCTGGGGATGAAAAACAAACTCATCAGTAATCTGTAGACGACACAATGTTGATGAGCCATCCTTATGTTTAAGAAACAAGAACCTTTAAGAAAGGACTAAATATGTTCTATAAAGCTTCAGGCCTAGAAATTAACAATGAAAAGTCTCCGGTGTTTTTCTTCAACACTCCTAAGATTACCCAGAGGAACATTCTTCGTATTCTAGGGTTTCAAGGGAATTCCCTTCCACCCAAATATTTGGGTTCCTTGTTGGCTAAAGGAATGATTAGGAAATTTTCGTGGGCTGAATTGTTGGATTGTATGCAGGAGAAACTGGCAAATTGGGCATATAGACCGCTTGACTTGGTGAGTAGAATCGTTTTGGAAAAGGTTGTGCTGCAAGCTATGCCTATTTACTTGTTCTCATCCATGGTGGCTCCAAAGATGGCAGATCTTAAAGGAAATCAGGAATATACAATGCCAATTCCTATGGCATTGTAGCCAAGATAAGCATAGGTGGGATCTTCTTAGTTGATAAAAGGTTTGTAAACCAAAAACTCAGGGAGGGTTGGGCCTCTGCGACCGAAAGAAAAACAGTGAGGTGTTGGGAACCAAAATTTGGTGGAACTGGGTCACCCATAAAGAGGAGCCATGGGAAAAACTTTGACATATTTATTATGTCAGAGAAAGGAAAAGGAATGAACTCATATGGTTTAATAAATACAATCAAGGATTGCACATCTAGAGGACTGCCTCCCAAAGAAGAAGCATTATACAGGATCACAACTTTTGGGAAATCAGAAAGGAGGAGGATGAAAATTTGTGGGATGATTCTTGGCAACAGTTACCCAAGATCTCGCTACAATTGAACTAGATGTTGTGTCAAGACTAGGCTAGGGGAAGGGGGTTGATAAAGGTTTTCCAATTTTGGAGAGAGGAGCAGGCTAATGGGGACTTTCGTGAATGGAATCCTCCAAACTGGTGGAGCCATATATTTTAAGCTGAAGAGATTCCCAGGATTCGAGAGGTTCTTGAGGATAGACATATCAGGATTCACAGGGGACCGGATAAACTAAGATGGGGATATCACATGAGAGGTAGGATTAATATGAAGGAGGATTATGGTATATGGACAAATCATGAAGGAAATCAAGTTGATAAAATTTGGAAAAAGGTGTGGAATCTTAATCCATGGCCAAAGGTGGCCTCTTTCATTTAGCTTGTCACCTATAGACGAATCTTAACAAGGGAAAATCTGTAGAAACGGGGTGTGTATGGACCTTTCCAATCATGTCCATTGTGTCATGTGGAGGAGGAAACCTTGAACCACTTATTGGAATCATGTTCTTATTCCTTGACACTCTGGTACAGAGGAGATGAGCTATTTCGAAGATAGAAACGAGTGTAGGGACAACCAGAACAAACGTTCAAGGAATGGGATATTAAATCCTTTCAGAACCCCATTATTCTCAACATATGGCTAATCTTCCTAGGGTTCCTTGAACGAAATAACAGATTTTTTCAGGAAAATATGAGCACGAGTTGGCAGGTTTGGAGCAAGGTGGAAACCCATATCCAGGAAACGATCAGGATCACAACGTGGGATGAAAAGGATTAGGACATGGTGGGTTGGGAGAAAACAATTTTGAATGGTTGGGGTATAACTACTTCGTCCATGGCTAGGTTTGACTCAAACCTAAAAGGGCTTCATTGGATAGCCCGTCGAAATGGTTTCTCCCACCATAAGGCCATTTTAAACTGAATTTTGATGGGACTTCGAAAGGAAACCCTGTCCTGGATGAACTTGGAGGAGTGATCAAAATCTCTGAAGGAAGCATTGTGCAGGTTTATCATGGTTTCATTGGCCACAAAACGAATAATGCAGCCGAGTTGGAAGGCCTTTTGTATGGCCTTTGTTTGGTTTCCAACCATGGATAAGAGTCGACAGTGGTTGAGGGGGATTAGAATGTCATCATCCAAATGGCGAAGAAGCTCAAGAAGGGACAATGGATAAAAAAGGTGGCAGAAAACTAGCACCTAAATTACGGGGTGGAGATATTTGTCGAGTGCATGAAAGAACCTCGTTCTTGGGTATTTTCTCACGTTAAACGAGATGGAATGAGGTGGCAGATTATTTGGAAAATTTGGGGGAAAATCGAAAGGACAGGAACATGGTTGGGTGGATATCAAGCTTTCATGACTCTAACTAGGCCATTCATTGCAACCATCTAGTGGCTCAGGCAACCATCTAGTGGCTCGGGATCTGCAATGTGTGCAAGAAGAAAGGGACAACACGAGGCAAGGAGAGGATCACCATGATATGCCCCACATGAAAAAGAGTGTGGCCACCTAGAGTAATCATGACCCTCCTTCTATGGACGACAATCGTACTAACCAACTAAAATTCCTCCCAATAGAACAATTAAATACCATCCCTGGTCATGGTGAGGTGCAGTTATGGCAAGTTCCTCGATCACAGGATGAGGTACGATAATATAATGTGGAAATATAGCGGATCTGCAGGGTTTATCCAACAATCAGTAATGCAGTACACTTGATTAATGACAACCATTACGATGGGGCTTTATGGGATCGTTATAAAAATGAATGGAAGCTTCGGTTTCAACTACAAGTTTCTCTTTAGATCCTCCCCTTCTGAGTTCTTTCATCATTTTATCCAAATCTTGTTGAGGGTTGAAGAAGGATTATCTCCTAAGACAATTACCATGCCTCCAAGGGGGAGGAATACTAAGAGGGTCGAGAAGAGAGAGGGGAAGGGTAAAGTTGTGAGGGGAGGAATACTAAAAGGGATGAGAAGAGAGAGGGGAAGGGTAAAGCTATGAGGGTTACCCAAGATCACAAAAAGGATACACAAACAACTCGTTTCTTTAAAGACATGATTCTACCAATTATCCATGATGAGATTGAGAGAGTAGATCAGGGGTTATGGGAGCAGGTCAAGTCCATCGATATTGTTGATATCAAGAAGGAGGTGGCTGAGTGGGTGGTTGATCTGGGGTCAAATATGGGCAGGTTTTCTGGATATGACTGCAGAGAAACCCTAGTAGGATGGAGGTTGGAAACCTAGTTTAAACCCTAGCATGATGGAGGTTGGAAATATGGTTGAAACCTAAGCACTAGTTGTTATGGTTGGTAGTGGACTCGGAGTCCAGTAGTTTGCATAAGATGACCTATTACCAACCAAGTAAAACTAGTGGGAATTTCAATTTTTCTCTACTATTCGACCTATATCATTTTAGGGTTTAGATTTTAGTTGGGTAACACCTCCATCCATTGTTGTCACTTTCAGGGTTTTTGTCGGTTTGGTCTATTGTAGTTTTTCTATTATTTCTAGAAATTTGCTAAATTGGGGCGTTTATGGCATAGATGGAGGTATCATATGAGGTCACAGGCTTGCGTCGGTCTACCCAGGTACCTCAGCCACTTGTTTGGATGTTACATGGCCTTATGCATGATAACGCACATGGGTCTCCACTAAGTCATAGAGGATGTAATAGTGATAGTTGGCAGGTCATTTCAAAAGGATCACCTATGCATGGTATCAAGGATAATAGGGTTTGAAATAAACCTCAATCCCAGATAATTTATTCACCTTATGCATCGGATATGGGGTTAACACTTGGTCCCTATGTTAATAACTTGATTGCTCCTTCTCCGGTTCCAGAGCCTGATTATCGAGGGTGTCCTCACCATTATCGAGTGGTCGGGGGAAGGAGATTTAAATATTATGATCTTAGTGGTCAAAAGGTGAGAACTCGCAGAAGGATCAAGGTTGAACGGGCTCAAAAAGAAAAATAATTGTATGTCCTTGGTAAGGAATTGAATTTGGATATGGTGGAGGGACTTTATTCGAAGGCGTTATTGGGTAGATTTGAGTATGCGAAGTTTTATGGGGTTGACATTATGGAATGGATCACTAAAGAATGGAAACATCTTATTAATCAAGTGTCACAGGTCATCATGTCGATAAATGGTTGGATTTACTTTCATTTTTTATCAAAGGATAATTGAAATATTATTGAGTCCTATTATTGGGTGGTGGGTGTTAGTTCCTTGGTGCTATGTCGTTGGCACTCTACATTCAATCCATGAAGGAGAAACATTTGTGGTGCCACCTTTGGGTTTTATTACTAGGATGGAAATTACAAGGTTGGAACTTCAAGGATTTTTTGGCAGTTGGTAATATTATTTGTCATTTCATCATGGTGGAGGAATGTACCTTTACGACACACGAGAGGATATTTCCAAAAATTCTGGTGGACATGGACGTTTCAGAAGGGTTACTTGACACAGTGGAAATCCATTGGAATGGTGGTATTTTCTCTCAACGTTGGACTATTGGAAAATCCCCTTTCGTTGTTTTCACTACTGTGGTACTAGTCACCTGAGTTACTATTGTGGTAAAGGAGTGAGGTCTGACTCTGAAGACTCATTTGGTCAGAAGGTGAAGACATTAGTTGCGGAATGTGTGGATTTCCCATTCCATTGGATGTTGAGATGGCTTATCGTTTTATGGGTAAGTTCCATGCATTCTTACCTATGTTACGTCAATCTCTATCTATTGATGAAAATATGGGGGGTATGTCCATTTCTATCCTTTTGGGGGGTGCAGATACCCTAGATAAATTACCTAATGTGACGTATACTGAGCCTCCTATTAATTATCTTCAGTAATGGTAAGGATGGATTCATATTTGGTTACCACTAAAGTTCAAGGGGGTTGTCTTTTGTTTCTGGGGGTTTGGATGTTTTCAAACCTTCGGGTGGAAAAGGTCCTTTTAATATCTATTTATCCCCATATTCCCTTGATGAATATTGCGAAGTGGATTTGAAACTTTCTCCTCTTCCAATGGAGAATCCAGAAACTAGGGTTCCTTTACATAACTTTGTTGAGAGGGTGGATGAAAAGGATTCAAATGATTTGTGTATCCCTGTTTCTTTTGTTTGGTTCCAAAATATGACAACCCGTAAGAAGAATAGATCTAAGATTTTTTTCTGAAGGTTCAGACCCTCTCCTTTGTGTTTTAACCCTACGTTATCTAAATAAGGCGATGACCTTGGTTCAGTTTCCCTTAGGGGTGAGCTAGTTGGGAAGAAACACCCAAAATCCAACCAATTGAGGGTTGGTGTGGCCCAGGCTGACTGCGATTCCCAAGTGATTTTGACGACTTAGATACCCTTGGGTCATGGTTTCTTAAACTAAAGGCCACTCCTGCAAGTCAGGGAGATTCTAGTAAACAAACAAAAAATGCAATCTTAAAGTAATATGGTATTTCTGAATCTATTTGAATGGTTGAAATAATGATTTGAACAATGTAAATTGTGATTTTAAAGATTATCAACCTAGTTGCAAAGCATGCGAGGCAATTTGAATATCCCATATCAAACATCTTTTTTTCACATTGTTCGATAAATATGCTCGTTGTGCCTTGAAGTAGTTGTGGGGCATTTAGTTGTAAAGGTTGGGCTTATAACAGTGGGAGGAGATGACCCATGCATATAGTTACATATATCATAAACCTAATCCCACCTCAATGCTCTCCTCAAGGAAAATGTGAATATCGAAGGTTCCATTTCCACATTGTTTTTCCTCGCACTTTGAGGTAGTTGTGGGAATTCCTAGAGGTAGGAGATGACCTTATGGCATTTGGAGGCAATGACCTATATCTTATGTACCCAAGCCCATCCCCATTTTCTCATTGAGGCGATGCTAGTGATCAAGGTTTCATTCCCACTATCTTTGCTCCACAACTTGAGGTAGGTATGGGAACCTCTGGAAGTAGGCATTAGATTTATGATTCCAAGAGGCAATGATACATGTGTACATATTATGGACCCAAGTGCACCCTTACATTCTCTTTGAGGTAGAAGCCAACGGCTAAGACTTCATTGTTATAATGCTTGTCCAACACATTGAAGTCAATAAGGGGTAGCGGAATTCAAGTGTTTAACCTATGACACCAAGGGGAGATTACATGTGTGTATATTATGATATAATCCTACCTCCATGTTGTTCTTAATGGGAATATTAGTGGTCAAAGTTCAATCACCACAATCTTGATCAGTGTCTCGAGGTAGTTGTGGGGCACCTTGAGATAAAGATTAAACTTATGATACATTAAGATACATCTTGTGTATATAGATTACGGACCTAAACCCACCCCATATTCCCCTTGAGACAGATATGAGGTGAGCATAGGTTTTTTTTTTTAAGCAAAAAAAATTGTTCCTTGTTATTCATAGGGAATCAAAGGTAACAAAAAAACATTGCCCATAATTACTATACTAATCATGTTGAGTATACAGATCTAAGATAGAACAAGTAGCTAAGCTAAACAACAAAACATAGGTTCTTAACGAGGTCCATACATGCAACCCATCGTGACAATCCTCCATACAGTACAAAAAATAGATAATATCCTGTCAATCAAAAAAAGAGGGTCAATCCACAGGTAATCACATCATCAATGCTGAAAAACATTCAATGTGCCTTCACTGGTCTTCAAATTATCTATGAATTCATCACAATGAAGAAATCCCTCTACAACATTAAGAGCTTCCTTAGATAAACGATCAGCCACAGAGTTATGTTCCCTATAAATGTGCCTAATGTTGTAATGTTGAAAAGTCCCCAAAGAGGCTCTAACTCGATTGCACCCCTACTCAAGTGCAAGAACATGAAGATCTGAAATATGAACATCCCAGTTCACAATGGTCATAGAATCACCATAAAGCTCAATAGTAGGTAATTCCTTCATCTGAGCAATATAAGAGACCCTCCATAAAGCCAGTAATTATGCACCTGTGTTAGTGCCTTTACCACATCTCATCTTAACATGAAAAAAATGGGACATTCCAATTTCCAAAATAAAACCCGCTCCACAAGAACCATTGGTCGATGCACCATCAAAAAAACCGACTGTATAATGTAAAACCAGTGGGTTACCAACAATCCTCATCCTTGACCGAGTAATAGGAACTAGAAAATCCTTCAATAAAGTGTTAATGGAAATACAAACCTGAGAGGATTGAGGTTTTATATCATCAAACAACACTTTGTTCCTCATCTTCCAAAGAGATCAGCAGAAAAAAATAGGAAGATAAAGAAAACTATGGTCCCCTGTAAACCATTGCCACAGGTTAGTGGAAAGGTCTGGTCCATCCCAGGTCGAATGTATTTTCAGCAAAAGAACTATCTCTCTACATACCTTACGACCAAAGGAACAATCCACAAAAATATGATTAACAGACTGTGTCACGCTTCCACATAAACAACATACATTTAAACCCATCCAACCACGTTTCAACAAGTCCAAAGTAGTGATACAATTTTCTAAACAGATCCATAAGAACCACTATATTTTCAAATGAATATGCCACTTCCATAGGTGTTTATGCCACCAATTACAAACAGGTTCACAAAGATACAGTGAGATTAGACAATGCGCATCTTTTATGTTAACCTTACCATTGGTTTTGTTGAAAGACCAAACCAAATCATCTTATGTCGTTGTCAACCCGATACTTGCACCATTCAGGGCTTGTGTATAACATGACCACTCCTCAACCCAAGCTCTAGACAATTTGAGATCTGCAGCCGTGAACCAATAATCATCAGAGAAACCAACACCACCATATTTCTGACTTGGCTTAAATACCAAATATCCTACAAATTAAGAAAAGAAATCAGTTCATGAGAGAGAATATAATCCAATTCCATTCCCAAGAGCGAATCAATACCCATCCTGATGGCCTCACCGCTACCAACCTTCCAGCACAAAGAGCGATTGATCCAGTGATAAAACTATTCCAAATTAGAGACGTACTTCTAATAGTCAACTCTGTTTTTCTTACCCATGATATCAGTGACTGATTGTTCATATATTTCGTCATAATTACCTTATTCCACCATCATTTTCCTGTTAGCACGAGCCACATACAGAGGGCCATACCAAACCAGTTTAAGTTTTTGATGTACCAACCACCACAGGTAGTCGGCTTAGCCAAAGATTCCCAATTTATAAGATGAAACTTTCTGCATGAAGCTTCACCTCCCCATAAAAAGTTAAAGATTTTCTTTCTAAGAATATTCATAATGGAAACCAAAATAAGGACTAAGGACAACCAATATACTGGAATAGCCACTAGTACAGCTCTTATACGAATCAAACAACCACCCAGTGACAGGAAACGAAGAGACCAATGACTTATTATGTTATCAATTTTTTTACAATCCAGTTCCAATCCATAGTTCTGTAATTTAGGGGTTTAAGGTAAAAACCCAAGTACTTAAATCCAACCTCAATTGGTTACATACGATACAGGAGCATAGAGTTAAAAAGAAACAAATTTTCCTCTGAAATACAATTGCAGAGAAAGACTGACTGCTCTGCACTTATCAACATGCCAGATGCATCACAAAAAAGGTTTAAAATGTTAACAAATACTTGCCACTCTCAAGCTCTTCCAATGCCAAAAAGAACCACATCGTCCACAAAAAAGAGATGAGTGATTGCAAGTGGCGTAGAAAATTTCACCCCAACCAACTTATCCCGAATTTTTGCTTCATTGATCAAAAGGATTAATGCTTCAATGACCATGATAAAGAGAAGAGGGGAGAGCAGACACCCTTCGTGTAAACCCCTCATTCCTTCGCGTAAAGGAACGAGTGGAACAATGGAAGGAGAAAGCCTTGATTGGGACATTCATTTGTATATGGCCAAAGGAGAGGGACCTGTTGAGATAGATCAAGACTACCTGGAACCCCAGATGCCATTATGATTTGCATATGGGGTGAAGGGTTTCTTCACGATAATCTTTTTCAACCAAGAGGATAGAGATAGAATTTTGTTTGGAGGTCTGTATTTCTTTTTTTGCAGTTGGGCTCTATCTCAGACCCTGGAAGGAAAGTTTCAGCCCGGATAAGAAGGACATAAACATAGCCCTAGTCTAGATCAAGTTGTACTATTTTCCATGTGAGTGTTGGGAACCAAAGATCCTGTAAGCTATAGGAAATACACTGGAGAAATTTGTGAAGGCCTTAGAGCAGACAAAACAACAGACATATACGTCTTTTTCTCGGATCTGTGTGTACATGGAGTTGTCACGAGAACTGCTCGAGGCCATAAACCTCTCTTGGGAGGATGAGGGTTGGGTGCATCCCATTGCTTATGAACAATTACCATTCAGATGCAAACAATGTCGTGAATATGGTCACTTGGAGAGAGAATGCCCCCAAAATCAATCGGCTTAGACCTCGTCTCAAATGGTGAGGGAGAAGGAGAAGAATGAGGAAGGTTTCACCTAGGTGAACATAGGCGGAGACCAAGACAACGACCCAGTAATCAAATGCAGAAAAATTAAACTATGAGGCGGAAGACAAACAATGTGAATATATTTGAAACCCTTAACCAGGTGGGGAGGATTTGGGGAATCTTATGAACGACAAGCGGATCACCCTCGACTATAACAAAAAAGTGGTGTTGGATTCCTTGGAGACTGTTGAGAAGAGTTTGGGGGAATAATTAGAGGTGATGGAGGAGGACCCAAAAGATGAAGTCAAGGATATGGACCTGGGGGAGTTAGTTCTAGACGTGATAAAAAAAGGAAATTTAGTAAAAAAGGGAAGGGTTTTGTCCCAATTAGCCAGATATAATCATATAGGAATTCATTCTGAAGACAAAGGATTCTCCCCAGTTGGGCATAGAAAAATTCCCATCAAAATGAAGTAAACGGAAACAATCGGAGGAGGGTGATAAATGTGGAAGAAAGACGAATTGACAGAGAATGGAAAAGATAGGAACACGATTAATAGAATCAGGCCAATACCCCACGATAAAGGCGACATATTTTGAAGTTAATCCGGTTTCCTAATGAATATTATCACATGGAATATATAGGGAGTGAGTCACCCACACAAAATAAAGACTCTAAGGAATAAGGTGCGAATGGAAAAGTCGGCGATGGTTTTTTTACAAGAAACAAACTGCAGTACAAAAGTCCTACAATATGTAGGCAATAAAATTTGGAGAGGTAGCGAAGTGATGGAAATAAATGCTTGAGGAACTACAAGGGGACTGGAAATCCTATGGAGGTTGGAAGAGGTTTGTTTAAACAAATTTTGTGCTGCTAGATTCTTTCTTTCTGCAGATTTCCAAATCTATAATACGTCAGTTAAGGCAGTTATCACCAATGTGTATGGTCCAAATATTTACCCACAAAAAGCATATTTTTTGGACAATCTGAATGAGGAAAAAAGGGAAATAGGAGATCGGCTTTGGATTGTGGGTGGTGATTTTAATATGATCACGTCCTTTGAGGAAAAAAAGGGAGGCAAATGATTGCCAGGGACAACTAATGAAGCCTTCATGGATTTCATAAATGATCATCGGTTGGTGGATGGATGGTTTGCATGGAATAACCGACGTGGAGAGGAGCGCCATGTGGCCTCCACATTAGACATATTCTTGCTTTCTGAGGGTTTGGCTAGCGGAAGTGGGGATTGTTAGGATTATAATCCTTCCTTGTCCCAACTGGTCTATTAGATTATATTTGCCTAACTTAGGAGACATTTAGTTATTATTGGGTTCACTAGCACCATTGGGTCCACTTGGGCTAATGGGGCCACCTATACCAGTCATTAGAGTGTGGGGACATAGATATTAGAGGTTAACTGCAACTGACTGCACCTTCATGCATCAGTTTATGTGCCTCCTAGACCAAACCCTAGAATTTAGGAGCCACTCGGAGTGTTGGCACCAACCACCTTCAGTTGTTGGTAGTTGGTAACTAGTCAAGCTAATATATGCTCTAGTTACATTTAGTTAGATGTCCTCCAGTTCAATTAGCACTAGTCTTGCATGACTGCATGTGGGAAGGCACCAGTTCTCACCTACCAGATCAATTCAACTAGTTTAACTGATTATAACTAATGGAAAGACTGAATTAGACATCTGGAGTTAGCATAGTGAACTCCAATAGTGATTTAGACACTTCTAGTTAGTTAATCAGTCATGTTGAGTTGGTAGATTTGAATCTTATCTACATGATTCGAATTCTCCTTTATGTAACACCATTGTATAGTGTTGGGATTAATGAAGTTTTGTAATTATACTGAGCAATACTTGTCTGTTTCCTATGTGATTTGTTTTGTTCAATGGGTATTATTCATTTCTCTTACACTACATAATGATTAAAATCTAATGGCACTCATTGCCTTAAGATCAATGGAACATTAATCCTAATATGGTATCAGAGCCTCCTCAGGAAAGCTTCAAGTCTATCTACTCTCCATTGTACACCAGAAGCAATTGGGTTTCCACAAAAGTCCCACAAAGAGTGCCTTGCTTCCTCTGAATTCATTCAGAGTGGCGGTGCGGACGTGACAGACCCTAAAAAAGTGTACATGTCAAGAGGGAAGGCTTGATTATGACATAGGGCGAATTGGTTTTGTTTTTGCAGTGATATTTTGCAGGTTCGACTTCATATGGATTCAAGATTTCTAGTTCCTCTTCTTACTCCATTCACAAGATATTCATAATGGAAATTGAAGATGATTTCATATCTAAAGGGACAAGGTCTCTATGATGTATCTATTGGACTTGGTAAGAGTCTTATGAATATGAGAATGATTGGCTAAATGATGATGATAGAGCTTTTGGAACAATATGTCTGGCCTTTTCTCTAAGCTTGTGCTACCTTATTGATTCTGTTGAATACCCAAAGGATCTCTAGATAGAATTGGATAGAACCTTTGGAAAGCACAATGAGGATCATTATAGCAATTTGGAGAGAACACCCAGCACCACAAGATTTCTTTATTCAAAATTCTCGGCCTCTACTCTCTCTGATGAAGTTGTTCGAGATGAAGAAGAAGCAAAATCTTCCACACAGCCAATTTGAATTGAAGAAAGTCTCATTGGAGTGATTCCTTATCCTATTGCTCTAGAAGTTTACGAGATCTCTGATATCTCATCTTCTCATATGCTTGATCCAGAAGAAGACATTCAAATCTCTATTATTGAAGAAAAACTCTCCTTCCATTCTATGCAAGCATTCTCCATTGATTCTTCTATTTTAAATTCTATGCATAGTTTACCAGTGATTGCTTTAGAAAATAAAGAGGAATTTGATCTTTCTCTCTCTAATGTTGCTACTGGTGTGCAGAAAAGTAATACTTTGGATATTTTGGAAATAATATCAGATTGTAGGAGTGATCCATTCACTTTCATTGATATAGAACTTCCTAAAAATTCATACATGATTGCATGCACCAATACTCAGAATTTTGAAGAAAGAGAAAATTGTGCATCTACCATCTCGATGGAGCACACTCTTGGATCTGATATGAACTTATTTGGATCTGATATGATCTTATTTGGATATGATCTGATATTATTTGGTTCAAGTTTTAAGTTTCAAGATCTTAGCTTCCGGTAATACTTGTAGTTGTTCTCATCAATTTTGGTGTGAACAATCAAGTACCAAAAGTCTCTTTCAAAATTAATGTTGGGGATTTGATGTCAGTTTTCTCTCATGAGTTTGCTGATATTATATTTTTTGCATATTTGGATATTTTGGAAATAATATCATATTTTAGGAGTGATCCATTCACTCTCATTGATCTTGAACTTCCAGGAAATTCCTACATGATTGAATGCGCCAATACTCAGAGTTTTGAAGAAGGAGAAAATTGTGCATCTACCATCTCGGTGGAGCACACACTTGGATATGATATGAACTTATTTGGATCTGATATGATTTTATTTGGATCTGATCTGATATTATTTGGTTCAATTTTTAAGTTTCAAGAGCCTCTAGCCATGCTTGTAGTTGGTCTTATCAATTTTGGTGTGAAAAATCAAGTACTGCAATTCTCCTTCGAAATTGTTGCTGGTGATTTGATGTTAGTATTCTTTTATGAGTTTGCTGATATTATATTTTATGGATATTTGGATATTTTGGAAATAATATCAGATTTGAGGATTGATCCATTCACTCTTATTGATCTTGAGCTTCTAGGAAATTCCTACATGATTGAATGCACCAATACTCAGAGTTTTGAAGAAGGAGAAAATTGTGCATCTACCATCTCGATGAAGCACTTGGATTTGTTCCACACTCTTGGAGCTAATATGAACTTATTTGGATCTGATATGATCTTATTTGGTTCAGGTTTTAAGTTTCAAGAGCTTATAATAATGCTTGCAGCTATTCTCATTAATTTTGGTGTGAAAAATCAAGTACCGCAAGTCTCCTTCAAAATTGTTGTTGGGTATTTGATGTCATTCCACACTCTTGGATATGATATGAACTTATTTGGATTTTATATGTTCTTATTTGAATCTGATCTAATCTTATTTGGTTCAAGTTTTAAGTTCCAATATCCTTCAGTCATGCTTGTAGCTGGTTTCATCAATTTTGGTGTGACAAATCAAGTACCGCAAGTCTCCTTCAAACTTGTTGTTGGGGATTTGATGTTAGTTTCCTCTTATGAGTTTGTTGATATTATATTTTGTGAATCATTGGTTACTTATGAAGCTATATCAGATTATGGAGCTCAGACAATCTCTCTCCATAGTCCTAGGGCTTCTCTACCTATGTATTTGATCACATGCTTGTCTCTTCACATAACTAGTAAAGATGGAGACATTCTACATTCGCCTGGACACTTGCTCCTAACACTTGGGGATGATTTTACCTCACATGGTTTGATGTTCAAGGCTGCAATATATCAATTGCTTGGTCTTTCCTTACATGGTTTGAATTCTCAAGCACTTTTTCTCTCTCATTAGTTGATTTTAGTTGCTCTACATGGGTCCAGTTTTCATCTAGCAGTTGTCTATATATATGATTCAGTTGAGCATATTCTTATTCTTCAAAGAGGAAGATTCCTATAGACATAATCATTTAGTTTGGATTCATAGGTTCACATGCATAGATTCAGTATGTTGCTACACAGAAGAACCATAATACTTCCTTGTTACTGCAAATTGCAGCAAAAGATTTTGCAAGTTTTAAACTTGTTTTTCCTGATTCCTACTTATTTTGAGGGGGGGGGGTGTTTCCCATGAGGTTTTCTCCTATTTTCTCGGTTTATTAAGCAACATTTTTTATTCTTTTATATTGTATATAGGTGACTTTTTCCCATGTTTCTAGGGCTCGCAGTTGTCCAAGTTAGGATTTAGGGGGGGTGTTAAGATTATAATCCTTCCTTGTCCAAACTGGTTTATTAGATTACATTTGCCTAACTTGGGAGTCATTTAGTTATTATTGGGTACACTATTACCATTAGGTCCACTTGGGCTAATGGGGCCACCTATACCAGTTACTAGAGTGTGGGGAACACAAATAGAGGTTAACTGCAACTAACTGCACCTTCATGCATCAGTTTATGTGCCTCCTAGACCAATCCCTACAATTTAGGAGCCGCTGGGAGTGTCGACACCAACCTCCTTCAGTTGTTGGTAGTTGGTAACTAGTCAAGCTAATATATGCTCTAGTTACATTCAGTTAGATGTCCTTCAATTTAGTTAACATTAGTCTTGCATGGTTGCATGTGGGAAGGCTCCATTTCTCACCTACTTCTCACCTACCACATTAGTTCAACTACTTTAACTTATTATAACTTATGGAAATATTGAATTAGACATCCGGAGTTAGCCTAGTGAACTCTAATAGTGATTTAGACACTTCTAGTGAGCCAGTCGGTCATGTTGAGTTGGTAGATTCGAATCTTACGAATCTTATCCACATGATTCAAATTCTCCTTTATGTAACACCATTGTATACTACTGGGATTAATGAAGTTTATACTATAATTATACTGAGCAATGCTTGTTTGTTTCATGTGTGATTTGTTTTGTTCAGTGGGTATTATTCATTCCTTTTACACTGCATAATAATTAAAATCTAATGGCACTCATTTCCTTAAGATCAATGACACATTAATTCTAATAGGGATGTGACTGTTATGGTAATTCTAATAGGGATGTGACTGTTATGGTCCTTCCTTCTACGTGTTCTTATCATTAGCCAGTGGGCCTACTATGGGGAGGAAGTGGACCCCCAATTAGGAAACCTTTTCATTTTGAACGTTTTGGTTTGAGCACAAGGACTTCAAATCATTGGTCTAGCAATGGTGGGATGATTTGGAAGTTATGAGGGGAGCACAAATGTATCAATTTCAACAAAAAATAAAGCGTTGAAAGCAAGGAGTTGTACCTGGAACATAAAGGAGTTTGGAGATATTTTTCAAGACAAGAAACATCTTAGCGAACAATTGGAAGAAATCCAAAGAGAGGGCATGAAGTCAAAGTATAGTGAGGAGCTGAAGCATAAGGAATGAGAAACTTTGGAGCAACCCAATTCCCATGAATGGTAGGAGGAGATCTATAGGAAACATAAGTCTAGAAACCAGTGGCTTCAAGAGGGAGAGCATAACACAAAATTCTTCCACCATTCCATGGTCCATAATAGACAAAAGGCCAAACTAGTGAGACTGAATAAAGAGGATGGACAATATGTGCAGACAGGGGAGGAGATGGTTGAAGAGCTAGTAAATTATTTCGAGACTAACACGAGGGAACACATGAGGGATGAGTCAGAGCACATAGTAAAGATCACTAGGCATATCCCTAATATAGTCACCCCTAATCAAAATGACCTCCTAATGAAACCTGTGGAGCTACAGGAAGTGGAGGAAGTTATGTATCAGATGGCAGATGGGAAGGCTCTTGGTCCTAATGGCTTCACAACCAACTTTTTCCATCATTTTTGGGATCTCATTAATATAGAATTGTGGAGGATTGTGGGGGGATCAAGACATAATAAAGGAGTACTACGGGCCTTCAACTCGACCTTTCTTACCCTCATTCCTAAAACGGAAGGTGCGGATACTCCAGGTAAATTTAGACCCATTGCTTTATGTAGTGTCATCTACAAGATTATTACCAAAGTGATTGCAAATAGATTGAGGTTGGTCCTCCCTAGTCTTGTGGCTCTTGAAAAATCAGGATTTGTGGAGGGTCGACAAATCTTGGATTGTGTTATTCTTGTTTGTGAAGTGATTCATTCTTTGAAAGACACTACAAAACCAGGAATGTTGTTAAATCTAGATATCTCAGAAGATTATGACAAGATAAACTGGCAATTCATGAGAGAAATGTTAAAATCCTATGGTTTTAAACAGGAGAGGATTGAATGGGTTATGAACATGAAATCTAGAAATTTCTTCTCAATTTTTCTTAACAAGTTTCCCACTAAAACTTTTAGCTCTACCCAGGGTATCAGACAAGGGGATCCCTTATCCCCTTTCCTCTTTATTATGATGGTTGAGGGTCTGAGTAGGGTGATTAAGTATATGGTTGAAAGTCGGGATATCAAGGGGCTGCTTCTTCATCCTGGGGATGAAAAACAAACTCATCAGTAATCTATAGATGACACAATGTTGATGAGACATCCTTGTGTTTAAGAAACAAGAACCTTTAAGAAAGGACTAAATATGTTCTATAAAGCTTCAGGCCTAGAAATTAACAATGAAAAGTCTCCGGTGTTTTTCTTCAACACTCCTAAGATTACCCAGAGGAACATTCTTCGTATTCTAGGGTTTCAAGGGAATTCCCTTCCGCCCAAATATTTGGGTTCCTTGTTGGCTGAAGGAATGATTAGGAAAATTTCGTGGGCTGAATTGTTGGATTGTATGTGGGAGAAACTGGCAAATTGGGCATATAGACCGCTTAACTTGGTGAGTAGAATCGTTTTGGAAAAAGTTGTGCTGCAAGCTATGCCTATTTATTTGTTCTCGTCCATGGTGGCTCCAAAGTTGGCAGATCTTAAAGGAAATCAGGAATATACAATGCCAATTCCTATGAAGTTGTAGCCAAGATAAGCATAGGTGGGATCTTGTTAGTTGATAAAAGGTTTGTAAACCAAAAACTCAGGGAGGGTTGGGCCTCTGCGACCGAAAGAAAAATAGTGAGGTGTTGGGAACCAAAATTTGGTGGAACTGGGTCACCCATAAAAAGGAGCCATGGGAAAAACTTTGGCATATTTATTATGTCAGAGAAAGGCAAAGGAATGAACTCATATGGTTTAATAAATACAATCAAGGATTGCACATATAGAGGAATGCCTCCCAAAGAAGAAGCATTATACAGGATCACAACTTTTGGGAAATTAGAAAGGAGGAGGATGAAAATTTGTGGGATGATTCTTGGCAACAGTTACCCAAGATCTCGCTACAATTGAACTCGATGTTGTGTCAAGACTAGGCTAGGGGAAGGGGGTTGATAAAGGTTTTCCAGTTTTGGAGAGAGTAGCAGGCTAATGGGGACTTTCGTGAATGGAATCCTCCAAACTGGTGGAGCCATATATTTTCAGCTGAAGAGATTCCCAGGATTCGAGAGGTTCTTGAGGATAGACATATCAGGATTCGCTGGGGACCGGATAAACTAAGATGGGGATATCACATGAGAGGTAGGATTAATATGAAGGAGGATTATGGTATATGGACAAATCATGAAGGAAATCAAGTTGATAAAATTTGGAAAAAGGTGTGGAATCTTAATCCATGGCTGAAGGTGGCCTCTTTCATTTAGCTTGTCACCTATAGACGAATCTTAACAAGGGAAAATCTGCAGAAACGGGGTGTGTATGGACCTTTCCAATCATGTCCATTGTGTCGTGTGGAGGAGGAAACCTTGAACCACTTATTGGAATCATGTTCTAATTCCTTGACACTCTGGGACAAAGGAGATGAGATATTTCGAAGATCGAAACGAGTGCGGGGAAAACTAGAACAAACGTTCAAGGAATGGGATATTAAATCCTTTCAGAACCCATTATTCTCAACATATGGCTAATCTTCCTAGGGTTCCTTGTACGAAATAACAGATTTTTTCAGGAAAATATGAGCACGAGTTGGCAGGTTTGGAGCAAGGTGGAAACCCATATCCAGGAAACGATCAGGATCACAAAGTGGGATGAAAAGGATTAGGACATGGTGGGTTGGGAGAAAAGAATTTTGAATGGTTGGGGTATAAGTACTTCGTCCATGGCTAGGTTTGACTCAAACCTAAAAGGGCTTCACTGGATAGCCCGTCGAAATGGTTTCTCCCACCATAAGGCCATTTTAAACTGAATTTTGATGGGCCTTCGAAAGGAAACCCTGTCCTGGCTTAACTTGGAGGAGTGATCAAAATCTCTGAAGGAAGCATTGTGCAGGTTTATCATGGTTTCATTGGCTACAAAACGAATAATGCAACCGAGTTGGAAAGCCTTTGTTTGGTTTCCAACCATGGATAAGAGTCGACAGTGGTTGAGGGGGATTAGAATGTCATCATCCAAATGGTGAAGAAGCTCAAGAAGGGACAATGGATAAAAAAGGTGGCAAAAAACTGGCACCTAAATTACAGGTTGAAGATATTTTTCGAGTGCATGAAAGAACCTCGTTCTTGGGTCTTTTCTCACGTTAAACAAGATGGAACGAGGTGGTAGATTATTTGGAAAATGTGGGGGAAAATCGAAAGGATAGGAACATGGTTGGGCGGATATCAAGCTTTCATGACTCTAACTAGGCCATTCATTGAAACCATCTAGTGGCTTGAGATCTACAATGTGTGCAAGAAGAAAGGGACAACATGAGGCAAGGAGAGGATCACCATGATATGCCCCACATGACAAAGAGTGTGGCCACCTGGAGTAATCATGACCCTCCTTCTATGGACGACAATCGTACTAACCAATTAAAATTCCTCCCAATAGAACAATTAAATACCATCCCTGGTCATGGTGAGGTGCAGTTATGGCAAGTACCTCGATCACAGGATGAGGTACGATAATATAATGTGGAAATATAGCGGATTTGCAGGGTTTATCCAACAATCAATAATGCAATACACTTGATTAATGACAACCATTACGATGGGGCTTTGTGGGATCGTTATAAAAATGAATGGAAGCTTCGGTTTCAACTTAAGTTTCTCTTTAGATCCTCCCCTTCTGAGTTCTTTCATCATTTTATCCAAATCTTGTTGAGGGTTGAAGAAGGATTGTCTCCTAAGACAATTACCATGGCTCCAAGGGGGATGAATACTAAGAGGGTCAAGAAGAGAGAGGGGAAGGGTAAAGTTGTGAGGGGAGGAATACTAAAAGGGTCGAGAAGAGAGAGGGGAAGGGTAAAGCTATGAGGGTTACCCAAGATCACAAAAAGGCTACACAAACAACCCGTTTCTTTAAAGACATGATTCTGCCAATTATCCATGATGAGATTGAGAGAGTAGATAAGGGGTTATGGGAGCAGGTCAATTCCATCGATATTGTTGATATCAAGAAGGAGGTGGCTGAGTGGGTGGTCGATCTGGGGTCAAATACGTGGAGGTTTTCTGGATATGACTGTTGAGAAACCCTAGTAGGATGGAGGTTGGAAACCTAGTTTAAACCCTAGCATGATGGAGGTTGGAAATATGGTTGAAACCTAAGCACTAGTTGTTATGGTTGGTAGTGGACTCGGATTCCAGTAGTTTGCATAAGATGACCTAGTACCAACCAAGTAAAACTAGTGGGAATTTCAATTTTTTCTCTACTATTTGACCTATATCAGTTTAGGGTTTAGATTTTAGTTGGGTAACACCTCCATCCATTGTTGTCACTTTCAGGGTTTTTGTTAGTTTGGTCTATTGTAGTTTTTCTGTTATTTCTAGAACTTTGCTAAATTGGGGCGTTTCTGGCATAGATGGAGGTATCATATGAGGTCACAGGCTTTCGTCGGTCTACCCAGGTACCTCAGCCACTTGTTTGGATGTTACATGGCCTTATGCATGATAATGCACATGGGTCTCCACTAAGTCATAGAGGATGTAATAGTGATAGTTGGCAGGTCATTTCAAAAGGATCACTGATTCATGGTATCAAGGATAATAGGGTTTGAAATAAACCTCAATCCCAGATAATTTATTCACCTTATGCATCGGATATGGGGTTAACACTTGGTCCCTCTGTTAATAACTTGATTGCTCCTTCTCCGGTTCCAGAGCCTGATTATCGAGGGTGTTCTCACCATTATCGAGTGGTCGGGGGAAGGAGATTTAAATATTCTGATCTTAGTGGTCAAAAGGTGAGAACTCGTAGAAGGATCAAGGTTGAACGAGATTGAAAAGAAGAATAATTGTATGTCCTTGGTAAGGAATTGAATTTGGATATGGTGGAGGGACTTTATTCGAAGGCGTTATTGGGTAGATTTGAGTATGCGAAGTTTTATGGGGTTGACATTATCGAATGGATCACTAAATAATGGAAACATCTTATTAATCAAGTGTCACGGGTCATCATGTCGATAAATGGTTGGATTTACTTTCATTTTTTATCACAGGATAATTGAAATATTATTGAGTCCTATTATTGGGTGGTGGGTGTTAGTTCCTTGGTGCTATGTCGTTGGCACTCTACATTCAATCCATGAAGGAGAAACATTTGCGATGCCACCTTTGGGTTTTATTACTAGGTTGGACATTACAAGGTTGGAACTTCAAGGATTTTTTGGCAGTTGGTAATATTATTTGTCATTTCATCATGGTGGAGGAATGTACCTTTATGACACATGAGAGGATATTTCCAAAAATTATGGTGGACATGGACGTTTCAGAAGGGTTACTTGACACAGTGGAAATCCATTAGAATGGTGGTATTTTCTCTCAACATTGGACTATTGGAAAATCCCCTTTCGTTGTTTTCGCTATTGTGGTACTGGTCACCTGAGTTATGATTGTGGTAAAGGAGTGAGGTCTGACTCTGAAGACTCATTTGGTCAGAAGGTGAAGACATCAGTTGCAGAATGTGTGGATTTCCCATTCCATTGGATGTTGAGATGGCTTATCGTTTTATGGGTAAGTTCCATGCATTCTTACCCATGTTACGTCAATCTTTGTCTATTGATGACAATATGGGGGGTATGTCCATTTCTATCCTTTTGGGGGGTGCAGATACCCTAGATAAATTACCTAATGTGACGTCTACTGAGCCTCCTATTAATTATCTTCGGTAATGGTAAGGATGGATTCATATTTGGTTACCACTAAAGTTCAAGGGGGTTGTCTTTTGTTTCTAGGGGTTTGGATGTTGTCAAACCTTCGGGTGGAAAAGGTCCTTTTAATATCTATTTATCCCCATCTTCCCTTGATGAAGATTGCGAAGTGGATTTGAAACTTTCTCCTCTTCCGATGGAGAATCCAGAAACTAGGGTTCCTTTACATACCTTTGTTGAGAGGGTGGATGAAAAGGATTCAAATGATTTGTGTATCCCCATTTCTTTTGTTTGGTTCCAAAATATGACAACCCATAAGAAGAATAGATCTAAGATTTTTTTCTGAAGGTTCAGACCCTCTCCTTTGTGTTTTAACCCTACATTATCTACCATGATGTCGATGGTTGTTGTTTGATCTTATGACTCTCCCTCAAAAATTTCATCTAGGGCCCTTAGAGATTATTCGTCACCATGAGAGGTTTCTTAATGATATTTTTTTCCCTCAACGTTCATAGTTTTAGAAATTCACCTAAAAGAATTGCCTTGAAACGGTTGTTGGATAAATTTGGCTTGGTTGTTGTTCTTCTTTAGGAAACTATGATCACTTTCTTAAGATCGGACCTGGATGGAAATGTTGTGGTATGGAATCTTTGGGTCACTTGGGCGGTTTACTCATGGCTTGGGATACTTCTGTTACTGATTTTAAACCATATCATACATGTGCGGGCATCTTGATTGAAGGAAGAGTTTGACGATTGAAAAAACCTTTGTCTCTTCTGAATATCTATGGCCCCTATAACTACAAGAAATATTTTTGGGATAAGCTCATATCCTATGGTGTATTAATGAACCCTTCCCATATCGTTGCTAGTTATCTAAATCTAACTCTAACATATGAGTAAATTTGGGGTAACAAAGTTATCTCTGATCCCTTGGCCAATTATTTCTCGATTATTTTTTAGCAGGTAAAGTTGATTGATGTAGTGTCGTCCTTCTTAACCCCTACTTGGTCAGATGGTAGATTGGGTGTTGTAGGAATTACTAAAAGACTTCACATATTTTGGTAACTAAAAGATTGGATTAAAAAATGGGGAAGTTCAAATCCCGGGCAGTTCTGACAGGGATTTGTGATCATAAAGTTATTATCCTTCAAATAGATTACTCCTTGAAGCATGTTCACTACCCCTTTAAATTCAATCGTACTTTGCTGGGGTATACATATTTTTGTCAATTGGTTAACTCTAATTGGAACTCTTTTGATGTGTCACAAATTCCCTCCCCTATGCAGAGACTGATTAGGTAACTGGATTTATTAAGAATGTATGTTATTAAGTGGGAAAGAGAGAAGAAACGAAGCAGTTGATTTGAGTTATTAGAGACTGAAAAGAATTTGGAACAGTTGGGTAACCAAACAGATGAACAACTTTTCTCGATGGACACAAAATCTGAATTATTTAACCTTGAAAGCAAGAAGGCAAAGATTCTATCTCATTTTGAATCTATCTAGAGGATTAAAAGTTGTGCTTTGTGGGTACTGAAGGGGGATTCCAATTCAATTTCTTTCTAGAGATATGCCTTGCAGCGCAGGAATATCGACTCTATACGGGAGTTACATAATGGGGACTGTTAACGCAAAAAATTGCTCACCTAGCTCTATATGGTCTAAACCACATACATACATCATTTCCCTACCATTTTTCCTTCATAACTATGGTTTGCCTTCATTCTCTCTCAAAAAAGGCCAAAAAACCCATAAAAAGGCCAAAAACACACGCAAAAGGGCTACAACCCCACAAAAGGCTGAAAACACAAAAATGGCTTAAAACCCTAAATAGGGTTCCAAAACCCTAAAAAAGAGAAAAGGACAAAAAACCTATAAAATACTGTGGAGGTATCCATCACAAGATTCACTTATTCCTTCTTCCATTATTCTATTTCATGAGTACAATGAGAAACCATTATTCTCAAACTACTCACATCATTTTTCCAATCATTCCATAGCCCTGCCATCCCCCATCCGGTACGTTGAGGCATCCTCTGTACTAACTGGCCTGTGGAGAGGCGACCCATTTCCAAGTTTGGGGCACAGTGGCTCATTTTCAAGATAAAAGGGAAGAAGGCCACTACTTGTCATGTTTTTTGTTTATTTAGTTTAGTTGTATTTTCTTACTGGTTTTTTATTTATTAATATTATTGTTTGTTGTAGCTCTTTTTCATGAACTCTAGCCTTCTGTCTCATTGACAGAAGGGAGGTGCTTTTGCATGTATCAAGGGTGAAAACCCTGCTACAGTTTTGGTGACCATACTATGGAGATCCTCTTGGATCCCTTGTTTTGCAGGTGTTTATTTTGTTTTTACTCCCAACTGTCACTGATCGAACCCCCAGGCGACCGATCTGAACCTATATGACACCTGTCACATGCCCCAAATTGCAAAACATTTTATGTTTTAAGAAACATTATGTTATATTTTTTTATAAAGTTTGTAATTAATGACCAAGTGGGGTCAAGGATAATTGAATGTAATTACTGAATATTTTATTAATTAATAAATGAAAGATGAGACAACAGCTTAAGGAAGCCGTTAAATGAGTGTATTACTGGTCACTTGGTGGAGTAGGTTGGGTTGAGAACAGATTGACACTTGGTAGCATCCTCAAATTACTTCTAGCTGTTGCAGGAGGCAACTTCCCTATTTTTGTGGTCATGTTCTCGAAGAAAGTGGAACAAGACCAGGTGGCTCATTAAGTGAAAACTGGCCCAAACGACCTAGGCATGCTAATAAAACTTCCCATTGAAAACAACCGAGGCTGCTCATTCTTGACTTGTGAACATTCTGAGTGAATGAAGTGCACAAGAAATTTCGATGGAGGGGACTAGCTGAAGTTTGATTTGAGTGAAAAGTGCTGAAGATATGAACTAGTATAGCTATTCTAAGCTGAGTTCATACTGTTGCATGCAGAACATATTTACTGTTGAACACTCATTAGAGTTGCAGAGGATTACTAAACTACATCTCTCACCTAGTACTCCTACCAAGGGGACCAGGAGACAAGCTCGGGGGTCCTAATATTTGCAGTTCAGCTTTCTCCGGGAGTTGGTTGGGAGGAACAGGTTCCTTAAGTTGTTGTCACCTCTTCTACATTTCCAGGTTCTACATGATTTATCTAGTTTTTCTAATTTCATATTTACATCTAGAAGTATTGAGTTTAAGCAATAATGTGTTATGCTTCTATTCTATTGTTGCTAGGTTAGTTAATGAAATATTTTACTGTGAAAAGATAGTCAAATGTTGGCTTAGATATAGATTAGGGTAAATGATTAGAAGAATTTCCAGTTTTATTGATAGATAAAAAAAATACCTAACTGTATTTTTCCACACCTTTTTAAAGGTAGTACTCTAGTACAATAGGTTAGATTAATTTCTGATAAGAATCGAAAGAACTTTGCTTGAATGTGTTAATTTAATTTCTATAGATTTTATAAGAGTTTTTTTTTTCTTTTCCATGTGGTTCACTAATCGGCTTGGCCGACCGTTACATCCACGAAATAATTTCTGGTGGACCCACCCGAAGGGGCCTCACACCCGCGGCCACTGCGTGCCTAACGCCAAGAGAGTCTATGAGAATGGATCCCGCGACCTCACATGCTGGGAGGCCTAACTACGAGTACTCGACCGATTGAGCTAACTCTTGGGGATGGATTTTATAAGAGTTTATCATAAGTACGTTATTATTTTCTATTCCAACGGTTTTGCTTAGACAAGTACAATGTCATAGCATAAACAAACCTGTATCTAGGAAAGATGAAAATACATATATATTTAGTCTGTGTATTTATTTACATAGTAGATAGAATATATTACTGTAAGCTTATTATTATAGTAATTAAAGACATTATAAAAAAATACAGAAATTAAGTAGGGTTAACTAAAGAAACAACAAAATAAGGCTAGAAGTTTACTAAGATAATTTCATCATTAAACTAAGTAAAATGAAACTAGAATAACATTATAATCAAATACTAACTATGTATTAATCTAAGAGTAATTCGGGTTCTATAAATAAAACCTATTTTGAAGAAAAATTGTCAAATATGACTATATTTACCTTCTTATTTTACTAGCAGCCAAATTATCCAGTTTCACAAAGAAACTAATTAAAGCATACATACTTCATTTGTATAACTATAAGTATCTAATAGATGAATATATAAAAAAAATTAAATACATCATCCATAAGAAAAAGTATTAAAACTGTATGGAATTTACAAACTAAGATAAATTAAATAAGGCCCTTTCAAATATTTTAACCCAGTAATTACAGTAAAGACTCGGGAGGTATTATTCATCCTTTTTCCTTATCTCTTTGCTGAAAATTTTTCTTACTGACAGTAAAAACCAAATTCTGATACAAAAGTCAACTGTCTAAACTTTTTTATTTATCTTTTAATCAAAATGAAAACAACTATGAACAAAGAACATAATATACTTCTTAAAAATATTCTTTAATTATTTTATTCATCAAACAAATATAAACTTACAGTAGCAACAACTCTGTGTAGGATAATTTAAACAAAATTGAAGATAAACCAGAACAAATAAAGATCTTACAGCCTGCCATCATCTTCTTAAAACCACAGTAAATTTATATATTATCAAGTATATAAGTACAAAACAGTAAGCTTGGAGCTTATTCAAAATAGAAATAGCATCTAAACCCTAACCCTGACTGTAACCATATCAGTTACGGCCTAAAAACCTTTTACAAACAAAGTCACTGCTTAAAATCCTGTACAAAACAACTTCTCGTGTAACCAAAAACTATGGCCATGAAGACCCAAAAGAATTCCATCGTGATATAGCACTAGGGCTTCAAAGTTTTCTTCATAAAACATCACAGTCTCGGCCCATGGCCTTCCAAAACGAATAAACCAAAATGTATCCACAGCCAAGCAGAATCCAAAAACCAAGTGACAGTATCACAAACACACCATACAACCAGTGCAGGAATACCTAAGGAGAAACCAAGGCTTACCAGGTTAGAAACGAAGCGTGGAGTCCATGTAGGGTATTCTTCAGTGGTTTCCAACACCCCCTTTTTAATTCAAGTACCTGCACATTGAAATCATTGAATTTTAAAACCCATACAAATAATTAAGGAGATAAGTCTATGAATGGAGCAAAAATAATTATAACTTGTTTAAAAAAACACTGAATATTCTTACCTGAAAATGGATTCTTAGCCCCGTAGAGGTAATGTGCACGCATAAACCCTAGCCAAAAATAAGGGTACAACAAGCTTCAATAAATCACTATCAGAAGAAACCACAACGCGCAGTGTTCAAGCCCGAAATTGAAAACCACGGTGAAATAGAGGACAGTTAACCCTATACCCAACAGGAACGCTCAAATAGACGGATAAGACCACACTATGACAATTTCAAAACCGTGCTCACACTATCAAGTCCATTCTCACTGCACCAATGTGTGGATGGTAGCAATTGCATAGTCAAAGTAACAACAGGGGTAGCGTTTACAGAGCTAGGGTAACGACGGCGGAGGGCTCATATATAGAGTAAAACAATGGCCACGTAATTCCTGTTTGCAGATGAACTCGAAATGGCATAAAGAGGCTTGTACTCAAATGGTTTAAGGAATGAAAAAAAAGCCTTGTGTCCATGAGCCGACATCTTTTCCACTTCACAACATAGACAAGACAAAATGCGATTTTTAGGGTTTAGGATAGTTTAATGTTGCCCCCAAAGTCAACAAAACCTAACCACCGAACTTTGACCACATGGCTTCAAATTTATTTGCGAAGTGTGGGTTTTATGGTATAGTTCGAGGCCCTTTGGAGCTTCCTGCACACATTAACATTTATAAAGGAACTTTTGGTTACAATACTTTCATATCATTCCATAACCCTAACGAATAGTGTGGGAAGGTAGTAATTATACTAAGGTTTATATTTATGATTTACAATTATCGGAAATAGGTAAACACTTATGTAGAGAAATTCTTCAATATGATTTGCATAATAAACAACACTTTACGAGAAACCATAGCATTGTAAAAGATCTTGTAAAATACCTTGTAAAAGACCTAATCTTTGATGTATGTGTGTTTGCAAACAAAGGATGTTGTATAACTTGATTTTGTTAGTCTAGGTATTAAACTTAGATTCCTATACCCCCTTATGAGATGAAGTTCATACGAAGGTTAAATGGGATAGATTTGTTTTATAGAAAATAATCCTTCATCTTTACACAAAAACCAATAATAATATAGTTTAAGATATAATTTTTTGTGTTATCGCATCCCTATTTGGTAAGTACCAGAACAGTTAGTAAACTGTCTATGCACTAGGTTTTATCTCCATGTGTGAATGACAACCATTATACTTATGATTATATCTAGATTCAGGTTTTCTAAGTTTACCTAATTTGGATAGTGATGAAATGAGTACCCTTGAATTACTAGGGTGTTAAGTAATAAGCTAATAAGAGGACTTGCTATATTAATTACCGTTCACTAGAAGTACAAACCGGATCTAAGCTGATAATAGACTAATAAAAATTAGATGAACGAGTTATAGTTGAAGCAATGGAAGAACAACTGAACTATGTTCAGTTTACTAGACACTTATGTTACCATAAGGCTAATTAAAACATAAATACATACAGATCAACGATACCTCATTTATTTGCTCAAAGCTGTAAATAAATAAATTTACTAGCATTATATTTTATGCTAGTTGAGATAATAATCTCGATATGGAAACTGGTTACAAGTTGTCTTACTTGTATAAGACCTGTAAAAGAAGCATCACTTCACTGCATTAGCGAAAAAGCTAAGTAAGCCTCGATCTCAACTGAAGTTCCTTCATATTTTCGCAAAACAGTAAAGCAAACTTAACAATAGTAAGTAAACAAATGTTTCAATTCCTGTTGTTCCAAATCACAACTTGCTAAATCAAATCCTTATTAATGAATTACGAAAACAAACAATTAAGTATGCAAAACTAGAAATTAACAAAATAATTAGTTCTAGTTTAAGCCTGTTTAGGTTAACCGTTGACAGTTAGATGTTCCTCAGTAGTGACGATTGCAAACATTTAATGCTATATGAAATTTTTTAAATTTTACGAATTTTTGGAGTATTACATGTGGTATCAGAGCACACGTTCAGACACTAGGCCTGAATGAGGCTCAACCTGCATAGATAAACAATAGATTTAATGCATGCATACTGATTATTATTTTTTTCTTTGAAATGTTTTTTCGAGAAAATTTTTCTGAACTAAACTGCAGGTATGGAAAGACTCAAGGAATATGCAAATGAAGAGTCCTCGTTTAATGAACAAAGTAATACTAGAAGAGAAATTAGTTCAGGAAGAAATAACTAATAACTCTTCATAATTATTACAAACTGTTAAGGAATTAAGAGCTGAGATGGAAACAATAAAAAAGGAAAATGAAAGAATTCTGACAGCTCAAGAGGAGCTGAACCAGCTACTAATGGAAAAATTCCCGAATGAAGAAAAAGATAAACATACAGGATCTGAAGATATGTCCGTTCAACACAAAAGTAAAAATTCTAAACCATCTAGAATCAAAAGTAGTTTGTCCTTTGAGATTTATGGTGATTCACATAGGAAGAATTATCAGTACACCAATGATAGTAGCAAAGATAATTATCATTCAAGAAAAAGAAAATTTAATCCTTATGAAGAAATTTCAGGAGAATTTAAGAAAATAAAACCACCAACTTTCAATGGTGAAACTGAGAAAGGAGAAGAGGTTGAATCATGGTTGTCTGGGATGAAGAAATATTTTCAAATCGACAATTACTCAAATCAGCTAAAAGCAAGAATGGCCATTTATAACCTAACTGGGAAGGCATATATTTGGTGGCAGGACCTAAAACAAGTAAAAGGTATTAGGGAAAAGAACATTAACTGGAGTACCTTTAAGAAATACTTCAAAAATAAGTTCTTGTCAGAACAGTACTACGAAGAGTGAGCTAAGGAATTTTATGAACTAAAGCTGGGAACAATGAACATGAAAGAATTAAACAGTAAATTTTTAAGTATGCTATGATACGTGCCTTACATTGTGGACGAGAATCCTAAGGTACAACGGTTTCTAAGTTGTTTACCTTTTCATATAAAAGATAGAATTGAATATGATAATCCAAAAACCTTAGAGGAGGCTATGCGAAAGGCGAATTTTTGCTATGAGTAGAACCGCAAAAAGGAAAGTATGTCCAACTGGAAGGCTAAAAGATCTAATAATTTTGAACAGAAGAAGAAAGATTTCGTACCTAATCGCAGTTTTAGGAATAATAACACACGTAATTTTCCTAATAAGAATTTCCAAGGGAATAAAGGTAATTCACAATTAAACCCAAATGGTCCTAGAAATAAAGAACCTGTTAATAATCATAGTAATTACACCAAGAATAATGAACGAAAAGAACCAGTAAAATGTTGGGAATGTAATGGTCCTCATTATGCATCAATTTGCCCCAACCAGAAAAAGACTGTCAGCAACATACATAAGGTGCAGAAGGAGATGACTGTTGGTGATCTGGCGAGGACAATGCCCAAGATCAACGCAACACTGGAAAACAAGCAGGCGGATTATCAAACTTCCATGGTGGAAGTGGAAGGTAAGCTGAATCAAACACCTATATCTATTTTAATTGACCTAGGGGCTAGCTTAAGTTATATTTCTCTTGATTTAGTAGAAAAAAGTAAGTTATCAGTAGAAAAATTTGCAAAGTCATGGTTAGTTTAGCTAGCTACTGGCGCAAAAAGAAAAGTGATTAGTTTTGTAAAAGATTGTACTGTAAACATGGATCAGTTTGAAACCTCTGTGAAGCTTAATGTATTACCTTTAGGTTCTTATGATATGTTAATTGTTATGGACTGGTTAGAACATCATAGAGTAGTTCTGAACTATTTCGATAAAACTTTTACTTGTGTAAATAATGAAGGACAAACAGTAAACGTAAGATGAATCCCTAGGAAAATAGCTATCAGACAAATCTCTGCTTTGCAATTAAAGAGAGTTGCTCGAAAGGGTTGTAAATCATTTACTGTAACTGTAATTAACGAAGAACATACTAATAACGAAGATAACCTAAGACAATAAGATATTCCAATCCTGAGGGGGTATTCAGATGTATTTTCGGATGAAATTCTAGGATTGCCTTCGAAGAGGGAGTTAGACTTCACTATTGAGTTGGTACATGGTGCAGTGCCTAGCTCAAAAGCCCCTTATCGGATGAATATATTGGAATTAAATGAATTAAAATCACAGTTAAAAGAACTTATTGATAAGAATTATATCAAAACCAATGTGTCTCCTTGGGGAGCACCTGTTATTTTCGTTAAAAAGAAGGACGGTACTCTACGTTTATGTATAGATTACCGTCAACTTTATAAAATGACCACAAAAACAGGGAAGTTGAGGGAAGAAATTCTAGTGGAGTCAAAAGTGTGAAGAAAGTTTTAAAAAGTTAAAAACATTATTATCTACTACACCGATCTTAAGAATTGCTGATCCTAATAAAGAATTTATAGTATGTACTAATGCATGCAACGACGGTCTAGGTGGAGTTTTAACTCATGAAGGACACATAATTGTGCATGAGTCTAGGAAGCTTAAGATTCATGAGAAAAACTATGCAACCTACGACTTAGAGTTGGCTTCCATCATACATGCCTTGAAGATGTGGCGACATCACTTAATCGGAAGAAAGTTTATATTATTGACAGATAATAAAGGATTAAAATATGTGTTGGATCAACCTAACTTAAATGCAAGGCAAGCGAGGTGGCTAGCTTTCCTTTGCGAGTACAATTTTGAAATCCAACATATTAAGGGAAAAGAAAATATGGTTGCTGATGCTCTAAGCAGGAATGCAAAACTAAATTTTGTAGCAGCAATCAACACTTATAAAACAGATTTAGAAGAAAATCTAGAGGAAGGAGTAAGATTGGATGAAAACTATCATAAATTACAAGCAAAAGTAACATAAAATTTAACTGAAAGTTTAAGTACAGGGTATAGTCTAAACGAAAATGGATTATTACTATATAAAGATGGGATGTATATACCTAATGTACCTAAGATTAAGTTATTGATTTTAAATGAAATTCATAAAACTCCTTACTCAGGACATCCTGGTTATCAGAAGACTACAACCATGTTATAGGAGGATTATTTTTGGCCAAACATGAAGAATGAATTGGTAGAATACATTGCCAAGTGTTTTGAATGTCGACAAGTTAATACTGAACACCAACATCCAGCCGGATTACTTTAGCCATTACCTATCCCTAGCTGGAAGTGGGAAATAATTAGTCTTGATTTTATTACAGGTCTACCTAGAAATTAAAATCTGAATGACTCAATAATGGTAGTCGTTGATAAACTTAGTAAAGCAGCTCATTTTATACTTGTAAAAACCACTTACAAGGCTGCTAATATTGCTGATATATTCATGAAGCAAATATTTCATCTACATGGAATACCAAAAGTTATAATTTCAGATAGAAACCCTAAGTTTACGAGCAATTTCTGGAGTCTTTATTTAAAGGACTGAATACTACTTTAAATTTCAGTACCTCTTTTCATCCCCAGATAGATGGACAGACTGAAAGAGTGAATCAAGTGTTGGAAGATATGCTCAGAATGTATGTTAAGGAACAACCAGGTAAATGGGAAGATTACTTACACCTAGTAGAGTTTGCTTACAACAATCACTACCAAGCTTCAACAAGATACAATCCATTTGAAATTTTGTATGGCAGGAAGTGAAATACCCCCATTTAATGGAGTAACCCAGTTGACAGGTTAGTATTAGGACCTGAACTACTAAAAGAGATGGAGTTAATTGTAAAACAGATGCAAGGTAATTTGAAAGTTGCGCAAGACAGAGAAAAAAGTCAAGCAGATCTTAAATGAACTCAAAAAGAGTTCCAAGCGGGTGAACATGTCTTTATAAAGGTAAGGCCTAAAAAACGTTCCTTGAGATTAAGAAGTTGTGCTAAGTTAGCACCCTGATATTGCAGACCTTTTGAGATGCTGTCCAGAATGGGACATGTGGCATATCAATTGGATTTGCCACCAAATTTGAAGTTTTATAATGTTTTTCATCTTTCTGTGTTAAAAAAATATGTACATGAATGCTACTCATGTTATAAATTGGAATGATGTGCAGGTGGAACCCGAAGGATATTTTTTGGTGGAATCGGATTGTATCCTCGAAAGGAGGGAGAACTTGCTTCGAAATCGTACAATTGGTCAAGGATAATCATACCTTAGTCTAGAAGAAG
The DNA here is from genome assembly GCA_001517045.1 of Pseudotsuga menziesii. Lineage (NCBI taxonomy): Eukaryota > Viridiplantae > Streptophyta > Pinopsida > Pinales > Pinaceae > Pseudotsuga > Pseudotsuga menziesii. The sequence continues at coordinate 580,542 of LPNX010910755.1, read as the reverse complement.
CCACCTGCAAATTGGAGAGTCATATGCGGGCTGCATATCCAATTCTATTCCAGGGAAATTCCAAGAACGAAGAATAAATAACATCGAGGACGATGTTAGAATTTAAGGGGGTGTGTATGTCACATGCCCCAAATTGCAAAACATTTTATGTTTTAAGAAACATTATGTTATATTTTATTATAAAGTTTGTAATTAATGACCAAGTGGGGTCAAGGATAATTGAATGTAATTGTTGAATATTTTATTAATTAATAAATGAAAGATGAGACAACAGCTTAAGGAAGCTGTTAAATGAGTGTTTTACTAGTCACTTGGTGGAGTAGGCTAGGTTGAGAGCAGATTGACACTTGGCAACATCCTCAAACTACTTCTAGCTGTTACAGGAGGCAACTTCCCTATTTTTTTGGTCATGTTCCCCAAGAAAGTGGAACAAGAGCAGGTGGTTCATCAAGTGAAAACTGACCCAAAAGACCTAGGCATGCTAATAAAATTTCCCATTGAAGACAACTGAGGTTGTTCATTCTTGACTTGTGAACATTCTGAGTGAATGAAGTGCACAAGAAAATTCGATGGAGGGGACTAGCTGAAGTTTATTTTGAGTGAAAAGTGCTAAAGATATGAACTAGTGTAGCTATTCTAAGCTAAGTTCATACTGTTGCATGCAGAACAAATTTACCGCTGAACACTTAGTAGAATTGCAGAGGATTACTAAACTACATCTCTCACCGAGCACTCCTACCAGGAAACAAGCTTGGGGTTCCTGAGATTTGGAGTTCAACTTTCTCGAGTAATTGGTTGGGAGGAACAGGTTCCTTAAGCTGTTGTCACCTCTTCTACATTTCCAGGTTCTACATGATTTATCTAGTTTTTCTAATTTCATGTTTAGATCTAGAAGGATTAAGTTTAAGCAATAATGTGTTATGCTTATGTTCTATTGTTGCTAGGTTAGTTAATGAAATATTTTACTGGGAAAAGATAGTCAATTGCTGGATTAGATATAGATTAGGGTAAATGATTAGAAGAATTTCCAGTTTTACTGATAGATAAAAAAATACCTAACTGTATTTTTCCACACATTTTTAAAGGTAGTACTCTAGTACAATAGGTTAGATTAATTTCTGATAAGAATCGAAAGACGTATGCTTGAATGTGTTAATTTACTTTCTACAGATTTTATAAGAGTTTATCATAAGTACGTTATTCTTTTCTATTCCAGATGTTTTACTTAGACATAGTACAATGTCATAACATAAACAAACTTGTATCTAGGAAAGATGAAAATACATATATATTTAGTATGTGTATTTATTTACATAGTAGATAGAATATATTAATGTAAGCTTATTATTATAGTAATTAAAGACATTATAAAAAAATACAGAAATTAAATAAGTAGGGTTAACTAAAGAAACAACAAAATATGGCTAGAAGTTTACTAAGATAATTTCATCATTAAACTAAGTAAAATGAAACTAGAATAACATTATAATCAAATACTAACTATGTATTAATCTAAGAGTAATTAGGGTTTTATAAATAAAACCTATTTTGAAGAAAAACTGTCAAATATGACTATCTTTACCTTCTTATTTTACTAGCAGTGAAATTATCCAGTTTCACACATAAACTAATTAAAGCATACATACTTCATTTGTATAACCATAAGTATCTAATAGATTAATATATAAAAAAACCAAATACATCATCCATAAGAAAAAGTATTAAAACTGTATGGAATTTACAAACTAAGATAAATTAAATAAAGCCCTTTCAAATATTTTAACCTAGTAATTACAGTAAAGACTTCGGAGGTGTTATTCATCCTTTTTCCTTATCTCTTTGCTGAAAATTTTGCTTACTGACAATAAAAACCAAATTCTAATACAGAAGCCAACTGTCTAAACCTTTTATTTATCTTTTAATCAAAATCAAAACAACTATGAACAAAGAACATAATAAACTTCTTAAAAATATTCTTTAATTATTTTATTCATCAAACAAATATCAACTTACAGTAGCAATAACTCTGTGTAGGAAAATTTAAACAAAATTGAAGATAAACCAGAACAAATAAAGATCTTACAGCCTGCCATCATCTTCTTAAAACCACAGTAAATTTATATATTATCAAGTATATAAGTGAAAAACAGTAAGCTTCGAGCTTATTCAAAATAGAAATAGCATCTAAACCCTAACCCTGACTATAACCATATCAGTTACGGCCTAACGACCTTTTATAAGCAAAGTCACGGCTTAAAATCTTGTACAAAACAACTTCTCCTGTAACCAAAAACTATGGCCATGAAAACCCAAAAGAATTCCATCGCGATACAACACTAGGGATTCAAATTTTTCTTCATAAAACATCACAGTCTCGACCCATGGCCTTCCAAAACGTATAAACCACAATGTATCCACGACCGAGCAGAATCCAAAAACCAAGTGACAGTATCACTAAAACACCATACAACCAATGCCGGAGAACCTCAAGCGAAACCGAGGCTTACTAGGGTAGAAACGAAGCATGGAGTCCATGCAGGGTATTCTTCAGTGGTTTCCAGCACCCCCTTGTTAATTAGAGTACTTGCACATTGAAATCATTGAATTTTAAAACCCCTACAAATAATTAAGGAGATAATTCTATGAATGGAGCAAAAAGAATTATAACTTGTTTTTAAAAAAAACTGAATATTCTTACCTGAAAATGGATTCTTGGCCCCGTAGAGGTAATGTGCATGCTTAAACCCTAGCCAAAAATAAGGGTACAATGAGCTTCAAGAAAGCACTGTCAGAAGAAAACACAATGCGCAGTGTTCAAGCCCAAAATCGAAAACCACAGCGAAACAGAGGACAGTTAACCCTATACCCAACAGGAACGCTCACATAGACAAATAAGACCACACTAGGACAATTTCAGAACCGTGCTCACACTATCAAGCCCATTCTCACTGCACCAATGTATGGATGGTAGCACTTGCAGAGTCAAAGTAACGACAGGGGTAGCATTTACAGAGCTAGGGTAACAGCGACGGAGGGCTCATATACAAAGCAAAACAATGGCCACATAATCCTTGTTTGTAGATGAACTTGAAATGGCATAAAGAGGCCTGTACTCAAATGGTCTAAGGAATGAAAACAAGCCTTGCGACCATGAGCCTGCAACATTTCCACTTCAGAACTGAGACAAGACAAAATGTGATTTTTAGGGTTTAGGATAGTTTTATATTGCCCCCAACATCAACAAAACCTAACCACCAAACTTTGACCACGTGGCTTCAGATTTATTTGCGAAGTGTGGGTTTTATGGTACAGTTCGAGACCCTTTGGAGCTTCCTGCACACATTAACATTTATAAAGGAACTTTTGGTTACAATACTTTCATATCATTCCATAACCCTAACGAATAGTGTGGGAAGGTAGTAATTACACTAAGGTTTATATTTATGATTTACAATTATTGGAAATAGGTAAACACTTATGTAAAGAAATTCTTCAATATGATTTGCATAATAAACAAGACTTTATGAGAAACCATAGCATTGTAAAAGATCTTGTAAAAGACCTAATCTTTGATGTATGTGTGTTTGCAAACAAAGGATGTTGTATAACTTGATTTTGTTAGTCTAGGTATTAAACTTAGATTCGTATACCCCCTTATGAGATGAAGTTCATACGAAGGTTAAATGGGATATATTTGTTTTATAGAAAATAATCCTTCATCCTTACACAGAAAGTAGTAATACTATAGTTTAAGATATAAATTTTTGTGTTATCGCATCCCTATTTGGTAAGTACTAGAACAATTAGTAAACTGTCTATGCACTAGGTTTTTTCTCCATGTGTGAATGACAACGATTATACTTATGATTATATCTAGATTCAGGTTTTCTAAGTTTACCTAATTTGAATAGTGATGAAATGAGTACCCTTGAATTACTAGGGTGTTAAGTAATAAGGTAATAAAAGGACTTGTTATATTAATTACCGTTCACTAGAAGTACAAACCGGATCTAAGTTGATAATAGACTAATAAAAATTAGATGAATGAGTTATAGTTGAAGCAATGGAAGAACAACTGAACTATGTTCAGTTTACTAGACACTTATGTTACCAGAAGGCTAATTAAAACATAAATACATACAGATCAACGATACCTCATTTATTTGCGCAAAGCTGTAAAATAAATAAATTTACTAGCATTATATTTTATGCTAGTTGAGATAATAATCTTGATTTGGAAACTGTTTACAAGTCATCTTACCTGTATAAGACCTGTAAAAGAAGCATCACTTCACTGCATTAGCTAGAAAGCTAAGTAAGCCTCGATCTCAACTGAAGTTCCTTCATATTTTCACAAAATAGTAAAGCAAACTTAGCACTAGTAAGTAAACAGATGTTTCAATTCCTGTTGTTCCAAATCATAACCTACTAAATCAAATCCTTAATAATGATTTACGAAAACAAACAATTAAGTATGCAGAACTAGAAATTAACAAAAGAATTAGTTCTAGTTTAAGCCTGTTTAGGTTAACCGTTAACAGTTAGATTTTCCTCAGTAGTGACAATTGCAAACATTTAAATGTTATATGAAAAATTTTAAATTTTACGAATTTTTAGAGTATTACAGCACTAGTGCATGCCTCCCTCGGCCCATGTCGACTTGCTTTTTCTTATTTTTTCTTGTACGGTCGAAGTCACATCTTTTGGGCTGAAACCCCCGACCCAGTTGCACATTTCAGCTTGTTAGGCAGGACCTAGGTCGCGGCTTTACCCCTGTAAAGTGCTTCTTGCCTCCCAGGGAAAATTTGCTCCTATTTTGGTAGTTCAAGTGACCCAGTCGCCTCTATTTGGCCTGTTTAAGCAACTCAGTCGCAACTGTTCACCAGTTAAGTGCGACCTGTCTGTTTTTTATCCTAGTTGCCTTTGTTTTGCCTATTTGAGCAACCCAGTTGCGGCTATCGACCTGTTACATGCGACCTGTCTATTTTTTAGTTGAATTCTGTAATTTACATTCTGTATTGCATTTTAAAATTTGGAAATTAACCCACTTATTTGGCCCCTCCTCCTCTACTCAGTCATCTCCCTCTGGGGTCTTCTGAGATACGACAGGGGGTTTAGTAAGTTTAGTAATAGACATCCACTTTACTATTGTTCTCTTCAATTAAAAACAAGTGACTTTGGAAGCTACGGGAAGTGGTAGACCGTTGGGGGTCTCACGACGTTTGCGTCCTCCTTGTTGAGCGTCGGGCACTTGGGGTTTGACCTGTGGATCTATGGGTGGACTTATTTCCACTTTGTTGAGAGCCCAACAATCCCTCTTTGATTTGAAGGATACAAAGTTGGGGTAGTCACACTACTGGTTTGCAAATATTACAGTCAGTCACCTATTTTCAAACCCTTATCTATCTTGCACTTTGTTCTGATTTGCTTTTACCTTTCAGACCTGCTTTGGTATAGCCCTTTGCTTGTTTATTGTAGGAAAGCCATTGTTATTTCATGTTTGAAAGTAAAAGTAAACTTTCATACACAAGTGCACACATAATCAGACCAATAACCAAACAAACTCGGTTCATGACCCCGAGCGAAACCTTAAAAGTAACCAAATTTACTTAATGTTGGGCCAGGAAAAGTACAGAAGGAAGAATTTGATGTGCAAGCATAGGAGGAAAAAGTACGTGCGCGACAGGGAAAAGGCAGGTTAAGAAGGGAATGAAAGAACCGACGCAAGAAAGGCAAAACATGCACGTGGCAGAGGCAGGATAAGGATGGAAAAGAAGCACGAAGCAGAGGATTGGTGCGACAAGGAAAACTACATTCAGAGTTAGTGGACGAGGCGGGTAAAAGAGTTAAAGTGGAGTAGGTAAAAGTCAAGTAAGGCTGTAGAAGGACGAACCGTCAGAAGGCTAAAGGATAGTTTTGCAGCTAGTCATGACCTGTATCGACAAGCTGAAAGACGTTTCCGCGGCTAGTTAAGGCTGTGGTTAATGTAATGCAGGAATTTTGCGGCCAGTGTGGCCTCGCATTAATGTAACAAAGATATTTTGTAGCTACTTGTGTCTGTAATAACTGAGTTGTACTCAGTCGGCCTTGCGTGGTCTTGTTGCGTCGAGAGGTGCTCTACAGCCCAGTATGGGGGAGATCTTGTAACGTGATGTAATGTTAGTAACGTTTGTAACATGTCGACAAAAAATAATTGCGCCAAGAGGCACTCTACAGCTCAGTATGGGGGAGATCTTGTAACATGATGTAACGCTTGTAACATGTCGGCAAAATATAATAGCGATAGTGAATATTATGGGAAAGATCTTATAACGTGATGTAACGTTTGTAACATGTCGACAAAAAATAATAGTGATAGTGAATATTATGGGAGAGATTTTGTAACACAAAATAAAAAATAATATGACTTTCGTAAAGTTATTTTTATTAATAAAAAATAAATTTTCTAATAGGCCAAAATAAATGTCGGCCACAAAAACAATCTAATATGGGGGAGATGTTGTAATCTTCCTACCTAACAAAACAATAAAAAAGTAAAAAATTTAATTATCTGTAAAAAAATATGTGGGTCAAGAAAAAACACAAAATTGAATTATTCTCAAAAAAATGTTGGCCTTGCACATGGTTTTAAAACCATGTGCAAGGCGTTCTAAACAACCCATGGTTTTATTGTACATTGTTTAGGAGGCTTTGCACATGGTTTTTAAACCATGTGCAAGGCCTCCTAAACAACACATGGTTTTATTGTACATGGTTTAGGAGGGCCTTGCAAATGGTTTTAAGACCATGCGCAAGGCCTCCTAAAGAACCCATGATTGTAGGAGGGCCTTGCATATGGTTTTAAAACCATGTGCGGGGAAATGATGCAATGTTCCTTCCTAACAAAATAAAAAATATTATATGTCTGCCATAAATAATATTAAATATTAATAATAATAAAATTATATGTGGACCTTAAATAAAAAGATGTGTCTTTTGGTTTGAATCAAATCAATGGATACCTAAGAAGAGGTTTGCACCTCGAGAGATTTGATCCATCTCGGCGCTTGATAGAGCCTAGGATTTGGATCTACGCTGGTAGTGATAGTGAATATTATGGGAGAGATCTTGTAACGTGATGTAACGTTAGTAACGTTTGTAACATGTCGGCAAAAAATAATAGTGATAGTGAATATTATGGGGAGATCTTGTAACGTGATGTAAAGTTTGTAACATGTCGGCAAAAAATAATAGTGATAGTGAATATTATGGGAGAGATCTTGTAACGTGATGCAACGTTTGTAACGTTTGTAATATTGAAGTAACTAATGTAAAAAGTAGTAAATATTTTGTCGGCCTAATAATGTAAGGTCGTAAGGACAATAAACTCAAGTAAGAAATTTAAATTTTAAATTATAAATTCGGCAACTTATATTCAGAATTTTAAATTTTAAATTTTATATTCAGCAACTCATATTCGGCAACGATGGGTGAATTCTCTATCTTCCCGGCTGAATACTGTGGGCCAATAAAACTGGCAAACTTCAGGGCTGAATACTGTGGGAGAGGGCAAGCTCAACCATCTCCTCCCAGCCAGTTGGCGCGACCTCCCATCCAACCATCTCCTGCTCACGCCAGCGTGGCCTCACACTTGCCTAATCTCCTCCTCACGCTTGCCTAATCTTCTTCCTATTGTTGGTGCAACCTGCTATGCTCCTATGCCATATATTAAAATATATTTCAATATATACATTTATATAATATATATATATTAAAATATATTTTAATACTTAATCTGGCTCCAGGGCTTAAGATATTATGTGTGGATACTTAACCCACAGCCCACAGCCGTGTCCTGACAAATAGAATATAATTCCCACAGCCCAGTATGATATCTTCCTCATAGTTTTGTGGCCACCGCTAAATATTGTTATTTGTTATTTGATATTCGTTTATACAATTGATGGATCTAGGCTGCATTAGCATATTATATATAATGGAAAATTTCAAGTTATGGTTTGCGATGGTTATGTCGTGCTTTGTTTTGTAAACAACAAATGGATTTTTTTTATGCTGAGGATTTGTGTAGATTGATATATTGTGCGCATGAAACTAAAAGCATTTGCATATTATATATAATGGAAAATGTAAGTAACGAGGAATACAAAAATTATTTAGTATTTATTTATTTATTTTTTTTTTAATTTTTTTTTTAGAGAATTAGTAATTATGTTTTTCATAATCAAAAGAATTTCAAATTATAAGTTGCATATTTTATCTCAATGACAAACTAGCTATAATTTAGGCATTATTTATATTGAGAAGATTATATTTGAAATATTTTGTTGATGTAGAAAAGTCAACTATAATTTAGGTATTATTTATATTGAGAATATTATATTATAAATATTTTGTTGATGTCTAATAGTTTGAATTTCAATATGAATATTTAAAGGATTGTGTGGAAGGATTGCACTTTTTATATTTGATATAAATATGAGTGCCTATTTCATATATGGAAGAAGGCATGTGTGATACACCATGAATTAATAATTTATTATTAATTATGCTGAAAAATACTAACTATTATTTTATTATTTTATTATTTTTTGTAATAAAACTTTTTTTTTAATACATAAACTAAAAATAGTAAGGGTACATGGATATATTCTTTGGTAGGCTAATCCCTCTAATTTCTGAGTGGATTTGATTCCAATACATAAACTAAAGATAGTAACTTACATGGATATATTCCCTGGATGTAATTATCTGCAAAAATATATTGGCCTTGCACATGATTTTAAAACCATGTGCAAGGCCTCATAAACAACCATGCAAATCTTCTTAAACAACCCATGGTAAATTGCATGCAAGGAGATTTGGTAAATTTTTTACCAAATTTCATTTAAAAATAAAGAAAATAAAAAATAAACTACTACTATAAAATTTTAAATTTTTAAAAAATATATTCAAACACTAATCAATACCTTCATTTCCCAAGATAAATTTTCCATGAGCATTGTACCATCGATATGTGAATCATAATGAAACAAATTAAGATATGCTCAAATTCTGTATTCATTATTATACTTTAAAATTTCTAAAAAGATTACAGTTGTGCTTTCAAAGTTTATTAAAATTTCTTACCTTATTTACTTTAGAGGTAGTTGACTCCAAATTTTGGAAATATATATATATGCTTTGAAAGACAATTACATTTTTCAACCTTCCTTATTATCTCATATAATTTTCAACTTAATTATAATTTTACTTTTTTACTATAATTCTCAACTTAAAAGGTTAGGTGTATATATATATATATATATATATATATATATAAACTTAATTTTAATTGTACATTCAATTTTTTCATTAAAAATAAATGAAGTTTCCATTCAAATTTGGCCTTTTCGATTCCCAAGTCTAAATACTCTCAATTCAACATAAGATTGGGAGTGGCCATTCAAATTTGATAATGATCTGGAGGCCTTTGTAAATTCTCCAAGTCCCATATGTTGGCTTTTATCATTTTTGTAATATTCTTTATAATTGAGAAGAGGAAGGCCATTAGCTTCATCTTTGTGTGGACATTAGACTTACAGAGTAGTTGTATACAAGTCTCTGTCTTTGGATGACCGAATTTATAACCATGTTTGGATCAAGTGAAAATGGTGAAGAGCATCTCAATCTCTGCCACCATGTTGAAACTCAGCTAGGTGTTGAAGAACACTGCTACATTTCCTCATAAATGAATTTGCTACATGCTGAGCAAGGGGAGCACTGTTTTGAATGCAAAGATAACGAATCTAACAAAAATTCCAACCAGCTAAAGAACTGGCCAACTCTCACAAGTACCATGTGAGAGTTGGAGTTGAGTTGAATTAGCTTCTCGTCACACGAGATAGTCGTTGATAGGAATATCATACTCGAGAATCAGTGTTTAAATTCATACGGGAAGTGTAATTATATTGTAATTGTTGTACTTCAAAGCTGGAAAGCATATTAAAATTTCCTTAATTTCGGAAATTGTAGTCGGCAACAAAATCCCAAGTTCAGAATTGATAGATGTGTTTTACTAGCATAGATATACCTTAAAAAAATCTACCAATTGTCGAAATAGATCAAATTTCTAAATGTAAATATTTTTTAGTGGAAATGCTAAAAAAATGTACCTATCCGTGTTTTCAACTTAACGTGTTCCTTACAATGTTTATCAAACTCCAGTTTTGTGTCACCGCCCACAATTGAAACCATCCTAGATCCAAATCCTAGGCTCTATCAAGCGACAAGAGGGATCAAATCTCTCGAGGTGCAAACATCTTCTCACGTATTGCACTCAAGTAGGTTTGCACCTCGGGAGATTTGATCCCTCTAGGCACTTGATAGAGCCTAGGATTTGGATCTAGGATGGTAAATACTATAAATAGGAGGAACCCACTCTGTATAAGGGTTAGCTTGGAGAGGTAGCTTCAAGAAGTAGATCCAATTAAAGTTTCAGTATTGTGACTCAAAAGAGGAGTCTAGTAGAAGTAAAAGGTTGTTGAGCCACGGATCTGCACCTGAGTGCGCAGACCAATTATTACAAGAGTCGTTCCAGGGTGTGTGCAGATCAGTAGGAATAGATAAAAGAATAAACCAGAGAGCATGAGAGAAAGAAGAGTTGAGAAAAATACATATCTTAAGAACAGTCTGTAAGTCGTAGACTGCAAGGTGCTACCTATATTTCTCATGCCAAATGAAGAGCACCTTGGTGGTTTTTCCCAGATGGGTTTCCACGTTATTTCTCGTGTTGAGTGATTGAATGCTTCTGTGAATGATTGAGTGTTTTCTTACTTGGTATTAGTTACAATTGTTGTTGAATGTATGTTGCGATCTTACCACTTAGTAAATGAATGAATGAATGTTTAAAGCATTGTCGACATGTTATGTATAATTTTCTGGTTAAATATGCTAAGTTAAAATATTAGTCGCACATTGTTCATTATAAGTAAGAAATCAATTGCGCCAGTTGTTAAGTGGTTAAGGACAAGGTTGTGTCGCGCTTTGGTTGTGGCACACAGTTGCACCTCTGTCGTACAGTAATAAACTCCATCCTCCTATCTCTATCGAGCGCCTTGGCCGCATGCCAAGGGACTATAACCCCTCGCCAACTACAAAAACATGGTTCTGGCAGTTACACATTAAGATATCTCAAGTGAGACTGTGCCTGCCTCATGGGTGTTGCTGACTAAGCTTGCTTCGTCGGGATGATGTCTTTTGGTGTCTTGTTGGTTTTGTGTTGGTGTTGAACCTTGGGTCGCGTAAGTAAGGAGATAAAGGCCAACAAATGGTTTCGTTGCTAGGACCCGTAATCATTTGAGTCGAGAGAAATGTTGTGGCATCCAGCAAGGAATAATATAGAGGACTGGCTGGAGTCTAATACGCTAGCATTTGTGCAAGAAGAGAGCATAGGATAATGGTTGAACGCAGAAAACTATTTGGACTAGTACATATATTCTGATATTCATGAGATCTTCTTTGTAGAGTTTCCCATTGTGCTGCATGAGTGGTTTTCAAGGTTGGAAACTTGACAGAAAAATTTTGAGAGAAGAGAAGCGGTCGAGTGGAGTGATCAGTTGGTTTGTGATATAACCAATGTAAGTAACACCATCTCTAGAGCTGTTGATTTTTGGGTCAATAGTATTTTGCAAGGGTATATTACTAAGCTTGCAGTAGAGACTCTAACCTCATATAGTGAGGTTGAGAGAATTTTTTTTCAAGGACTGCGAAGAAGGTATTTGTTATCTATCAGTACATGGATAAAGATGCTAGTTTATGAGAAGGGCATCTTGCAGTTGAGTAGTTGAGCTGCATATCTAAGGAGAAGGGATATGCCGTGGATGATCTGCAAAGAAAATGGGAAATGGTGAGATGAGATGTTCCCAGGAAGTACATAACCTAAACTAGAAGCTGGAGTCCTACGAAGTGGAAGGAGATTTAGATTAGGGAAAAGGAGAAAGACAGAGGAGGGCCGAGGAAACCCTAGTTTGTTTGAAGAGAACGAGCACAAACTTCAATCGTAGCTAGACGAAGGGTCTTGCGATGAAGAGGAGGACTATATCCCGATTTCTGAAGGAGCAGAAGAATCCAAAGAATCTACAGAGACAACAAGATCAGGACATAACTACATCACACTCGGAGTATCACCAAAGGTAAGTTCTAGAGCCTTAGCTACTGAAAGAGTTGTTAATATTGATAGTGATAGTACTAGGACTAGAGCGCAGGAGGGTACACCTCCATTACATTATTCATCAGATAACCCTGATGCCAACTCAGTGGTCGGGCATGATATTAGGTTACCCACATTCAATGGGAATGGAGCAGAAGATATAGAGCACCACTGGTTCCTTTGCGAAGTTGTTTGGATGGTTCGCCTAGTTCATAACATGGACCTAAAGAAAGCGTAAATGATCACGACTCTGAGGGGTCATGCACTGGATTGGTTTATGAAGTTCTGCGTAGTATCACTAAGAGCACCGCGAAAAACCCTTGAAGAGATACGACTCACGATGATCTATGAGTTCAGAAAACCTAAATTTGAGTCGCAATGCATTACTGAGATCAAGGAGATAAAACAAGCATTGGAAGAGTCAGTATGGGATTTTAAGCAGCGATTTAAAACTTTGATGGCTAAAGTAAGTTTCCAAATTTTGGATTTACAACATAAAGAGTGGTTTATTGCTACACCATTACCACACATATGAGGTCCATTAATGCAACAAAAGATTGCATCACAGACATAAGTGATAGAACTGGCGATGAAGCTGGAAGCCTCGCCAATTGACGAAGGCACCATAGGAATGGTGTAGATTCAGTCGTAGTTGACTAATCTGACGGTACAACTACACGACATCAAGAAGGGAAAGGAAGAACAAGAAGACTTATGGTGCATGAAATGCAGAATGGATGGACACACCAAGGATAATTTCTCGGCCCACATGAACTATATCTCATCGGGTGTGCCAAACCCATTGAGTGCCCACAGACTACCCTGGTGCCGCATATGCCATACTAGAGGAGATCGTGGCGAACACTACCTATACTTACAAAAAGTTGTAAGTACCCCAACAAACCTTTTCTGTAAATTTTGTAAGTCAGTAGGGCATGAAGAGAAGGATTGTAGAGCATACCAAGTCTTGAAGGAAAAGACAGTGGACACCTACTTAATGAAGAATGATGGGCAACCTCAGGTTGAATTGATGCAAGCATCCTATCAGCCTGCACAATTGCCACCCAATCAGTATTAGAACCAGTATCAACATAAGTATGCACCTCATAATCAATATGCGCTACAGAATCAATATTAGCCGCAATACCAGTAGAATAAGTACCCACCGCAACAACCACACCCTCAAGGATGGGGGGTGGAAAATTTCGAGGAAGAGGAGGAGGACTTAGCAGAGGAAGAGGTCAAGTTACATGGTATAACTGTGGACAACTGGGCCATTACGCTAGAAATTTCTAAGATCCTGCAAAGACATTCTCGTATTGTAAAGTGCAGGACCATAATGTGGAGCAATGCCCTCAGTTAATTGCAAAGTGGAAAGCTAGGACCATTCCTTGCATAGAATATGAACCCAAATCCAAATCCTAACTTGAATGTCTAGATGATTGCTGCTGAGCCAAGAGAACCAAGCATTTTTGTCCTAACACGAGGAGGTGCTACGACCGGAGCTGATCAAGATATACCGCAAGAACAACTACAACTACAGGTATGACCCGCGGCACAGAGAAAAGTGTCATTCAACATTCAGAAGCAGAAGGAAGTCTTTTTGGACGTGTGACCAAAGTTTGCAGACCCAGAATAATGATCCTCCTCAGACGAAGTAAGGGATATGCATGAACAATTTTAGCAGGTATTCCAGAAGAAGGTCCCACATAAGGTTACTAAACTCTCGTTTCTGTCAAGTTTATTAGCGCTAATCAGGATAAATATGCTATCACATAACTACAAGAACTGATAGAAGAAACCCTAGAAGAGTTGCAACTAGAAAGGAGAGTTAACCATGTTAAAAAGAAATTCAAAACTGGGTGTCAGTTAAGAATGACTACGTAGATAGGCGACTATGACATGGATTGCATTAATTTAGACCTGGGCTCAAACGTCAATACTTTGATGGGACATACCTGGGAAAGAATGGGAAATCCGCAGTTGGACTGGTCTCCTGTACAGTTGCGACTTGCAAATTAGGCGAAGGTCCTACTAATTGGTAGGTTGAATCAAGTCCCTGTCGACATTGAGGGGTTGCGCACATTTACGGACTTTGAAGTCATCAAAATTGTCGATGACATGAATCCATATACTGTGCTGCTAAGGATAGATTGTGCCATAGATAATCAAACTATTATCAATTTCAAGAAAAGTATAGTCTCATTCAAGGATAATGAGATGAGGGTAGTGTTTCCCATTGATCCATTATAGGGACAAAGATACGTCGAGCATGTTTATAATGAGGGACAGGGCAATTATCTCAACCAAATCTACAATGTCACTGCCCTACAAGAAGATTATGTCAATCCGACAGCGGATAGAAACCTGAGCTGCAGGAGTGCTAGTTCATGCACATCTGAATCAGGAGAGGCCTTGGAGAATTGGAAAAATTGGTTGCATGATGTCTCTATGAGAAGGTGCACCAGAATTACAAGGTCTGTGCAATGGGTGGAGAACGAGCTAAGAGAGATACCCACCTATGAGGTTTTACCTAACCTTGTGACCTTCCCACATGAGTTTGAAGGACTCATCACAAAGTCGTAACACTTGTCTGCGCTAGACCATGTACTAAAGGCTACGACCGCCAGATGGTGGGGTACACACAAGCAGTCCATATCAGAATGGCCACAGTGCAGAAGGTTACTGGAAGCCAGATTCAGTGAAGAAGTCACCACTGTGAGTCACAAGTACACAGGGCTGTCAAACCCTGTCAAGCACATAAATCAATGTCGCAACGCATTTGCAGAATACCCGCGTCAGGAATGGGTCCATCATTTTGTTATACCTAAATATTGTCATCAGCATGTGATGAGATCCCAAACTTCAGTGTTGCCCTCAATCCCAAATTATGAAGCAAGAACATTGGTCTAGACATCAAATTTATATGTGAAAATCCAGCACCGCCTCTACCCTTTAGTAAAAAAGTAGTACGTTCTTCAGCACCGCCTGTAATGTGTTGATAGTAAGCAGTGGCACCGCCTTTACCCTTTGATCAAGGTGCGGTTCTTCCTTGTCACCACTCTATCTTAGTGAGGAAGAAGCAGTGCCCTTGGTAAAAAGTGAAAAAGAGAGGTTCTCACGAAGTTTCTTGAAATAAGGCTTCGTGGCACCCTTATCCCTGATCACTAGGGTCAGTTGGGCTCGAGATCCATCCTTGTAGGATCTCCTAGCCACCTCACCCACCAATTTCACAACCATATCTATCCATTCCAAGCCTATAAAAGCAGTCTCAATCTCCATGGTTGAGGAGAGAGTAGTGTTATGTTTTTGCTTTGATATTCTGGCCTAAGTCATTCAAGAGAGCTTAAGGGAGTAAGTTGGAGCTGTTGGGGACAAGATGTTAGTTTTGTGAAAGAGCATATCAACACTAAGGCATAGGTTGTAAACTCTTTCTTCATTTTATTAATGTAAAGTTGGTTCATTTCCCATATACTTGTTATGTTATAATCTTGCATGTTATTGTTAGATTCCTTAGTCACTGACATAGATCTATAGATGATGTTATGGTATCTTTGATCTCTCGTGTGTTTGATGTGTTTATGCAGGTATTTCCTTGGAGACCTTTTGTCATAAGAGAAGAACCACATCACTCCATCAAATATTGTATTCCAGGTATTTATAGCTTCTAAGGAAAGTCTTCCAACCTTATCGTGAACTATGTTTTATGGATCTGAACCATTCAGACCAGAGGAACAGCTTCTGTCCGTAGAAGGTGCAAAATTTGTAGCAAAAAATCTGGCGACTCCACTAGGGAAGAGCTTCAGCTGATCTGATCTTCCTTAGTCTTTTCAAAACACTTGTCTGAAATCCAAGCTCCCATTCTTTATCAGTTCGATCAGATCCAGATCCACTAGCTGATCTAGTGCTTATTGGTTTGGTATCTTCAGATCTGTTCATATCTAAGTTTTATGACTTTCTATGCTATTAATTACTGTTAATTCATGATTTACATGTCAGTTTCACAGTGATTTAACTTTGCTTTTTCACTATCTTTTTGTTTTTGTACATCTACAGAGAACCGCGCATGCACAGTTGGCAATAAGCGGTGCCACCGCCTGAACTCAGTTATCAGGAAGCAGTGCCACCACCTGAAATCAGTTAGCAGGAAGTAGTGCCATCGCCTGTGATCAGAAATTAGGAAGCGGTCCTCGTGCATAACCGCTCTGTCAGTTACCCTCTGGAAGCAGTGCCAGGCAGGTATTTTAACACCTTTTTTATTTCAAAACTTGGTTGTTGTCTTTCGATTTTTTAGTGTTTTTTGGCTTAGTTTTTGATGAAAATGAAGTGTATTTTTTTAAAGAAGTTCTTCCTCAGAATTGTATATTCTACAGTCACTTTGATTGTTATATTCTTTCTGCATTCAAAGAAGAGTTTATGTTTCTTGCATTGGATTTTGCATTCTTTTCTTTGCTTGAAACCTCTTGCTATTTTCTGTAGGTATTATTCATTAGAATTGGAAAATATACATTTAATTTTTATGGGTATGTTTTGGTTTGTTTTGGACTTGGAATGCGTGAGTGATCCATGTTGTTTTGAGTCTTTCTTTGCTTGGGGTGATTTTTGTTTCCTATTGCATGCTGAGTTTTTCAGTGCTTGGTAGGAGAGATTGATTCTTCGTTTCCTTGTCTGTTCCAAAGAGAAGTTTTAGTTTTCTCTCTCCTTTGCTTTATTCACAAGCATGTTGAAAGATTTTCTTGTTGTTTTGTGCTTGATTGCTTGAAGTTCCAGATCTTACATTCATTAAGAAGGAATATCTGTTTTCGACTTGACGTGCATTAGAGTTAGATTTGTTTGGAAAAGTTAGTGAAATAATATTTCCATTAAGTTTTTATGCATCTTTTTCAAGCATGAAAAGATAGGAAACATTTTTGGTTTATTTATATTAGATGTTCTCTAGATCTCTTTTTTAATTGCTTTAAAGATTGTTTGGGGTGCATTGATATTTTACTTTTCATTTGAAAATATAGAATTGCATTTTCATTTGGGTGTACATTTTGGAAAGAAAAGTAAATCTCTCTCCCTCTTTTAGGTAGAATTTCATTGAAGAGGAAAACTTACATTAACATATAGATCAGTGTGCATCTTCTTTAATTTCAAGTTTTCACTCCATGGTTCCACCTAACCGCACAAGATAAAATTAACGGTAGTACTAGGTTAAAACTTTTAGCAATTTGAGTGTTAGGTTTGCGATGTGTTCCAGCTTTGGTAAGCATGGCAGCTGTCATTATTTGCTAGCACTATATCCCAAGGGCTTGCAATTCTTCCACGTACGTCCGGTATATCAAACGGATTTTCACGTACCCTTGAGGTATATCGAAAGGTACTTCATGTACTCGGTAGTATATCAAAAGTCTCCTGTCGAACGGTTGCGCATTAGAAAACATCACTACGGATTTGATCTCCCCCGTACCTAGCATATATCAGGAGACCCTTTTAGCAATCCTCAAACCATCTGAGTTATCCTTTTGGCCTGTCCTATGAGGTTCCTGACTCTTATCCACTCCTTTCACATGTTTTCTTGTTGCTTTTAGTTTGAGTAGTGCTTTCTTGTGCGTGGTAGTTAGGGGGGTTTTAGAGAGTTTAGAGATGGCATCCCCATCTGGGACTACCACTCAAGAGGTCCCTTTCCAAGGTGTACCTTTTGTATTCCCTCTAAGTGAAGGTATTGGTCCTCCCTTTATTGCCACTCTAAATCTTCCTCGGTTAACTATAGGATTACCAGTCTGGTTGTTTAGTCCAGTAATTCCCGTTACACCTAATGTCTCAAATGTCACCTCTCCTCCGAGAGAGGATTGACCTCAACCTAATCCTACTCCTTCTTCGTCAGTCGTGGCTTTGTCCCTTTCTTCTTCTTCACTTGACCAAATCTCTACGGTTAGTAGTCAGGTGGATAAGAAGAAGAAGAAAGGGAAGGGTAAGAAGAAGAAGGATAAGAAAGAGAAAAAGAAGCAACCATCTGCTCTTGATGGTGCTCATTCTAAGAAAACTCCTGGGAAATCCAAGTTCCCTTGTAAGATTTGTAAAGGGGGCCACCTTCTTAAGGAGTGTCCCGATCTCTCTCGTGTACAAGAAGAGTGGTCTAAAAAGTCCAAACTGTATGTGTCATCAACCTTTGATCATCATGTTGATGATACTCCCTCAACCAGTGACCCATTGGTAAAACATCATAAAGGTAAAGTCTTGTATCCTTGTTTGAAATGCAAGGCTATGCATCGTACTTTTCTTTTTCCAAGCATGGATGAAGCTTCACATTGGTTGGAAAATATTACTGATCATCAACCAGTGATTCCAACAAGTGATAGTAAGATATCCGTCGATTCCCCGCTGGTTGACCAAGTGATCAATTCAGTTTCATTTGTGATTGATCCCACTCTTCCTTCCGAGAGTGAAGTGATCGAGTCGATTTCATTTTTACCCAATCCCATTCTTTTATCAAAGAACGTTCTAACAGAGGCTGTCACCATGATCCAGTCTTTGCCTCTCCCTACTCTTCCTGATGAGAGTGGAGGTCAAACTGCTAAAGTTTTTATGCTTCGTTCTGATTGTTCTCGACAAGAGGAAATTTTGTCTCTTTCCACAGAACCCTCTACAAGTAATGAGGTTATTTCCTTTGACTGGAGTAACCTAACAGAGTCTCGTATTCATTTGAGTGTTCCTTTCCAGATAGTTGTGAATGTTACTGCTAGGCGGATGCTCCACACTATTGTTGACGAAGGGGCTTCTGTTAGCATTATATCCTCAACTGCTCGGCAAGCTTTAGGTTCTCCTCAGCTTGTGCCAACCACCAATCAGATACTGGCTTTTAATCGCAGACCTACTGCACCTTTAGGTATCCTTCCTCATTTTCCTATTACATTAGGAGGGAAAAAATGTCTGTATTGATCTTATGGTGGTCCAAGGTCCTTTAGACTTCAATCTGCTCCTTGGACATGATTATGTTTATGCCATGAAGGTTGTAGTGTCCACACTCTTTAGAGTTATGCATTTTCCCCATGATGGGAAGATTGTGACCATTGATCATATTTCTTTTGTTACACCTGACCATTGCGTGCTTCCTAGTAATCAGACTGCCCTGAATGTGCCTCATGATCTTCTGATTCCGTCCCTTTCTTCTAGTTAGCTTCTTCCCATCATAGGTAAAATGGGGGGCATGGTTCCAGCCTTTGGAAAACACACTGGAATTAAGTTGCTAGATTTTATGTATTGGGGGAAGCTTACCAACCTCTGGATATCATGTTGGGTAGGAGCAGTTTCGTGAGCATAGTTCCCATTCTATGTCAAGCTCGTTAAAAAATCAAATAGATTCCCTTGAGCATAGTTTATATTCTATTTCAAGCTCATTAAAAAATGAAATAGGTTGTTTCAAGCAAAGTTTACCCTTTTGGTTTCAAGCTTGCATAAAAATGAAACCATGCCTGAGAGCATAGTTCTTCTCCCATGTCAAGCTTGTTAAAAAATGAAACAACACCTGAATCATGTCAGGTTTTGACCATCATGTCAGTCTTCTCCAAGCATAGTTACCTTCTGTTTCAAGCTTGTGTAAAAATGAAACATATCCCCTTCCCTTGAGTCGAGTCTTCCCTTTAGTGTTAGAACTTGAAACTTCTTTTCACCTTCCTGATTCTCATTCTTCCTGCCCCCCTAGTGAACATTTTTGCATTAGTAACCGGGTTTTTTAGGTTGGGTATGGAAGAAGAATCGTCAGACGAAATGAATTTTGGGGGGCATGTCGAGCCCCTAGGAACCATGTTAGGGGTAAGGCTCACTATAAATCATGCTGGGGGCAAGATTCCAACCTCTGTGTATCATGTTAATGGGATTTTTCAAGCATAGTTTACCCATTGGTTTCTAGCTTTGGTAAAAATGAAACCAATATTCAAGCATTCTTCCAATTGATCTTCGAGCTCATTAAAAACAGTAAGATGGCATTGAGATTATTTTTCATTTTTTGTGCTCTCGTTAAAACATGAAAACTGGTTTGAGCTTACTTTATCGCTTTTTCGTGCTTTGGATTCAAACATGAAAAGGTTTTGAGCACCTTTTATACCTTCGACATGCTTGTTAAAAACTTTGTGAAGAGGTATCGAGTGTACTTTTACTGTTTTTCAGACTCGTTAAAATTGGATTATGAAAAAAGAACCCCTTAATGGAGTCTCCTTTAAACTCTTTTTGGACTCTTTAAATAGGAAAAGATTGTTGAGTACTTGTATTATTCATACTCATAAAAGTATTTGAAGATTTGTTTTTCCGACGGTAGGTTATCTCTTTTTCAGGTTCGGATGGACTATTTACGAAAAAGGAACAGTCCAGCCAATCATGACTGGAAGAGTTCTCTTGGGTATTATTTTACACCTTTTTGGGCCCTAGAGACTAAATCATATGAAAAAAGAACCCTTTGAAGTCTTCTTCTGTCTTTGTTCAGACTCTCTAAATGTGAACGATACTGAGTTAACTTTCATTGGACTCGTTAAATTAAACACTGAGAGACCCTTTTTGGGAACGAACCCCTCCTTTCTCAGATTCGTAAAACGTATGAGAATGGACTTGTCTTCGGATGAGCTACAACGAGTGTTTGTTACCATCTTTGAACTCGTAAAAATGAAAAGAGGCACTCATCAATCATGATGGGGGAATTAAGGGAAGGGAATCAATTCATTTTGCGAATAAAATGGGAGTTTGTCGTCACCTTTGAACATGGCACTTGTCTGCATTTCATTCAGTCAATTAGGTAAATCAGCTTGTCTCTCCACTTTCATGAGTGAAGTCACTCCTTTGAGTCTTTCAAAGAATTCACTGTCCAATGTCGTATTGTGTTCCACCTCGTCGAGTTAATGCTGCCAAGTCTTTTGTCGTGCCACCCGATGTTCAAAGAGAAGTTAGAAGTTTACCTCTACAGTTAAAACAACCTTTGTGTCAGTACTTTTGAGTCAATCTGATGGTTACATTATCTACAACATTCCAAAACTTTGTTTCGAGTTTTGTGTCATAAATGTGGGATTTATCATGGCCCTCCTTCGACGAGACTATTCCTATTGAAATTAGCTCATCATCCAGGAATTAGTCTTAGAAACAAGTTTAGTACCTTGAGATCTATATGCCTCAATGACAGATTCTCTTGCTCTCGACATAGGTTCACATCATTGACCTTTGATCAAGAGATTTGACTGAGTGTTCGACATCAAAACATCTATTCACACTTAATAGATTGTACTATAGTACCTTGGGAATCATTGACATTAATGGTGATCTCCCTCGCACTTGTTAACGGTTCACATCATTGATCGGTAATCAAGTGGTTTCTACCATGTTCGACTTCAGATCATTGTAATCACATGGATAGAATCGTACTTTGTGGAAGACGAGACGAAGACCCTGGGTGTCTGTTGGAAAACACTCATAGCTTTCTCCCCAAGTTGCGATGGAGTATATTGTATGAAGTACCAGCATGGATCGACATTTGTATGGTCATGGCTATGCTCAAATTTGCGTATGTATGACATATATCTACATTGTATATCTGGTAGCTTTGTCCAAGTTTGAATCCTCTATCACATAACTACGCTGTACTCTAGTAGCCATGTTTGTTTATCTCTCTCATGGATCTACCTTGTATTGGTCTGCAGCCATGATGAAGAGACATTTTCTCATGAGTCAAAAGTATTGATGTATTGTAGATGCCTAGTTGATGGTTCTCGCCTATCGTATCCCTCTAGCCTCATGCTTTGGGGGGCATTCTATTATACCTAAATCTCGTCATCAACATGTGATGATATCCCAAACTTCAGTGTTGCCCTCAATCCCAAATTATGAAGCAAGAACATTGGTCTAGACATCAAATTTATATGTGAAAATCTAGCACCGACTCTACCCTTTAGTCAAAAAGCGGTACCTTCTTCAGCACTGCCTGTAATGTGTTGATTGTAAGCGGTGGCACAGCCTTTACCCTTTGATCAAGGTTTGATTCTTCCCTGTAACTGCTCTGTCTCAGTGAGGAAAAATCGGTGCCCTTGGTAAAAAGTGAAAAAGAGAGGTTCTCACGAAGGTTCTTGAAAGAAGGCTTCATGGCACCCTTATCCCTGATCACTAGGGTCATTTGGGCTCGAGATCCATCCTTGTAGAATCTCCTAGCCACCTCACCCACCAATTTATCAACCATTTCTATCCATTCCAAGCCTACAAAACCAGGCTCAATCTCCATGGTTGAGGAGAGAGTAATGTTATGCTGTTGCTTTGATATTCTAGCCTAAGTCATTCAAGAGAGCTTGAGGGAGCAAGTTGGAGCTGTTGGGGACAAGATGTTGGTTTTGTGAAAGAGCATATCAACACTAAGGCATAGGTTGTAAACTCTTTCTTCATTTTATTAATGTAAAGTTGGTTCCTTTCCCATATACTTGTTAAGTTATAATATTGCATGTTATTGTCAGATTCCTTAGTCACTGACATAGATCTATAGATGATGTTCTGGTATCTTTGATCTCTCGTGTGTTTGATGTGTTTATGTAGGTATTTCCTTGGAGACCTTTTGTCATAAGAGAACCACATCACTCCATCAAAGATTGTATTCCATGTGTTTATAGCTTCTAGGGAAAGTCTTCCAACCTTATCATGAACTATTTGTTCTGGATCTGAACCATTCAGACCAGAGGAACAACTTCTATCCACAGAAGGTGCAAAATTATGAGCAACACATTTCATTCACACATTGGAAATGAAACCCCGAAGTTGGTATACATTTATGGAGTTGCGACAAGGAACTCAAGATTGGAAAAACATAGCTAAACAATTTGCGCACACATTTGAATTTGTTGATGAGAAACCTACAGTTGATGTTGCGCTTCAAATGATAAACGACAAGATATTTGCTGAAATCCCTATCAAAGAGGAAAATTCCCACCAGTCCTGTGCGACCATCCAATAATGGATGGCCTGCTATAATCTAGTTGGAGATCCAAATGAGGACCCGACTAACATAAATATACCAGAATCAGAGGGTACACGCACAGTAGAAGGAAGTGGTACCTCAAGCGACCAGTTCCTCAAGCCATTGAAAATCAAGAAAGTAAACATTGGATCACCAAAGAACCCGAAGTTCGCCAATATAGGATATTATTGGGATGATGAGACGGTCGTGAATATCACAAAGTTGCTACATGAGTTTCAGGATCTATTCCCTACCAACTTTTCAAAGATGAAGGGGATAGTAGGAGACCTGGGGGAGATGAAAAAACCACTAAAGCCAGATGCTAAGCCAATCAAACAACGACCTTACAGGTTGAATATGAGGTATAAAGAAAAGGTAAAAATAGAATTGGATTGCATGGTTGACACAAGAATCATTGAACCTGTTGAGTAATCATAGTGGATTAGACCTATAGTGATCTAAGATAAGAAAACCATAGGTGAAGTCAGGATCTGTGTCGACCTAAGGAATATGAACGATGCATGCCTACATGATCCATTCCCAACACCATTTACAGATGAAGTATTGGAAAGCATTGGAGGAAAAGAGATGTATTCATTCACTGATGGCTTCTCTGGCTATCATCAAGTCAGAATCACGAAGGAGGATCGCCATAAAATGACCTTCGTCACAGAATGGGGATGCTACCAGTATACGGTAATGCCCTTTGGACTCAAGAATTCACCTGCTATTTTTTCTAGAATAATAGTTTCTGATTTTAAAGATTTCATTCATAAGTTTCTTGAGGTCTACTTTGATGATTGGACTGTGTTTGGTATAGTAAGAGACCATATTGAGAGTTTCTGCATGATGTTGAGCCGCTGTCGCTAGTATCAGATCGTGCTTAATTGCAAGAAATGTATTTTTTGTGCACCATTTTGTGTGTTGTTGGTTCACTTTGTATGTCATGATAGAATTTTGGTCGACCCAACAAAAGTTGTGATTATCCTTGACTTACCACCACCCACATTAGTCACACAACTCAAATCAGTGTTAGGATATACAGGATATTAAAGGAAATTCATCTGAGGATATGCAAAGATAACTGCACCTATGGAGAACTTGTTGAATAAAGATGCAAAGTTTCAGTGGATGGAACCCTGCCAAGAAAGCTTGGATAAATTAAAGTACAAGATGGCCACTGTGCCAATACTGGTATTCCCAGACTGGAAGAAGGAGTTCCATGTTCATGTCGACGCGTCATCTATCGCGCTCGACATTGTCTTGAAACAACCAGGAGAGGGTGCGCTTGACCACCCCATTGATTTTTCTACCAGGAAACTGTCGGTGGCAGAGAAAAATTACATGACAATAGAAACAGAAGGACTCACCATTGTATACGCGCTGCAAAAATTCTGACATTACTTATTGGGTGGACATTTCAAAATGTACACCGATCATTCGAATTTAAAGTACACAGTTAACAAGCCAGTGTTGGGGGGAATATCTATTGATGGCTCCTCCTGTTTCAAGAATTCGACTTTGAAGTCGTTGTTAAACCTGGTCAACTGAATGTTGGACCTGACCACCTGTCAAGAATAGAAAGTGGTGAAGAACCAACCAGTCTGGAGGATAACTTGTCGGACGTGCAGTTGTTTGCATTCACTATGATGGATGATCATAATAACGAATTTAACACCATCATCCACTTCCTAAGCACATGCTATGCACCTAAATATTTCTCCACTAACCAAAAGAAACATTTGGTTGTCAGAACTGTTGATTATACGTTGATTGCGGGACATTTATACAATCTAGGCCCAGATGAAATATTGCGTCGATGTATTTTTGAATATTAATGACCGTGGGTAATGAGTGAAGCACATGCTACTATTGCGAAAGGAAACTATGCTGGAAATAAAACTATGCGCAAGATACTGCAAGCAGGCTTATGTTGGCTAACCATACATATGGATACTAAGGGTTTCTACCGACGCTGTGATAGATGCCAAAGAACAGGAAAACCGTCACGTTGTGACGAAATGTGGCTTGCGCCGCAGATAACACTTCAAGCATTCGACAAGTGGGTCTTTGATTTGGTTGGACCGATCAGTCCACCAGGAAAGAGGACTAGCGCGAGCTACATTATCACTACGGTAGACTACTTAACCAGATGGGTTGAAGCTGCGCCTACTAAAGATTGCACCACTGTGACTGCGACAAATTTTTTATTTAAAAAAGTGGTGACCAGATTTGGCTGTCCAAAAATTCTACTCAGTGACCAAGGTACGCATTTTGTTAACAAATTCATTGCTGAGCTTACTGTAGAATTCCAAATCCAGCACAAGAAGGTAACACCTTATCATCTTCAGGCGAATGGAACGGTCGAATCCTTCAACAAGATTCTGTAGAATGCATTAACCAAAGTATAAAATGTGCACCAAGAAGACTGGGATCAGAAAGTATTAGCTATGCTATGGGTGTACCGCACAACTTGCAAGCAAATGACAGGGCATACGCCATTCAGACTGGTGTATGGACAGGAAGCTGTTGTGCCAATGGAGTACATTGTTCCAAGCCTACAAATTGCTACATTGACAGAAATGACCGACGGAGATGCCATTGAGCAAAGGTTGTCGCAGCTCATTTAAATGGAAGAGGAACGCTTCGTCACAAGAGTCCATCAAAACATCGAGAAGCAAAGGCATAAAGCATGGCATGATCGCCATATCCGGATTAAGCCATTCGAACTCGGAGGACTTGTGTTTCTATATGATAGCAAATTTTTCAAACACCCAGGGAAATTAAAGAAGGATTGGCTAGGGCCATATTTGATCGCACACATTACTAATGCGGGTGCAGTAAAACTGCAGAAACTGGATGGAACATATGTCGCAGGAATGGTGAATGGAAATCGTCTGAAACCTTACTACGATGGCCGCGACATACTTGGCTAAGGTCATTTCACACGTGAAAAAATAAGAAGAGAGAAATCAAGGAAACTGTTATGTCGCACGTGTGCAAGTGAACCGGGAAAAATTGCAGTAAAAAGCGAGAATGACAGGCTGACCGACATTAAAGTGTGAATATATGGCAAATATTGAGGTAGCTATGATAGCTAAGCGTCATTAATTCGATGAGATATGCGGAGAATGGCCTCGTGCTTTTTGGTCCCATCAGTCGTCCTTGTCATAACTACCATAACTTCCTTTCTATGTAAAATACAGAACTTGAGTGTACGAGTTAATGAAGAATACTTCGACTGAGACGCCCACATGATCGAAAAGACCTCGAACTCCCATCGAATGACAACTGTAGGAAGCATGATTGCCTATAAAGTGGAGCTTCATCGATAAGTTTCAGTTTACTTGCACCCAGTGAAGAAAAGAGAACCAGAGCCGAGAGTCGACAGAACCAAACCCTGTAATAGAGAGTGAGTTGAACCCCATGGTCATAGAAGATTCCAGCGCTAGTAAGCCATCATACATAATTGTCGCCTCATCATGTCCGATCAAAGAGGAAATTGAATCATAATAGGTACAACAACCTGAACAAGAACCTAAATAAATGACACAAACACGAAAGCAACCAGTTCCTACGGCCGGTTCGGCCCATGTTCCACCTTTTGGTTCAGGCCATGTGCCAAACCTTGCACTGAATCCAATTGTTACAAATACATGACCAACCATGCCACCGACGAATGCTCCTGAATCATCCAGGCTGAAGCTATCAAAGAAACGGAAGGCTAAGGCCGTCGTAGATATGCCTCTTGAGGATATGTTAGAGGACGAACCTGTTAGTTTTTCAACATTCAAGCTAGCATTATGTTAGGATCTTTAACTAAGAGAACAACAAGTACAACAATCAAACACAAGAGACAATGAACACAGTGTTTTTCCTCGGGGAAACCATAAATGGAGAAAACCCCGCAACTTCCTCAGAGAAAGAATCAGTACAAAAGGTAAAACCCCAAAACAATAAGATGATCTCCCGACAGCAGTAACCTTCTTCTTGTCTAGCCCCAGTGTCTTCTCCTTCCTTAACTATGCGCTACACTTGAGTGTGTTTTTGATGTGTGCTAAATAGAGAGTCCAGCTCTCTATTTATACTAATCCCGACATGACTAAAACCCTACCAGGGCCAACCTCTCTAGGAGAGTCTAATAACCCTAGTGCCCCGGAACTATGAGGAATTTCACCCTTAGACAATAGGAGGGTTACCCACAATGACTTGACATGACTTGTTTACATTATAGATCTTCTCGATCGAAACATCGAGGCATGACATGACATGATAACATCCCAGAATAAACATCAGGTTAGAATAGATAAGAAATACAAGTGAATACATTCCAAAGTTACAATTACATTAACACTCCCTCTTAACTAGGAATGTATTCTCTCAACACAATTTTCATCACTGGTCTTCTTCTCTGGATCTTCTCATCATCTGCATCTCCAAGTCATCTTCTTCTTCAAGTCATCTTTATCTTCATGCCATCTTCATTTATGGATCTGGATCATCACTGGATCTGGATCATCATCACTGGATCTGGATCACCACTGGATCTGGATCATCACTGGACATCATCACTGGATTTGGATCATCACTCGATTTGGATCATCACTCAATATGGATCTCTCGGAGTCATCATAATTGGATCTGGATCATGGCTCGATCTAGATCTCCTCTGGTCATCATCATATGTGCTATCTCATGATTATTCTCGCCACAGGAAGTTCTACAGAGCCATCCTTCTTTCATGTTGGTTGTAGGACTGGCCATCATGTAGGTCTTCTTCAGCGCTTATATCTGACCTACTCGTTAGAATGGCCTGCCCAGCACTTACATCTGACCTACTCATCAGAAAGGCACGCCCAACACTCACATCTGATCATGTAGGAGCCTACAATCACATCAGAAAGGCCTAGCACTCACATTCACCAACATGATAGGACATCACTATCATCTGTGAAAGGGCTTCAGCACTTACATCTGACCTGGTAGGAACCAAATCCTACACCCTCATCAAAAAGGCATGCACTCACATCTGACCTGGTAGGAACCAAATCCTACACCCTCGCCAGAATGGCCCCTAGTCCCAGACTGAGCTACCTGGTAACGGACCAGGTGCCTCCATTCTCCCAGAGAATGGTAGTTGCCCTTATATCTAACTTGGTAGGAACCAAATCCTACACCCTCGCCAGAATGGACTACACTCACATCTGACCTGGTAGGAACCAAATCCTACACCCTCGCTAGAATGGCCCCCAGTCCCAGACTGAGCTACCTGGTAACAGAGCAGGTTCCTCCACTCTCCCTGAGAGTGGCAGTTGCCCTTACATCTGACCTACTCGTCAGAATGGCCAGCACTCATATCTGACATGGGAGGAACCTAATCCTTTAGCCATGACAGAATGGCTCAACCCTTACATCTAACCTGCTCATCATAATGGCTCTCTCAATCCTAGACTGAGTGTTCCTGGTAACTGACTAGGTACCTCCATTCCCAGAATGGAATTCAGCACTCATATTTGACATGGAAGGAACCAAATCCTCTCACCATGACATAATGGCTCAGCCCTTACATCTGACCTACTCGTCAGAATGGCTTCTGGACTCGTCACTTCCCCTTGGAAGGGACCTCGATCTAGAGAACACCAAGCTTCTCCCTGAAGTACTCAAACTTCACTCTGGCCAATGGCTTCATCAACACATCAACTATCTGATCATCTGTCGCAACATACTAGAGCTTCGCTACTCCCCTCTGCACCATATCCCTGATATAGTGATACTCGATCTCGATATGCTTCGACTTGTCATGGAACACTGGATTCTCTGACAACTTCACACAACCTTGGTTGTCACAATGTATACAAGTAGCATCCAACTGGAGATCAAATAAATCAGACAGTAGCTTCCTCAGCCATACTGCCTCACAACTAGCTGAACAAGCTGTGACATACTTTGCTTCGGCTGTACTCAGTGCCACACAGGATTGCTTCCTACTAAACTAGGAGATCACACCTGATCCCATACTGAAGCAACACCCTAAAGTGCTCTTCCTATCGATGGCACTGCTTGCCCAATCTGAATCAACATAACCTTCCAGGTTAATCTTCTGATTTGCATTGTGCTTGAGCCCATAATCAACTGTACCCCTTAAGTACCTCAGAATATGCTTTGCAGCAATCAAGTGAACATTTCTTGGATCTATTAAGAACTGGCTCAAGGTGTTCACAATAAATCAAATGTCTGGTCTCGTGTTCGTTAGGTACATCAAGGACCTAATTATTTGACGATACATCGTAGCATCAACCGACTCTGATGAAGCATCGCTCAATAGCTTTAGGTTCGATGCCATAGGTGTGGCCATGGCTTTGCAGTCCATCATCCCAAACCTCTTTAGGATCTTTACTGCATACTTCCCTTGTCCAAGGAATATTCCATCTGCACTCTACCACACCTCCATGCCTAGAAAATAATGCATCATACCCAAATCCTTCATTTCGAACTCAGCAGCAAGCTTTCTCTTCGTATCAACAATCAACCCATCCATACCTGTCACAAATAGATCATCTACATACAATAGAAGCATCACTGGGTTATCGTCTTCAACCTTGTAGTAAAGGTTGGAATCTGCTTTACTCTTGGTAAATCCCAAACTGGATAGAAAGCTGTCAATTCTGTCGTACCATGTCCTAGGTGCCTGTTTCAAACTGTACATGGATTTCTTCAATCTGCACACATGAGACTCCCTGTCATGTGTCTCAAAACCAAGTGGATGTTCTACATACACTTCCTCTTCCACTACACCATTCAAGAAAGCAGTGTTGACATCCATTTGGTGTATCTTCCATTTCATCACTGCAGCTAGAGCAAGTACTGATCTGATGGAAGTGTATCTGGCTACAGGTGCCAAGGTTTCTTCATAATCTATTCCTTCTTTCTTAGAGAAACCCCGAGCCACAAATATTGCCTTATATTTTTCAATGCTACCGTCTGCAACATGTTTGATCTTGTAGATCCATTTGTAAGTTACAACTAACTTCCCGTCTGGTCTAGGGACAACATCCCAAACATCATTCTTCATGATTGATTGGTATTCTTCGATCATAGCATCCTTCCATTCTTTCTGTTCTGCCGCTTCTTCATAACTGGAAGGTTCTTTATCAATGAAATCACATAGTAATGATACATACCCAGAGTAGGATCTGGTCCTCTTTCTTTCTCTATGATTTTCTTCTAGAGCCCTATATCTTTCCGCACCTGCGATAAGTTCTCATACCCAAGCAAGTTTCCTCTTATGAGGATTATTCTCCAGAGGTGGATCTACAGGTCTTTGTGGTTCTTCAAATTATTGAGTTTCTTTGTTCATGGTTGTATCATGAATTCTGGGTGCTTCTGCTTCTTTCGGGTTCTTTAGCAGGTCTCTTTCTGGATTCGTTGTAAGTCGTGTCTTCATCAAATGTCACATCCCTGTTGATGTCAATCTTCTTGTATCCTGGAAAATATATTCTATAAGCCTTCGAGCTTTCAGAGATCCCACAAATATACCCTTCTTTTCTGAAGGATCTAATTTTGTTCTCTTCTCTTTTGGAATGTGTATGTACACAGGACAGCTGAATATTTTGAGATGGCTAACTTCTGGTTTGTTGCCGTAGAAGACTTCTTCAGGAGTCTTATTCTCGAGTACTCTATGTGGAGTACGGTTCTGTACATACACTGTTGTTCTCACAGCTTCCGCCCAAAGATGCATAGGAAGGTCTTGATCATGAAGCATTGCTCTAGAAGCTTCCATGATAGTTCTATTCTTCCTCTCTACAATCCCATTCTCTTATGGATTATAAGGAGTGGACAACTCCCTCTTAATCCCTGATTCTTTACATAGCTCTTTGAATTCATTTGAAGTGAATTCTCTGCCATTATCTGATTGAAAGGTCTTGATCTTCTTTTCAGTGTGGTTCTCGATCAAGGCTTTGAATTGCTTGAACTTGTTGAATACTTTGTCTTTGTTCTTCATGAAGTAAACCCATGTCTTCCTAGAAAAGTCATCAATAAAAGAAACATAATATGCATACCCGCTTAGTGAGTTTGATGACATAGGACCGCATACATCGGAGTGGATGATTACCAAGATTCCTTTTGCTTTGCTTTCACTGCTCGGAAATGTCTTCTTTGTGTTCTTTCCTTTCGCACATCCTTTGCAGACCCCATCATGTTTTGCTTTGATTTCTGGAAGACCTTCAACAGTTTTGCTTGCAAGTGGTAGTGCTCTATAATGCACATGTGCAAGCCTGCTATGCCAAATTTCACTTGTCTCTACTGTGTCATGGAACAAGGCTTGTTCTAGATGGCCCTTTAATTTGTACAATCCTCCTTCTTGTTCTCCAATCACCACCGCATCATCGATAGTCTTTCCTTTTGGACACATGATGACTTGACCATCTATTGATGCAACCCACATTCCTTTTGCATCTAATGCCGATATGGAGAGGAGGTTCTTCTTGAGTCCTGGCACAAACAATACTTCCTTCATTGTCAGAGACTTTCTAGAGTCTAGCTTATAGGAAGATTCCCCACTACCTTTTATTGGATATAGGTAGTCATCTCCTAGCTTCACCTTGTGAGGTGATTCATGTTCTGACAGTCTCATAAAGGATTCCTTGAATCCTATCAAATGTTTGGAAGCCCCACTATCTATGAGCCAATCATTGCTTCCATGAGTAATGTTTCCTGTGAGAGTGGAAATCAAAACATATTCATCCTCGCTTGAAGAATCTTCACTTTCATATCTGGTTCTTTTCTTGGATGGTTCATCATCCTCTGCAGCAAGAGCATGATGTTTTCTTTTGTTGCTCCTTTTTGTTAGTTTTTGTTTCTTAGGACAATTTCTTGCATAATGTCCTACTTCATCACATGTATAACATATGATCCTAGACAAATCTTTTCTAGTGTTATCTTTGTGATAGTGCTTACCTCTACAGTGATGAGATCTTCTTTTGGTTGACTTGGAGTGTACCGTGAGAGCTTGACCTTCACTTCCCATCTTTTCTTCTCAAGCTGTTATCCGATCTTCTTCTTGAGATCATTCTTCCCATAGTCTGTTGAAATTGACTAACTTCTTTCTAGCACAGATCCCTTGCATGAAAGAATCCCATGACCTAGGAAGGCCATTTAAGGTAGTCATCACAATCTCTACATTTTCCACTTCTTAGTCTACTACTTCTAGTTGTTCCTTGATCTGAGAAACTCTTGTGAAGTAAGACTGGATTGTTTCCACATTTTGAATCTTCACATTCTTTAGTTGGTTTCTCAAAGTCATCTTCTGGTTTATGTTCTTCCCTTCAAACAATTTGGTTAGGGCATCAAACATAGCTTTAGGTGTCTTTAGGGAGGACACCTGTGGTATGAGATGATCCTTGATAGAATCAACAATGATTATCTTTTCCATAACCAACTTCTTCTTATGCAAGTCCTTAGCCTCATATCCCTCTGGAAGAACCTCCTCATGGATGTAGGAGTCTAACTCATTCTCTTCCAGGACCAGGGAGATCCTATACTTCCAGGCTCAGAAGTTATCAGCTCCCTCAAGCTTTTCATCAAGCTTGGTATGATGAGACATCTTAACTGAGAACCTCAAATGGAAATACAAAATATTTTAGATCTTACCAGGTCAAGATGTCGGATCTGAATTTTGAGCTGAAATCCTGCAGAGCTGGTTCAAGAGCAAATTAGGGTTTTGCTTTTTCAAAGTTCTGTCCAACCAAATGCTTTGAAATTCATCCCTAACTTCAATTTTGGGGAGGAGATCAATCCAGGCTTGGGCTCACTGAAAAATTCCTCTTCTGTGAAAAGCCCTAATTTTCGGTCGTAGTGTCGGGTCCAAAACTGAAAAACCTCAGAATTGGATTCTGCTTTGACAGAAAGATGTGCCCTAAGGAGGAGAGTTATTCCACCTTACTTTTTCTGAAAATATATGGAGAGAGATCCACAAAGTAGGAAGCCCTAGTTCCTGTAGCTGCACAGTGTCTTCTTCTCAGGTTAGCTCTGATACCATGTTAGTTTTTCCACATTCAAGCTAGCATTATGTTAGGATCTTTAACTAAGAGAACAACAAGTACAACAATCAAACATAAGAGACAATGAACACAGTGTTTTTCCTCGGGGAAACCATAAATGGAGAAAACCCTGCAACTTCCTCAGAGATAGAATCAACACAAAAGGTAAAACCCCAAAACAGTAAGATGATCTCCCGATAGCAGTAACCTTCTTCTTGTCTAGCCCCAGTGTCTTCTCCTTCCTTAACTATGCGCGACACTTGAGTGTGTTTGTGATTTGTGCTAAATAGAGACTCAAGCTCTCTATTTATACTAATCCCGACATGACTAAAACCCTACTAGGGCCGACCTCTCTAGGAGAGTCTAATAACCCTAGTGCCCCATAACTACGGGGACTTTAACCCTTAGACAATAGGAGGGTTACCCACAATGACTTGACATGACTTGTTTACATTATAGATCTTCCCGATCGAAACATCGGGGCATGAAATGACATGATAACATCCCGGAATAAACATCGGGTTACAATAGATAAGAAATACAAGTGAATGCATTTCGAAGTTACAATTACATTAACATAACCAGACTCACCACCACACTGAGACGCCGGTGCCACACTGGAAGAGGATAACTTTCCACACTACGTCCGGCCAAGGAGATTCGATGCGTAGGAGGTAACGCTTCCAAAGAAAGCACGATCCTCCCTAGTAACAGCCCACATCCCTGCTGATGTACCACTGTTGAAGGAAATATTGCCGAAGCTGGACAAGTTGTCGTTTAATGATGTCGACTCCCACAAGCAGGTGGGTTTGGAAAGGAAGAATTACATGTTGACAGTTCCAGCTGTGATGCCTAAGCCCTAGCTCTTAGTGCCAATGGAGTGGGCCAGAGGTGTCGATCGCGTAGGACTATTGAACTCGCTTCTCTTGTCGCACTTCCATCACAACACTCAAGTCACTATATATGTGAAACAACTCCTTGTCTGTATCCACAGAGGATGCTTATGGCTCGATCGACCCTACTCGGTCGATGTTGAGCTCATCTCATCGATAATAGGTTTCTCGAAGACATGAGGAGACCCTTCGCCATACTTGCAGTCAAGTAGAGATACAACCAAAATGAAGCAATGTCTAATCTTCAGCGCGCAGGAAGGGGATTCACCATTGCCCCTATAGAGGACACAACAGAATTTGAGCCCAAAATCCGATGGCTGCCATGTCTGAAATTCGACAATAACCTATCGGGTATTCGACAACCTCATATTTTTTGTCGTTGGTAGCATAACATCGGATATTCGATGACAATCCAAGGTCATCGAATTTCCTACGACAAGGCCGTCGAATTTCCTACGACAAGGCCGTCGAATTTCCTACGATAAGGCTGTCGAATTTCCTACAGAAAAGCCGTCGAATTTCCTACAGTAAGGCCATCGAATTTCCTACAGCAAGGCCGTCAAATTTCCTACGGCAAGGACGTCGAATTTCCTATGGCAAGGACGTCGAATTTCCTACGGCAAGGTCGTCGAATTTCCTATGACAAGGTTGTCGGACGGGGGCCCCGGGATGTCGAAAATGCGACGACAATCTACAGTCGGAGCCACAACAGCGTCGTCGGATTGACATGAATCCGACAACAACTGCTAGGCATTGAACGTTAGACAACCGACGGGGTACTGTATATTAATAAAAAAAATTGTATATTAATATAAATTACTCCATTTGTATGGTTTTCAGAATTGCAAATTCACTAATTTCCATATCAACGTGAGCTTGTCTCTTGGTTTCGCCATGATCTGAATAAGAGAAAATAAAACCCTTTTATTAAACCATTTCTCATAAACCAATTAAAAATATAAGGGACCTAATACTGACATGCATGGCCTAAATGGTTCCCTCCTCCAATGCAACTTTTCTTAGTTTAGTTTAGTTCAGTTTAGTTCATGTCAATTCAATGTGAATTTAATGCATATATTAGTTCACTTCCAAGGATCTAATTAGCCTCATGTGTGCTAGATGAGTCTTTGGAGTGCCTAGATCACATGCATGTGCCTATACTCAGTCACTTGATCTTGAATGTAGTTGGAACTACAATTAGAGTGTCTCCTAGTTCACTTAGGGTTCACTTAGTGTAGCGATGGGGTAGTTGACTCACCCTAGTGAGTGTGCATGCTATCATGATGATATATTCACTCCAGTTAAACCTAATTAGGGTTTATAAATACCTAATTCAAATTTAAGTCTAGGGTGATTATTTATACTATCTACTTCATTCAATGAATATTAATGAAATACATCATTCCTTCTTTTTATTTGTTCTAATCTATTTGTGTGATGATTAATGCTAATACACGTGTTACATAAATTATTGGTTATTAATCCCTTTTCACATCTGATCTCTCTAGTATTTGTGCCTTGATCTATATATGCTCAATTTTTACATGGTATTAGATCTATATGGATGCTAAACTAGTCAGTGTTTTAGCAATCGTTTGCCAAGGATCAAGATGTTGTAGGTTGAAGAAAGGATTTTGCAACCCTCAAAGAGCTCTTTGTAGCCATGGGTTTCCTATCTCCCAAACATATTCTAAACCCTTCAACTATTATGAATGGAAATCAAGAGTAGAGATTCTCTTGAGGATGACGAGTCTCTACGGGTTCATAGTGGATACAAAGGTGGAACCTTAGAAATTAAAAATTTTAAATAATTGAATAGAATGGATGAAGCATTCAGGCTGCTTTGCTATACTTTTTATCCAAATATATTATACCACATTAAAGCCAAGAATACTCCAAATGAATTTTAGAGTATGTTGTGCATTTCTTCGGAACACAAGATGAAATGAGGAGCCATCAATTGGAGGTGGAACTCATGATCTTGAGAACAAATGATTTTGACTTTTTTCAAGAGTTTTTCACCAAGTTCAAATCAGTTTTCTTGTAACTCAATGTGTGTAAGATAGAGAAGGATATCTAGCAAATGATACTCTCTATTCTCTCCAAATTGGGTCTTGATTGTAATATATTTGTTTCTATTTTCCATTCTACTAAATTAGCTCTTGGAACCTCCTACAAAATGCATACTTTGGATGTTTTTGTTGCATCCATCCTTCAAGAGAAAGATAACTTCTCACAAATGGGACTCCAAAATACCTCAAAGGTGCATTCACTTGCATCCAATGAGGGGAAGAAGAGCGCAAGAAATAAAAATTGTTTGTGTGATAAACACCTCAAGCCTGCGAGTACTCGGTTGTCTTTAAAGTTTAAACAGATTCATTAGCATAATCAACTAAAAAAATATGCAGGTTATTCTATGAAACATCTCCATTTTCTACATGTTAGTGAAGCTCATACAACATCAAAGATAACACCAAAATGAGACAAAATTTTCTGTTAATTTCAATGGGAATTTTATCCATATTTTGTATTTTTCCAATGTTGGGTTAACATCTGCACGTCACCTTAGGACCAATTCTGAGGCTGATAAAGATGACTGGAGGGTTAAACAAACATACTTGATGAAAGTGAATATACTGTGCATGTAGTCCACTAATAATAAACCATAATGCAACCCACTTCCCAACAAGCTCTCCACTATCAAATCTCTATAACAATTTATTCTGGGAATCTTTGCCAAATAGTTTGTATGCACCATTAATATAGACATGTTGTATTACAGAGTTGTCACGCAGCTTATATACTTTTCACCAAAATTCTATTGATATGGAGTCAATGTACGGTTGTTGTCTCCATAGGA
Source organism: Pseudotsuga menziesii (assembly GCA_001517045.1). Classification (NCBI taxonomy): domain Eukaryota; kingdom Viridiplantae; phylum Streptophyta; class Pinopsida; order Pinales; family Pinaceae; genus Pseudotsuga; species Pseudotsuga menziesii. The sequence goes on along the minus strand of LPNX010910755.1, from coordinate 543,599 downwards.
TAGGGGAAATGATCCTCAAGCCAAAATTCAAATATTTTTAGGAAGCAATCAACTCAAATCATGAAATTTAACAAGGACAAAAATATGTTGTACTTTGAATTGCACAATTAAGATATAATTTGGTCAAGGCCAACCTGTCAGTCTATAAAGTGATCACCAATATGCTAAAGACAGGCTATTCTCAAAGGAACGAAGACCTGCATTCATTGTCAAATTCTTGTATTTCTTCCCACTTTTTTGTTTATTACTCTCATTAATTATTAATATCATTTGATAAATTGCTTTCCACAATACAGATTTTATATCTTTCACAATTGAAATAAACATCAAATAGGCAATTAGTTATAACTTATAGTAAAATCCAGAAGGAAATTATTCCTAGCAATTCGAGGTATGGGATCTTGATAAATCCTATCCACTTGCGAGGCTTCACCCTTATTGTCAAGTGGATTTTGAGGGTAATGTTGATCAGTCCAACAAAGTGAGAATACATACAAATATCTTCAAGAATACTCATAGAATTTAATGAGACAAACCATATATTAAATAATCAATTCATTTTGAATTTATGACGGCAACTTGATGAGCTATAACAATATGGACTGCAAAATAGATAACCTTTTCCAGTGTTTTGGCCATGTAACTCATCTAAAGAGGACTAATTACAGAATAATTAGGAAAGATAACATCTTTTTTCGATGCAAAGTGTTGGACATTGGCAATGTATACCATTGAAACATGAATTTCATAATTTGCTTGTGTTGGTGATAGAAGAAATTTAATACAAAAGATAAAGCAAACAAACCCATCATCATAAATAGTAACAATGTCTTATTGTCTTTCCATTAGTGAGCTAAAGTTTAGCTTTCTGGCCATTGATCTCTATGACTTCTCCATCAATCCAGACTACTTCAGAATCTTCCACCCATACATGAGAACCAACAATAATTTTAATGGGAGTCGCCTGCATTGATCCAAAAGATGCCAATGTCAGTAATGAATGAATGACTTATTAACTCATTTAAGAGATTTCAAAATAGAATCTTGACCAGCAAGCATGCCCATGGCCTTGAAGGACCTTAACTCAATGGCCTGCTAAAGGAATCTGGCTTAAAATAAGAAAAGCAACACATGCAGACTTCAACAACATAGAGCACGATGAAACTTTGTATCTACCAATCTAAAAACTTCTCGAGAAAGAAAAACATGTTGATTCCTACTTGGAAATTAACAATCAGAGTTTGACAAAGGACTGTTTGAAAGTCCCAAGCTGATCATTTTGTACCTTCTGTATACTGTCTGCACTACCAAATACCTTCTGTACCTTCTGAAGAAAAAATATATATTTTGATTCCAAGTACAAACTAACCCTCAACCAATTCCAATTCCAATTTTTTAAACTATGATATAGAATAATGTAATATAATGATAAAGTCCTTGTTAAGCAAACATTTTACAAAGCCCTCTACTTCAGAAGACACAGCAGGCCAAGGAGCTTCCTCAAAACTTGGATCAGCCTTCAAAATAGCTTGAAAAATACCAGACTCGGTTCAAGCCCAGAAAGGTCGGCGACCACAAATAAGGATGTATACAATGACACCAATTCTCCACACATATCTGTACCATAAGACCTGTGAAGAAATTATGGTGCAACATAGCATTCACTACCTACAATATCATTTAATCTTTCATCTGCACATATCCCCAAAGTCAAATACAAGTACTATTAGCTTCACAAACAAATAATTTTGTATTGTTGATAAGTGCAGAATGTTCTCAAATCAACTACCAATATGCCATGTGAAATGCACCTGGCTTAACAAAGTCTGACAAGCCAAAATCTATAGCCTTCGAATCCGCATGTTCATCCTTGCTAGTGAACAAGAAAGTTTGTTCCAACAATACATGTTTGTTTTCTAAGTCAATATGCGTACACGGGAAAATAATTTTTAAAATGAAAACTATCAAGCAATTGAAGGTGAGCTAAGGCCACAACCTTTCCACTTGGAAAATTTGAAACTGACTAAAATATTAATATTCATCACAAAATATCAACACTACTTCACATATCATGAATCGCATTATAGTTTAATATTATAGTTTCTGCAAAAGGACGGTAAAAAAAAATATTAGTAAGAGGATACCTATGGCTTGAGATCTCGATGAACCACACCCTGAAGAAGACAAAAAGCTACAACATTTAAAATTTGAACGACAAAATATTTTGCATCATCTTGTGAATACTTTCCTTCGTGCAAAATCAAAGAAGGAAGCAACATATTCATTCAGTTAATTAAAAAAATAAAAATGAAACATCCAAGTTTTATCATAACCCCATATTACTTCGAGAAGTCAGATAAAAGAAATCCTTCAACATTAAAAATTCAATTACAATAAACCTGGTTTCTCCAAGTATATTTCAGAATGACATTTTGTCTAAATAATAAACTTAACTACCTACATTTCTCAGCTTCAGAAAAATTTCATGCAACTCTTATGAAAAATATAATAGGGTAAAGAAAAAATGAGCTTAAAAAGAGACCCACACTGAACTCAAGCTTCCAAATCCAGACTAACCAATGTCTTTAGGCACTATAATAATAATCTAACTTTAAAGTAGCAGCCTAGAAAGACACCAAATTGGTGTACAAGATCCCCTTGTTTGTGGAACATGGGACTCTTGTGCACAACAATTTGACTACTAGAGTCTATAGAGGAGGTGTTCAAACCCTATCCCCCTCAGGGTTTGAACCTGTGACCTCCAAAGAGGAAACACATGTTCTTAACCATTAGGCCCTCAAGTGTGCAAACCATATATGACCCCCCAGGATTTGAATTCAAGACCACCATTGGCTACTGGTACTGATTCCCATGGACATCACATGCAAATCTTGAGTTTCAAGAGGCATATTTCTGAATGACTTCTTGTTTGGACTTATTTGCATAATTTTCTCAGCTTCAAAATTTCCATTGCAATTGACATCATAAATATACTGGGGTAAAGGAGAATCAGTCTTGACAATTGCATTAAGCTTGAGCTCTCCAAGCCACACTTGCCAATGACAATAGGCACTTTGTTGTCTGTATTAAGTTTAAGCAATATGACAACATGAAAATCGAGACTCGGAATCACCGTTAGTAATCAGCATAATCACCACCCACAAACCACAAGCATCATAGATATTTTATCATTAGCCTTGCTTTAGTTACAGTGGTGATCTTGCAGCTGATTTCATTAAAACCCATTTGCAGTTTATTTATAATGCTATGTTTTTTAAAGTCATTTTTAGCAATCAATCCTTTTAACTCATCTCACACAGTCTTTCATCATGACAGTGTCAAAAAATTTCTATGTAAGGTGGCATCAAAATAACAATTAACAAAACTGATAAGATTGAAAACAGAAATAAAAGAGCATAAACTGTGCTCATCCATCGTTTTGGAACACAACATTCACTGCATGGTTAAAATACTGCTCTTAACTTAGGTAGGAGAAAAACATCTTTATATACTATGTCTTAGCCAGAAAACATGTAAATAAGAGGTAACTGGACTTGGAACTTACTCCATTGCTATATATACATTTGAATTATCTTCATATGCTTCATGAAATTTCACCAACTATGGTGTTCTTTCAATGCTCTGAGAAGTAAAGCAATGTTCTTTCAATGCTCTGAGAAATTTCACCAGTTCACATTGCAGCTTGTTTGCATATCAGCGCTCTGAAAAAGTAAGAATATGCTCCATATCTCCAAGGCCAGTAAGTAATATACAAGAAGAAAACAATGAACCATCAAGTGCACTTGGATCTAGAAAAATAAATGAAATTGGCCATAAGCTATTACTAAAAACATCAACCAGATATGACAGTGCCCAGTGGTACTCCAACATTTAACACAATATATGCTTTGCAATTGTTTACAGAATGCTAGCTTCACAGCCATTAGGATTCCAAGATAATAATATAAATAATGAAATATGACAACAAATAGGAACAATGTGATGGGATAAAATCCATTTGCAACACAGTTTCTCTGTGAAGCTCACAAATAACACACATCTAGAGAGATTAATTATGATATGGCCTTGTTGGCAGTTGTCTCAGCGATTTGAAGTTTGAACAGCTCATTATTTAATAGATTTACCATAGCAATTCAAAGAGAATTGACAGGCCTTCATCTATATTTTAATGTAAATGTCTGCTACTGACAAATCAGATGTTTTTGGGTTTGGAAAGTAGACCAACATAGCAATCTTTTTAGTAAAACAATACCATCTTCAACTTGTTCTTCCACAAAAGCCTCTTTGTTATAATTTCTTTTAGATGGCCTATATTTATCTTCATCCATTTTCCTTTCTTCTCCCAACAGTTTGGTGGCCCTTCCTCAATATTACTATATAACAAATAACACATTTCTATAACCAGTAAACAATCTGGAATCCATTCTACTCCATTTCCAGTATGTTTTGGTTTCTATAATAAGCAATGCTAAAAAGTCTCCAATCAAAATTATTTTAGAAGATACAACTAGCATTCATTTATCTCAGTATACAAATAGGATATACAGTTGGGAAAAATCAACATTCCTAATTTTTTTTTTTAATAAAGTGGGCACAGTTTTCCAGTTAGCCATTGGAAATAGTGATTACAGCTAATGGAGAATATATAAGAATATTGAAGTGAGGCCTTTCTCCTACACTACAAGAACAACACTGATCGTGTATGATAAATCCAAACACAGCTTGGGATATTTTTCAGGCTTGTGGGATTCTTCAACATTTGGATATCTTTTGCCTGCCCTAGGATTATGGTCTGCAATTACATGCAATGTTAATTATGCAATTGACAATTGTAAAGAAGGAAATGGGATCCAAACTTATAGTTAGCTATCTTAATCCATACTCAACTCAAATGTTATCTCTACCCTGATCCCGTTATAATCTAAAAAGGATAAAGTTGATTCATCTAAAATCCCAAGTTCAAACTAATCTCAAAGATGAACACCTCAAACAAAAATGTTTGTGATTACAATTAATGGGAAAATGGGAACAATTTATCGTACTAATGTTGGTTACAGCTAATGGATAGATGCCAGATACATATTGAACTGAGAAATACCGAACAGGGTATCAACACATTCAGACTACTCCACACAAATTGTCAATTAGAAATTATGCTTCATTCCTTTGACCAATTATGCCAAACACATAGTATGCAAAGTCATCACACCCTAAAGCAGATATAAACACTTACTAATGAAAAACTCCGTGCTCTTTTCCTATTACTTACTATAGTCTATAATATGGGTGTTATTGATTGGCACTGTCTTTCAGAAGAATTTTAAAGAGCTCTGCATGTGTCTTCAGTGTCTTCCCTGTGTTGTTGGTTCTCCTCGGGCTGCATCATCGATGCTATGCATGCTAGGGCTTCATATCTTTTGTGTTTGTGTTGGGTTGTGTATGCTAGGGATTTCTATGCTTTCCAAACCCTTGCTGCATATGCTAGGGATTCCTTTGCCTTAAGATACAGATATTGGTGGATGGAGAATGGCTGCAATACGAGTAGGGATTTCTTCAGGTTATCTGACAATCCTTCTGTGTGAACTTAATGGATACAAAAGGACTTAAGTCTCACAGAAGAGACAAATGAAAGGAACATATGTTCAATCAGAAATGATTATGAGGATCCATTTTAGGGGTTTGCATATGATGGCTAGGAAGGTAAGTGGTGATAGCAATAATGTTTCCTATGTTCTCTTTCGGGGCTCCAACCGCATTCATGAATACAGTCTGCACACTCAGTAGCTTTTCTCATTTTATGGTTGTTTGGTAGACAGAGTATTTAAGGGAGTTTGTTGTGAGAAGAAGAGTACCTCCATCACTGCCAAAGTTCATTGTGAAAGCGATGAAGACTACCTCCATTATTAGCAATTTCATATTCATGGCCCCCAATACCTATATCCCTACATAAAATGAAAAATACCCATTGGCCACTTAATACTAATTGATATATGGGCTTTAATTTTCAGTATATTAAAACTACCAATATATTGGCTTTTACTTTTCATTTTCCATTGATCCAGCTAAAGAGGATTTCTCCAGAGCTACAGTCTAGATTCAACTTTATTCTCTCTACCGCAGTTCTGGTAATGCACTTGGTATTTACATCAAATGTTTGGAGGTCACACGAGTAAGCGGGTATACCTCATATGCCCATTTCTATTTTCTTACTAATATTTTGAACCCACTCCCAAAATCAACCATTTTAGACTATCAAGACTATGAATGAGTGCAAACAAAAAGCTTTGGTTGAGCCAAAGTAAGTATGTAAACTTTGCATCACATCAATTTCGCGTGGGATATTGCAAACCATTGAATGTTCTGATTTCTATGGGAACTAAACTTTCAGTTGAGCAGTGTCATACAACACTCACAGAGCTGGAGGATACAATTTTTGTTACTTATGCTAGTGTTGTGGGTAGTTTGATGTATGGTATGGTTTTCACTAGACCATACATTTCCCAAGCAGTGGGAGTCTTATGTTGATTCATGGCTAATCCTTGGATTCTTGGTATCTTTTCTCCTTGAATTGCCATGAATTTTGGCACTGTTAGAAGTGGTTAATTATTGTGATCTTTCTGTTGTTGTTTTGTACTTTAATTTACAGCAACCTTTAAGATGAAAATTCTAGAACTAAGATGTGGGAATCCTTCTAGGAAGGTGAAATTTAAGCTTTGCATTAATTGCCCAATTGCACAAAATTTTCAACACAAATCTCTGCAAAGTTGCATTAAAAGTACCCCATGGCTGCATCACTGACTTAAATTTCCAAAAGAGGAGCATCATCTCTTGCACTTCCAATATGAACTACTGAAGATCTTAAAATTGATCAACATTGTTCCATGGTTGAATATTCTTTACCTAATGAGGTCCTTGCAATTTCCCATACTATTGATCACTTTTATCATTTTCAAATACTAATATAATTTGGACATGTTTGCTGTCGTTAAGTGCACATGACCAACTCACTATTCCATATATAATATGTGTTGTGTATCAAGCAAATTAGCTCATCAAAAGAAATCTAATATTTTTTTGTAAGCACGCTAAGCAACCACATGCTGCTAACCACGAGAGCAAATATGTTTTCTCAATCCCAATGTCTCTCTGTGAACTAACTCAGTACATGAGATTGATAACTATAGTAATTCCAATCCAAAATTGAACTTCTAAAATAGAAACAATCACAAATTTAGCTAATAAAGGGCCCTCTTCCCAACCAGATTTAATCATGTAGCGACTATGCAGTCCCATACATGAGTCTATGCAACTATAGATTTTGTGGCAGCAAATGTCACTACCACTACTCCAAACAAATCTAATAAAAACAAAAAATGATATTAAATGTAACAGACAAATGCATACATGACAATCATAACAAATATGGAATCTTCATTACTTCCACGAGTCTAACCATGCATTGATAGAAGTTCATTTCTGACAATGACATGAATCGTTAATAGAAGCTATCAAGTAAAATCAAGTTAGTTACCATAAAAGATCTTGCTTGTAAAATATTCCCAAAAATCCTTGGGATATCCTTCACATTTTGTCACATATTAACATGCATCTCTCAGTGTTCTCTCTAACCATTTGAACCATTATGGCCTTTTCTGCACATAATTTGAATGTTTATGATAAGCGTTTCGTAGGCAAAGTGCAAAATTAAAGCCTAGACATATTGAATTGATCCAATCAAAATTATAAGCCATGAGAAGGCAACTTGAAGCAAAAATGCCACAATGCTTCTAAGCTAGTTTTCTACACCACGTCTTTAAGAGTTATTGGATTTTAACTTTTATTCTGGGGCTATGATTATTTTGTAGGGTTTGGATCGTTTAGTATATTTAATAGTTTGTAAAAGAGATAAATAGTCAATGGAATAGGCAAGTGTGTTTTCAAGTGCTAAATGCAAATATTGCAAGAATAAAAAACATTTGTTGTACAAAACAATCACATTTCTCTTGTTTAAGGTATGAATGTGGGAATAAAATTGATGTTTCGAGATCCATTGTCCAGAATCCAATAATGGTGCCTATGATATAGTCATTACTGCGGTGGATTATGTTATTTATCCAGGAGACAACAAGATTCCCACTTGAAGATAGGATCATAGTAACTTGGTTGTTGCTTGGGAAACCTGTTAAGATGACTGTGCCTGCTGCCTTGTCAAGGACTTGCCAATGTTGAACATGACTAGGTCAAATTGGGAAGTCAGCTCCAATCAATTGCTTATGATTCTTGTCAAACTTATCAGTTAAACTTGGCCAATCTTAAGTCATATTAAGTCAAATTTGGTCAACATCTAGTCAAACTTTCCCTTTTTCCCTTCTTTTTTTCATTTTATGTAATATTCAGTCTTATGTATAGAATATTTTATTATTTTCTAAGGATTAATAAATCTGTACCATGTCATTGCAAACTATCTACTTAATGGAATATTGGCTGAAGGAAAAATCACAAATATCAAGGGAAAAAAATTGTATCATGTACCCTATCTGCTATTGTTCTTAGATTTTCAACGTTCAGATTCTAGCTTCTAAGCTATAATGTAGGTTTACAACTTGTTTTGCCTATTTGCATTAGGAATAACTATTTTGTTGTCCAAATGATGTGTTTTCCATATAATGGGATTTGTATCTATTTTTTTTGGGTAAATTTTTGTACTATCTACTATTCAAAATAAATACAACATTTTCATTATGAAATCATTCACTTGAATGTGCTACATGAAGCAGTGAACTATACTTCATTGAGGTTTAACCATGTTGTGTTGCATGATATATAATCATGGGCATTTTACTACTATTTTATTATTGATTTTTTCATATGATTGACTGCAAGCTCTAGCTATATTCTCAAGTTTATAAGTTGTTTATTGAGTTTGAATATGGTTGATCAAAGGCTCTTGATACATTCTAAGGTTGAGGAGATGCAGTGGGAACTTTGTCGGATTTTGATCAACATCGGTCCCTCATCCAAACCATCATAATTAGTAGGTTCAGTGTTCATGACTTTTTTACAGCATCTTGTTTGGAAGAATAGAGGGGCAGATCATATCATGCCTCACCTGGTCTTTCAAGTTACTCTGTTCTTGTTTCTGCATACACAATACTACTACATTTTTTGTCTGAGGGTTTTGGTATATATGATACATGTGAATTGATCAAGGGGTCAAGACAGAGAGTAGACACTGGGGTAGGATTGGTTCACCTGAGGTGGGAAACAAAGTTTTCTTGTAGGCTCATTTCTAAAAGCATATTCACATCGTGTTGGATTTTCTAGATTGGGTGGGGTTTTTACTCATCTTCTTAAAACTCATCCTATTGGTATTGAAGATTTTGAGGAATAATGGGATGAAAGTGACTTAAATGTTGAGGAGAGAAATGTTCCCTTACTAATAACTATTGATATCTTTACATATGTAGCTTACTTGTATTGTTGGGTGATAGTCTTTATGAACGTGAGTTGCACACATGCATTTTTACTCTTAAAGTTCTATTCCCGTTCCATTTCCATTTATTTCATTAGCATAAAAATGGGGTATTCGGGATAAAGGCCAAATACTCAATCACCCAAATGCCAGATCAAAACAGGAATTCTGAATTTACCAATGCGTGTGAAGATTACAACACTCACCTGTCTATTGGCAGCAATATTCCCATTCTTCTTTGGCATGGTGGCAATGGCATTGGTAGATGGATCGTCCAGGGGAATGTAAAACGAACTCCTTGGCCAAAGGATTCAACTTGGACAGAAGCTCCACCAATTCCTTCGTATCCTTGTTAGTATATCCATTCTGCCGGACATTTTCTTGCCCGCTCTGTTCTACATTTGCCTGTGAATTCTCCTTAGACATCTACCTTAAATTTTCCCTCAAATTCAAGCGAATCTCACCAGTATGCTACATGTCACCGCCATCGGAGCTCAAATTCTCCTTATTCCTATCTAGATCCTTCATATGCCCCAAACTGCCAAAAGATCCTAAATCCATCCCCAATCCCTCGCAGTCCTGGCAGCCACCTAAGTCACCGGATTCGCCAATTTTGGTGGGTCAAATTCAAAATTGGGTGAATTTTATTGGGTCCCAAATTTAATCTATGAAATTTGGTAAATTCGTTTGGGAAAACCCTAGCTCGTGTATTTGTTGACTCAGCTCCTAGCTGCTTGCGTTCTCTGTTAACTGAGGTCATAGTTGTCGTGTCCTCCAGTGTTATCGCCATCCTCACCACCTATTAGTAGTTCGAATTTCATTGCTTGCCCCTCACTGTTCTTAGTGATTGAGCTCGTAGCTGCTGTGCCAGCTAACGTTATCACCATCACTCGACACTTGTTTGTAGTTTGAAGTTCGTTGCTCGTCCCTCACTATTCAACACTCACAATGAGTTGAACCCTCCAAATGATTAACAGAGAAGCTCGACGCTTCTCATGGCAGGTAGAGACAAGAAAATGTTGTCCATAATGGTGGACAGAAACCTCTGGTGGGTGCCCAAATTTGAAAAACACGGTGGCAAGGAGGAATGGACAAGTTAATGAAATAATATATTAAAATATGCATTTAGTTTCATTTTTTTCTCCAAATTTGGTCCATATGGTCCATCTTGGGTGTGGGGTCAATTTGGTCATTTTATGTGTTTAATAAATATATTGAATTTTATTAAAAAAAATCATATATATTTTTTATTTTTATGTTTTATAGTCTTTCGAATTTAATGTCAATTTATATCACCAAAATTTTTATTGTAGATTTTTTGTCGAACTTCAAGGTCGTCGAACTCAAACACGAATTCAAACTTAGTGACTTAGGTAGCCACCATCGACTTCCAGAGCCATGACC
>LPNX010910755.1:517702-527702 GCA_001517045.1 Pseudotsuga menziesii | reverse complement strand
ATAAATGAAGTTAAATCCACTGTCGATGCAAAAAATTATGGAGTAGATCCCAATACCCCAGTACTAACACAAGAGTTAGTGCTGCCGATAATTGTAGAAATCCAGGCGCGAGTAATGGATACAGGGACACCTGAGTTCGATGATGTTGTCCACTGGTTTGAGGTACTAAACATGGACTTCTCTAAACTCATGCTAGATGAATTCTATGATGTATAGCAGGCGGTCACGACCAAGGTACGGCTCAGAGAAAATGCGGTTTCATATCAGCAACCAAGTAGAAAAGAAAGGAAACAACGTGCAAGACCCTCCTTAGAGAAAAGGAGTATGAGGAAATTGAGGCCAGAGAGCAGAGCAAACTTGCACTCGCTGAAACCATCAAAAGTGCAGTCGTGGAGTTCCCACTAGAAGCAGGTCAAGAAGATGAATAATCAGTCACCAGGGTTGGCCGCCTCTCTAAGATCATGGTGGAACTAAAGAAGCAAGTAGAAGAGCTTCAGGTAAAGCAAGTGCCAAGCACACCTCCTGAGGTGCTTGAAGAGCACAGCAAAGCAGCGTCTAAGGCTATTGCAAGGATAAGCAAAGGAGAAAAACTTTGCACTGAGGCAGTTGAAGTCGTTTCCACGATGTGGGAAGTGCTTCTGGAGGATGAGACTGTAGAAAAGATCAAAGAAGATGCATGATGGGATGATGAGAAAATAACCACGGTAAAGGCAGAGATGGAAAAATTGTCACTTAAGGAGAAGGTTACAAATATCACTGAGATCAAGCAGCTCCAGCAGGAAGTCCAAGCTCTCCGCGACCAAGAGCAAACTAGGAATGAGGAAGTATCAGCGCACCAGTCGGAAGCAGGGCAAGTTACAGTGATAATTTAGCTTGTACAACAGAAGCTTCAACACATCGCGCAATCATTAGAAGCAGGACCGTCAGAACATATAAGCTCCAACCTGGTGGAACGGTTGGCCAAGCAGGCAGAGGAATTAATAGAGGAAGTTTCCAAGGTGCAACAAATTTTGAAGGAATTTGAGGGAAAGGTTGGTCCTACATCACATCCTGCGCCGGAAGTTTGAATTTTGTGGATACTCAAATTTTGCTCAATTTTGCTTCGTGGTTTGGGACAAGCCACATGTGAGTGTTGGGGTCCTGTTGGTCTAGGAAAAGTATGCAAGGAAGAATCTGACACACAAGCACAGGAGGAAAAAGTGCACACACGATAGGGAAAAAGTAGGTTAAGAATGGAATGAAAGAACTGACACAATAAAGTCAAAACATGCACACGACAGAGGCAGGATAAGGATGGAAAAGAAGCACAAAGCAGAGGATTGGTGCAACAAGGAAAACTAAATCCAGAGTTAGTGGAAGAGGCAGGTAGTAGAGTTAAAGTAGAATAGGTAAAAGTCAAGGAAGGATGCAGAAAGACCAACCGACAGAAGGCTAAAGGACAATTTTGCTGCTAGTCATGACCTGTACAGACAGGCTGAAAGACATTTCGGCTGGTTAAGGTTGTGGTTAATGTAATACATGAATTTTGTGGCCAGTATAGCATGGAATTAATGTAACAGAGATATTTTATAGCTACTTGTGTCTATAATAACTGAGTTGTACTCAGTCGGCCCTACACGGTCTTGTAAATACTATAAATAGGAGGAACTTGCTCTGTATAAGGGTTAGCTTGGAGAGGTAGCTTCAAGAAGTAGATCCAATTAAGTTTCACTATTGTGACTCATAAGAGAATTCTAGTAGAAGTAGAAGGCTATTGAGCCACGTATCTGTAGCTGAGTGCGCAGAACGTCTAGTAGAAGAGTTGATCCAGGCTGTGTGTGTATCAGTAAGAGTAGATCAAGGAATAAAAGAGAGAGCATGAGAGCAAGAAGAGTTGAGCAAAAGACATATCTTAAGAATAGTCTGAAAATTCACAGACCGCAAGGTGCTACCTATATTTCTCATGCCAGATGAATAGCACCTTGGTGGTTTTTCCCATATGGGTTTCCACATTATTTCCTGTGTTGAGTGATTGAATGCATATGTGAATGATTGAGTGTTTGCTTACTTGGTATTGGTTACAGTTGGTGTTGAATGTATGTTGCAATATTACCACTTAGTAAATGAATGAATGAAGCTTTAAAGCATTGTCGACATGTTATGTATAATTTCCTGGTTAAATCTACTAAGTTATAATATTAGTCGCACAATGTTCATTATAAGTAAGGAATCAGCTATGCTGCACAGTTGCGTCAGTTGTTAAGTGGTTAAGGACAAGGTTGTGTCGCGCATTGGTTGTGGCACACAGTTGCACCTCTGTCGCATAGTAATAGACTCCATCCTCCTATCTCTATCGAGCACCTTGTCCGCGCGCCAAGGGACTATAACCCCTCACCAACTGCGGAAACATGGTTCTGGCAGTTACACATTAAGATATCTCAGGTGAGACTGCGCTTTCCTCGTGGGTGTTTCCAACTGAGCTTTATCCGTCGGGTCGATGTATTTTGGTGTCTTGTTGGTATTGTGTAAGTAAGGAGATAGAGGCCAACACTTAACAACATTTCCATTTGGGACATAAGTATCATCTGCAACAACTATGGGAAGTACTTGGGATTTTACCTAAAACTCATTGTGAGGATCACCACAGGAACCCCAAAGTAGTTGGGAAACGAGAGGAATTTCTAATTGAAACGGGAAACAACCCCCACTAGATTGACTAGATTCCTGCCTATGAGGAAAAAACCAAAGCGTTGTCTTCAGGCAGTCTTGGTGTCTGAGTGACTCTTTTTGAGCCAATAGGAATCCGATTTAAAATGGGGTCCAAAATTCATTACTAGTTACTACTATAAGCCACCATTGCTCCACCATGGTATTCCCAGTGACTTAGGGGGCACTCCCCTTAGTTTGATTCTTTAGACTTTCATCATCGAAACCCTTTTCAAGAACCCTCCTCACCTTCAGAAGGACACACAGCTTTGGATTCTGATTCAGAATCCTAGCACTCAGAACTGAATTTGTTCACTATATCCTCTAGCCCCATGGATGGCACTAATCTTGATCCCTTATTCGAAGGGGGAAGTGGCAGTGGACCTATTTCCTTGCCACCCATTGTCATGGGAATCACTACCAGTGGTACCACCACCACCGCGCATGTTGCTGTAGGTACACTGCCCATTAGTAGCAATCTCGCACTAGCTACCACAATTCCTACGGTACCACCTTATATATATGGGAGAAGTGGCCCTTCCATGACCATTTCGACTATCCTTGATATGAGAAATCAACCTCATATACCCCCAATCATGCATGGAATTCATACCCCTGCAAACTCCAATGCCATTGTCAGCCCATCCTGAGCCAACCTCAAGTCTAACTTACCATTTATGGCTCGTATTAACTTGCCAGGTTTGGCTAGGCTAATGAATGACCCCATCAGTCATCAACCTCATTAGCCTCCCATTCCAACCAAACTTCCTTCACACATCCTGAAGTTTTAGGGGAAGGCGGCGGAGGACCCCCAAAACCATATCATGTCCTTCCATTTATAGTGTTCCTTGAACAACATTATGGATGACTCCGTCAGACTGAGGCTATTACAAGGAACACTTACGAGTGTTGTTGCGAAATGGTACATCAAACTACTGCATTATTCCTACCCATACTTCTTTTCATTGACCTCCATGTTCCTCCATTACTTCCAACTACCTGTCTGATATGATGAGGAAGTGGAGATCCTTCTATCCTGCCATCAGAACACAGCTACTCACATCACTGACCACATCCATGAGTGGTGACGGCGTTGTAGCCTATGCAAGATCCAACTGGATGACAGGATCTTCCTTGACTGGTTTCTAAAAACCTTTCTCCCACCCATAGCCAAGGACGTCGCTTCTGAGTGGCCCCAAACTGAGGGGGAGGTCATCTTAAAGGCCGAACAGTTTGATTTAATCTATGCCTAGTATAGTTATTTATATACCATCATACCAGATGCTCCCCATGCTGGCACCTCCCATCGCGATATACCAAGCGCATCCCATGCTGCGGATGGTATCATCGGCTCTGTCTCACAACACCCTCTGATGCCACCGTAGCTAGGAAACACCCATAATGTTGCACAACCAAACTACGTACCTAACTACTCACGGATGATGGCTCAGTCCAAATCCTCCTCCTCCTATACACATCCCACGCCAAATCAGCACACCCATGCATCGATTTGGCTAGCATGGTCATATTCAGGCCCAATGGTCGGATTCACAGCTCCCCCAGCTCCTCTGATCTATTATGTGCCACCAACAAAGCATAATCCGGCTCCAGCCCCATCCCCTTCGGTTTCCACAAGACAGTTTTTCGCTCAGCAAACCCTTCCCAACCCACCCGCCCCTAATAACCAACAAGGGCAGGGTAAGAAAAAACGAGGACGAAACCGAGGTCACAATCATTCGCAAGGAGGCGAACAACAACCTAACCACCCCAACAACAATGGTGCCAATCCACTGGCACAGAACCCCCAACATCCTGACATACCGAGAAAGAACCCATAGTTGCATACCAATCATCCGTGTTCCCTATGTAACACCTATGGTCACTATACGCATATGTTCCCTCATATGGCCGGCGCGTCAAATAGTTTCTCCAAAATGAATCTCAACATGATGCTAATGCAACGACCCAGGCTCATCCCAACCCAGCACCAACAGGTCCTCTGCCTTTAGTGCTCCAAAACCCATTACCACATTAAGGATTGGTTGCAACTGTACCCTTATTCCCACCTGCTCCCTCAGACCCCACCACAACTCCACCTACAGAGACTAGTGTCCATCACCTGATGACATTGTCAACCGAAGACGTCAACCTTCAAATTCGTCATAACTAGTATGGCTCTACCACAGCCACTACTAACCCATCAATGACATCTACCTCCAGCACTTCCAAAATTTCCTCCACTTACTTACAGCCCCCACAGATGGGGTGGCCAAAGGTCCACGGTTTCCCATATGACGTATCGCCAACAACGCAACTGCTCGAGCTACCTTAAATTGTAGAATCGTTGATTACTTGGCCCAATCACCTACGGCCATGTCCTCTCTAAAAGTTCTCAAAGATTGCTCGACATGATAGAAAGCAATGTTATCCTCACTTGGTGCTGTAGATCCCTCTGATTCCAGCTTGATTACATTTGATATGGATCAAGGAGAACCCAGAATTCCATCCACCATCGCCTTCCAAATTTCGGTCTCAATTCAAAATTTGGTCATGCATCGATGTATCGTTGATGAAGGGGCATCTACCTATGTCATGTGAACTTTTGTTTGGCAGGAAATCAGGTCCCCTACCCTCCAACCATCCACTACTGCACTTCGCGCCTACAATGGGCGCTCTACAAATGCGGAGGGAATTATTTCGAATGTTCCTATTTCATTAGCTGGTAAAATAATTTTGATCAACATCGAGGTTATTAACATCTAACTTGATTATAATATCCTCCTTAGACATAGCTATATGTATGCCATGAGAGTCGTGGTCTCCATCGTATTTCGACTCCTGATGTTTCCTCGTGATGGAAATATCATGGCAGTCGACCAGTTGACTTACTACGATCCATAAGGACCAACCACACCAAAACATGTCATTCCTACCATCGATATGACCATTGACAGTGTGTCCATCTCTTCCTTATCTACTATGGGCCCGAGATTAAACGCCAAAACTCCTATGATGACCTCCTTCCCGTCTTTACCTCCTCCTTCCACACCAACTGATACAATAGATTTGTGTACTCTCTCTTCCAGTACCACCCTGCCCCACCACAAAATCAGCCACAACCCCAACTGCTATCACCTAGGAATTATTGGGGTTCCTTCCCCATCCACATGATTCCCTTCCTATTCCCACCATCCAGCATCGTGAGCAAGCTTGTAATGGCTACTCTTAATCTAGCTAACTTTACGTTGGGGATTCCTGTGTGGTATCTTGAACCACCAACCCCACCTCCAATGCCTCAAGTTGTGTTGACTCCCATCCAACCTATTACAGTAGAGTCACTCCCTCCCCTTGTCCCTTTAGATACGGCGTATGTTCCCAAGCCTACCCCTTCTCTCCCAAAGAAGACTGGCAAAAAGTCAACCAAAACAACAACTGAACCTCGACCGAATCCACCTTGCACTTTGTGTGACATCCAAGGTCATGCAACACAAAACTTCCTGGAGATACCTATCCTGCACACACACATAGACGTTATTGATACAACCGACGACACTCCAGTAGTCATCATCTCAACTCCACCAGCAGTTAAGAACCATTCTTTGAGGACAAACCATGCGTGCACAATTTGCGGATTGTATGGGCATTATTCTCACCATTTCCCAGATTTGGTCGAGTATCGGGTTGTCCTTCACGACCTACGGAACCACTCTAATGAGTCCGACATCACCGTCATCGAGGAGATTTTCCCTCCATCTTCCTCCTCGAATACCACCACCATTTACATGATTTCCAACTTTGCCAACCCTTCCATCTCCTCAACAATAGATGATCCCTCTGATCTATCCAACCGTTGTTTTAGCAACGACAAAGAGATCCTTGAAGCTTTGTCGGCTCCTGAATACCCTTGGGATAATATGCACCATTGCTCATTCTTCATCCCCAAGGGACCTTTGTCAACATCAGATCAGTATGCAGCTGAAGCCAAGGACTTCATCCATGGTAAGGTGGATTGGTTCAAAAACCCCATTCTGGCTCCCAACGCCTTTGAAAAAAGAAACATGGCCAACATTTTGCCCACAATTAAGGTCAATATATCAATCAAACTTGATCTTGTTGAATAGACCACACTCGGAGCATCGTGCTCTCCTAAAGAAGTCGCTTCCTACAAAGCACTTTTTTCAGGAATTCTGTGATATCTTTGCTTGGTCTTATACCAAGATGCCTAGTTTAAACCCGTCTATCGTTGAACATCATATAGACACATGGCCTGATGTGGCACCCCTTTGTCAGAAGTAAAGACCAATTCACCCTTCAAAGGAGGCTACAGCTAAAGCCGAGATTGAGAAATTGCACACAACTGGTTTCATATACCACATCACATATACCACTTGGGTTTCTAATCATCTTCCCATGAATAAAAAACAAGGTACCATCCACATCTATACTGATTTTAGTGACTTGAATTTGTCATGTCCCAAAGACAACTTTCCTACTCCCTTGATTGACCAAATCATTGACGCCTACATTGGACATGAAGTCTTTTCGTTCATGCATGGTTTCTCCGGGTCTAACCAAATTCAGATCCGAAAAGAAGACCAATACAATATTTCCTTCACAACCCCCTAGGGCATGTTTGTGTATCGAGTCATGCCATTTGGCCTCAAGAATGTTGGAGACACTTTCCAGCGAGCCATGATGTTCTACTTCCATGACCTCATCGATATCATACTAGTCTACTTGGGCGACCTCACGGCTCGCTCACAGAAGCATTCACAACATCTCGACGACTTGCAAAAAGTTTTCTTCCGATGCCACAAATACAATATCCGCTTGAACCCTCTCAAGTGTGTGTTTTCTATCCTAGCTTGTCCTTTTCTTGGATTCATCATGTCTCACAAAGCGATTGCGATTGACCCTCTTAAAGTTCAAGCCATTCTCGATCTCCCATCACCACGTACTTTACGCCAACTGCAGAGTCTCTAAGGCAAGGCCAACTTCCTTTGCCATTTTATTCCTGATTATGCGATGAAATTCCATGGTTTCTTGTGACTGCTTTGTACCAACATCCCTTTTGTTTGGCTGGATAAGCATGCCCCAAATTCTTTCAACAAATTAAAACAAGCTTTGGCCTCAGCCCTGTTGTTATCTGCATCCAACTTCACCAAAGACTCCATTCTCTATGTTTCCACATCCAAAAATTCTATCGCCGAAGTTTTAGTCCAAGAAGACAATGCTCGTCAAGACCATGTGATATATTATGTAAGCCAAAAGTTGTCTGGTCCCCCTTTACGTTATTCACATGAAGAGAAGATGGCCCTTCTTGTCATTTTTTATGCCTAGAATCTATGCCATTACATCCTTTTCAACCACAATAGGGTGGTGGCCGATTCCAACCCCATGTGGTACCTCTTGAGCCGCCACCTCCTACAAGGTCACGCTGCTAAATGGGTTGTCATTCTTCTAGATTTTGACTTTGATTTTGTTGCACCCAAGAGCACGAAGGCTTTAGCGTTAGCTACACTCATGACAGACCTTCCTCCTTTGTCTGCATCACCATCGATTATGGTCAACCAACCTAATGAATTCTTGTTTGTCATTTCCATGGAAGACCCATGGTATGGGGACATCCTCCTGTACCTATGCACCCAAAAATTTGGGGCCAACCTTAGCCGCGAAGATAGATAGCGCATCTGACACCAAGCTGCTCGCCATCTCCTCATAAAAGATGTTCTATACAGTCAGGGAATTGATACCATATTATGTCGTTTCCTCATGCATGATGGGGCCGAGAAATTCCTTAATGACTGTCATAGTGGAGCTTGCAGTGGCTGCCTCTCGGGTTTTTCTACTGCCCAAAATATTCTCCATGCCAGTTATTTTTGGACGACCATTTTCACTGATTGGATCGAGGCAGTCAAACACTGCCACAGTTGTCAACTCTTTTCCCCAAAATCAAGGACTCCCCCCGCACCACTAAATGGGTTGAGTCCATTCCTACTTTCAATTTCAAAGCCGACACATCGGCACGGTTCTTCTCTAACCATGTCATCTCATAGTTCGGTGTCCCCCAACAAATAGTGTCATACCACGGTCGACACTTTGAAGACGCGGTTTGGATCGATCTTTTAACCAAGTTTAAGTTCGAACACCAGTACTCCTCCTCTTACTACCCTCAGGGAAATGGAAAAGTTGAAGCTATCAACAAAATTATCAAAACCATGCTCTAGTGGATGGTAGGAAACCATAAAACCAACTGGCACCATATGCTATTCTCTGCTCTCTAGGCCTACTAGACCTCAACAAAATCTGCCATTGGCTTTACCCCTTTCCACTTAGTCCATGGTGTCGAATCGGTACTTCCCATTGAGTGTTAGATTCCTTCACTCCGCCTTGCCGTAGAGCTCCTTCTCGATACATCCCCATTAGAAGAGCATCTTATTCTACTTGAGTAGACCAATGAGGATCATCGTGCCACCCTCCAAGCAATTGAAGCAACTAAAACTTGGTCAAAGTCACATTTTGACTCCCATGTCCACCCTCTCACCTTTAGTGAAGGCGATCTAATCCTTGTTTACGATCAAGCCACCGATAAGTTGGGAAAATGGAATTTTGAATCAATGTGGTATGACCCATATGTTTTCCACCGCTGCCTCGGTAAGGGGGCATATATTCTTGCCGACTCCAATGGCCACCTCTTGAAGAATCCCCGCAACGGGATCTACCTCAAGAGGTTCTATGCCTGACATCTCTAGCATAAATCACTTGTAGTATAATATTTCTTTTTGTTTTTCACCTTTATTAACATGAGTCTTATCATTTGTTTCCTTGATTTCTCTATATGGATCCTACCTCGCATCGCTACATTGGATTTGATAATGGAGCAAGTAGATGGTATCCTGATCTCGCCTCGGCTGTGTGGGTTATCTATTCCCCCTCACATGAGTTGATCCATATCGACGAAATGTGTGTTGGAATTGATACCAAAAACCAGGTTAAGTATGATGGCGTCGTTGATCTCCTGGTCGTTGCCCTCTAGTTGGGTATTTGTCACCTTAATGTCTTCTTGGACTCCCAGTTGAATCATCGCTATTGAGTACGTGATCCTTGTCTCTTTAGAAAGTTCCTATGCACTAAATAGTTGGCTAGAAATTTTGAATCCATCACATTCACACATGTTCCCAGAAAGCTCAATAGTGTAGCAGACCAAATGGCTAATGACGTTCTAGAGTGGCATATTCATAATCACATATAGGAAACCAAAAACCGCATCATGTATCATCATATAATCATGCATACATATGTTATATACATCATC
>LPNX010910755.1:465437-517630 GCA_001517045.1 Pseudotsuga menziesii | reverse complement strand
ATATATATAGATATATATATCATGTCATAACTGTTCATTACAAAATGAGAAGCTCCACAAGCTTTCTCAACCGATAGTACATATCAATACAAAAATTAGTGCACCACCGCACTAGGGGCAGCTCCAATAGCTAGTAATCAGAATCAGAATCCTCCTCTCGGTCCTCTAACTCTGCATCCTCCTTTGTGTCCTCCTCATCACTAGAGATATCCTCTTCCTCCATCGGTGCATCATCCTGCGTCGTTTCCCAAACATACTCAGCAGCGACTGCGATCCTCCTCATCAAGGGGATCCACTCGGGAGGAGCACAGTAACAAGCATCAATCAGATCATCATCCAAATGCTGCCAACCATCATCTGTAACACCATCTAACATACGCTCAATGTCATGATGGAGCGACCTCAAGGTACTCCAGGGCCCAGGAGCAAGGGGATCCACCCCCTCCACCCTGCCCCTCCGTCACTCATAACCTGCAGGCAGTTGTGGTCCAACATCTGCACATACTCACAGTACATCATCGGTATCTGTCGTAAACATAAAATCACAACCACTAAGCTAGTGAACTATACATGAATGCAAACACATAAAACATCATGTATACGTACCATCTGGTCCTCAGTCCTGTCCTGGAGTTCGGGGCATCTCTGGATCTCCCATGTAGTCCATGCCTACGTACTAGTAATCCTCAATGAGGACTGGTAGTTGCCTCCACTGCACTAACAACTCCCGAGTAAAGAAACAGCCTACTAAGTTGCCTCCCTCCTGGACTAACATCTCACTCCATCTCCGCATACGAGGCTGCTAAGGTCCGCCATCCTGCATTTCCAAGTGCGGTCAAAGGGTCAACAATCTCTCGAAGAAGAAAGAATGCAAAAATCAAGGGAAACATAAATCCCCCCCATAGTCCTGGTGTAGTTCAGCGAATGTTGAACTGCGATCAAGTACATCTGGGCCCACCCATAGTAGGTTCCCCCCATCACATGCTCCACAATCTGGAGTTGCCCCCCCCCTCCAATATCTTGTGTGTCCCAGACAACCCCAAGATCTGCAGCACCATCGCTACAACCGATCGAGTCAAGAGACTCTCAATGTCGCACATCAAGATGTACAACGTACACACAGTAGCAGAGGCATAGCAGTTCCTCTCGTAGAGATCATCCAGTGTCTCCCCGTGTGCAAGCTACAGCGACGTGTTGCCAATCACTCCCAGCATCAGGAGCCCAGTCAGAAAATAAACATCATGGAGAGTGATCTCAAGCCGCTGCCCCTGGATAACGAAGCACTCGACGTTAGTATCCCAGAAGCTCACCACTATCTCTAGTAACAGTCTCGCAGCCTGCATCAATGGAACCTGAAATTATTTCAACAACCCACTCTGGGAAAGCGTATCCTACACTCTCGCGCTCTGCATGGCCTGCCTCCGCAAGGTCCCAATATCCCGCTCTCTCCACACAAGTCAGGACATCCTACACATCAAACAAATCCCTGTCAGGATCAATCTCACACAAAAACTTCATTCGGGCATGAAGCCGCACCTGTTTATCCAGACTGAGTGACCTAAGTCGCGTCTTATCGCTGAACAAATGCAACCCAGTCGCACCTTTTGGTTGAATAGATGCGACCCAGGTTGCGCCTTTCTCTTAGACATGTGCGACTATCTAACCATTAAGTGCGACCCAGGTTATATATTTTCTCTCGAAAAGCGTGAACCAGCCCTAACGAACCCTTTCAGTTTGGCAGGGGCACCTGGATGAGCTAAAACCAAAATGAAACCAATGAAAAGGATAGTTTTGATGAGTACTCTTACCTGCAAGTCACGAATATGAAAACCACTGGTCAGAATGAAAGAAATCGACAAAAGAGCTCCGTGGTCCTCCACTCCAACTCAACACTCAACAGTAATAATGACACATGTCATTTGGTCCCCCCTGTTTATAGGTCTCATTAGGTCTATTTTTTCTTTCGAGCACCACAGAGTCATCCAGAGTCCGTTTGAGACGTCATTACCGCCACTGGGTTCATTTTTCCTCCCTCTAACTATTGACGAGACCCTCCCTCATGTTCTCACTAGGATTTTTTGGGCCATTTCCTGGATACCTCGATTTGCGTGCCATCACGTGAATCTCCCCTTATACGCGTTCACAAGCCATTTGCTCCAGCCATACTGCACAGTAAACCATTTTTTACTTCCATTCATCATCCCTCAAGGGGGTCCCATTTGTAGTCTTCATTTTATACCCATCAACCATGTTCATAGCATAACCTCTTTCCATATATCAAACACTTCCCCCTCGCTTGATTGACCATTATGGAGTTTCTGTTATGCTTTGTTCTGACTCTTAAAAGAATGAAAATATAGTCGAGCACGCTTGCTTCCTTTCACACTCATTAAAGTATTTGAAAGGGCATCTATGTAACCTTGTTTTCCTCATTTTTCGGATTATGTAGATTGTTGAGCCTCATTTTGTTATCATTTTTTGGCATTAAAATAACACATTTAAAGGCATATTTTATTATCTTTCGTGTATTTTATGTCATGTAGATCGTTATTTAGCATGAGGTAAGAATGAATTTGATGTTTACGCAACTCTGGTTATTAACATTATTTTTACAACTTTATTGACTTAAATTTCTATTATTTAAAGCATATTTGATATATCTATTCATTTATGTATTTGTTTACAAGATATGTAGTATGTTTGGGCGAATTAATAACAAGTACGCATTCAACTTACCATTCAGGCTGATCTACATAACCACTGTTTAGCTTACCATTCACCTGATCTGTGTAATCGTTGTCCACCTCATCACGCAACTTGTTTTCCAGCTTTCCGTCCAGATCGCTAATCAGATTGCGCGTTGTTAATAACTGATTACAGGCATTAAATGTTGTAACAGTTCCACAAGCCACCTTCTATCCACGTGTTTGATGATTGAAGAAGCTCTCAGCCTAAGATCGCCGTCATGTTTCTTATCACCCACATGTTCAAAGGGAGGAATGACTCCAGTCTAGAAGGATCGATCATGTCCTCCTCAGCTTAACCTCCGAATTATTACCAGTCTGCGCGCTTTGAAGAATGGAACGACTTGCCTACCATGTGCTCTCATTTGTTCAAAACCACACCGTCAGTTGCGCTAAGGAAGGAGTCCATGTGCCACATCTGAAGTCTTCTCATGCTGATGAAGGACCTGTGTTCTAGAAAACCCGTTGTGTACATTGCCTATTCCCAACACCACTCCACCAGCCACGCGAAAGGAGGAGTAGATACACCACCACGACGCCCTGCTCATGCTGAAGATGCCACGATCACGCTGAGGGAGGAACCATACTATGTGCTAGCCTATAAATAGTTAATGTTCATTATAATTGGCTTAATTTAGAGAGCAGTCAACCACTAAAGAGTCGACTTGCTCATCTCCGTAAACAAATATATAAACCAGCCTCTGCGTGAGAGCTAGGGAGCTCATATTTTACTAGTTTATACTGTGATTTGTTGTTTTTCAGCACACTGTAATTTTGTTCCATATTTTGAATAAAAATCTGTACATTCTGTTGTTCATGGTTGCGTTTGCATAGGCATTAGGCAGGCATCCCCTGATTGCTGAGAGGGCCCCTCAACAACCAGTGGCTTCCATGTACGTACGTGTTTTTTTGTTATTTTCTCTTTCACAGATAAGTAGTTTTGTTTTAATTTGTTCATGTGATTATGTTACTATATTTGTCCATTTATTTACTCTATGTGATATATGTTTGTTGTAGTTAATGTAATTTACATTATGTTGTTAATGTAGTCTTTGTTTTATTTTATAATAGAAACAATCTCTTCATACCCATATATTAGTAATTCCTTTTGATTATTTTAATTATTAATTAGGTTTAAATTCTGTCCTTTATGCATTTTATTTTCATATGCACAAAATCAACTGATAATTAAATCATTTAGGTCTATTTTTATTATTTTCTATATACAGCTTCATTTGGACTGTGTGTTTGGACTGTCATACGGACCTTCCTTCCAAACGGTTGTCCAGCCTCCCATCTGACCTTTAGTGTTCTTAGTTTATTTTTTAACCTGTTTTCAATTTATTTCTTTTGCTTTTTGAATTCTGTTATGTTTTGGTAATTAGGTAATAGTTACATCAACCTCTAGGACCTTAGGTTAGACTATTTTAAAAGTACTTATTAAAAGCCATTTTTGTATTTCTTTTCAATTAAAGCATATTTTTTAATTATGACTCGATTTGCTTCTTTTGTCTTTGATTTCCTCATTTATCATCGTTGTAATATCTTATAATTGTATCTCTAGTTTAGTTTAATTCACCGTTGTTTATATTGAATTTATGGTTAGACATGTTAAATTCACCAATACTTTGTAGATTGATAGTAGTATAGGATTTATTCCTTTAATTGTATGTTTACTAAAAACGCTTATAGTCTAAAGAATTAGAGAAGTTTTCTTTATTAAGTTTTATACTTGCTTCTTTATTTATTTTTTCTACTTATTCATAAATTAGACCTTTCTCAATTTCTAAAGTTGTTTATGAAAGTTTTTCCATTCTTAGATTAAGAAGAAGAAGAGTTAATTAATGAGTAGTCTGAGATTATCCTAGTATGATGTTTTGCTTTAATCACATTAATAATTAAATTTTTAGGAGTTTGACTCGGTTTTTCATTTTGAAATATCTTTTAATCTTTTGTTTATTAAAGTATTTCTACAACGCCCTAGGAACCCCTCTACCTTTGCATATATTTTGTAGCAACTCTAAGTCTACCAACCCCGGTCGATAATTAAACGTTAGGTGTATTTAAGATAGTAGAACACACCCAAACATTTTGGCGTCGTTGCCAGGGAGTTGTTTTGTAAGGTAGAAAAAATAGAATTTGCTTATGAAGTTTAGTGATAGGTTGCGGTAGAGGAGCGGTAAAACGAGAGATAAGAACCTGTGCATCTGTTATAACAAGTGCCCCTAAACCCAGCAATAGCAGTAGTCTAGGTTTTCCTTTAGTTTAGTTTTTCATGAACAGAGTCTAGATAGATAGGTTGCCTTTACGTTACACAGCAAGGGGGGGGAACGGTAAGACACAAAGACGAATTCACTACGGAATTTCCATAGTGTGACAGCCTGATGCATCCACTTTAGTGGGTTTCCCCAAAGCCTTGTTTAGTATTTTTTCGCACAAGTGTGTTTACTTTACGCAAATTTTGATTTATTTTTCTTAAGCATACCTTTCTTTTCGCAGACGTAGATAGTTTACTTTTTCATAAGTTCAATTTGATGTACGTGTGCCTTTAGGTAATTTACTTTCGTACAATCTACTTGTATGCGACTGCAGGACTTATTTTACAATTAATCACTTAGTGGTATTGTAAGTGCCACCCATCCTGCTAACAAACTAACAGGAACATTTGAAAGGGGAGCTTTAAAAACTATTTATATTGTGGGAAGATATGGTAGGAGAGAAGGATGAAGAAGTTGTTACCTTTGAATTCCCTATTAGATATCCAAGAGGAGTGGCACAAATACAGTACATTCCCCCATCCGTTTTTCCAAATTTTCACGGACTAGAGAATGAAGACCCCAATGAATTTTTATTTCAATTGGAAATACTTTGTAGAGCATATAATGTTCAAAATCTGAATTTTTTTCCTCTTACTTTGAAAGGAGCAGCCCTCCGATGGTTCATGAGCCTAGGTGGGAATTGCATTCAAACTTGGGAAGACATGAGACATATGTTCTTGAAAAGATACCAATATTATTGCAGGGTCAATGAGGACATCTTTGAAATAACATAGGGAGAAGAAGAAGCTTTGGAAAATTATGTCGAATGCTTTCAATACAACCTTCAAAGATCAAAACTAAGACAGTCAGGAAAGGATACCTTGAAAAGAATTTTACTCAAAGGCATAGAAAATGAATATTTTAGAAATTTTAAGTATGATGATAACAGGTGACGTATTTCAATTATCATATAATAATGTTTGTGAATTATGTAGAAGGTATTCAAGAGGAAAATTCAAGATTAGTAAAAATATACCCTCTTCTCATCCTCATCTTAACCCCTGTCAACCTTGTTCACAAATCCTTTCTGTCCCATTTGATGATCATGATGCAACACTTCCTATTCTACAAGATATTCAACAATGTCCCATTTTCCAGGCAAGATCAACCACATAAGCTAGTCAATTACACCTGCCACAATTACCTTCTCATAAATCTTCTCTATGCCCTACGCACATTCCTGTTCAATCCATTCCACATTCTAACAACAATAAAGCAGTATAATATGCTTACAGTATTGAACTGCAACATTTATCCACCTTACCTACCTCACCAACATTATTGTAAGAAATTCATACAAGATTTGGAGAGGTTATAGATCAAGGGATTGTAAAGACTACGAAAGAAACTGAAGTTTCTACTTGGCCTTTTCCACAAGAAGACAAGATCAACCTGAAATGCCTCTCATTCGATGAGGGAGGGACATTAGAACCTGAATATTCCCCGTCACCAAACTTAGATTCTTTATACATCCTAGAATTCAATGAAAAATCTCATGACATAACAAATGAAGAAGAAAACATAGAATAAATAAGTCACATTGAAATATGGTTCCAAGAGGGAACCAAGCCACGGTACCATCCTCTTCTTCAATGTTTATTGCGGCTAAATCAAACAGCTCAGTTGATTCTTCATATCTCGGTAATCATTGTAATTTTTTTCTTATATGTGGATAAAGGTATATTTCTAATTTTGCTTCGAACATGGTTACATTGGAAGAATTCATATACTTGAATTGTTTTCTTTCTTTTTAGTAGAATAGGATAGTATGTAAATATATTTCTGTTTTATTAAATAAATAAGAGTTACTACAGGTGACTCTTTTTCTTTCCATAATGTTATATATGTTTTTATAAATAAATATGAATCATCTAACAAGTGGTTTTGCAGTCTGATTGTAATAATTTTATCTATAAGGAGGTCATGGAATATTATCTGAAAGACAATTTATGATCGTAAGATATCGTAAACCTTTCTTAAAAATTGCAGCTTATAGTGATAATTAAAAACAATTATGTGTACATCATTCTTAACCGTTCCTTTTATGATTCAGATGGTTTTTGATATTTTGATTCAGATATGTATATTTCTGATTTTCTATTTTAAACAGTTGTGTGATAAGACTTACTATCATTATTATCTTTTTCGAATCTCACCTTATACCTATGGATTACTAGTTTATCCTATACTTGTTATCAAAACTTGTCTCTTGAGTATCTTTGTGTGATAACTCGATAAAAGATGGAATTTTTGCCTATGGTGAACATTATTTATCTTTTACGAAGAAGAAGAGTTATAAGGTCAAAGAACAACTTTAAGTTATTCTCTTTTGACACGATCTATGATTAAGGCCATTATGAAAATTACTTATAAGTTTTTACAAAATTGAATTATGTATTTTAGCAAGGCTTAGCATGCTCTAGTACCAATCGGCTTCCATATACTTATTATCATTATACAAGGAAAACCCGCCAGGGCACTGAACAGGCCTGCTGGCAGCAAGTCAATGCTAAGAAAATACTTAAAATAAGAAAGCGCAATAAATGCAAGTAAACCCGTCAGGGTACTGAACAAGCTCGCTGGCAGCGGGACTATGCTTGCATGGTACCAAGATAAACCCGTCAAGGTACTGAACAGGCCTGCTAGTAGCGGGGAAATATCGGGTAACAGAGATCTGGTTAATGCACTACTATGCACATGATTCGAAGAATAATGATAAATATGAAGAAAAAATTTCAAATTTTATTTTAAGGCTTATTGTTTTTAATGTCATTTGAGAATCGGTGTAAGTTGGGATTGGACCTATCTATATACTTCAACAAATACCTAGGATGTCATTATTCTAGAAATGGAACGCATAGCTATATAATCTCACACACTCTGAGGTAAACTCAAAATATCTTATGATGACAAGATATCTTTAAAATAAGGCCCGGATGACTAGCTTTTCCTATGTCTTGCTTTCAGTTATGTTATCACCATTTAAGTGGTCTTTCTAAGCACTGTTATATTTTTCATGAATATACATATCTGAATCATTTCCATTTACTAGTTAGTTTTTCTTTTTACAAAATAATAAAACAGCATGATAGCACTCTTTTTTTTTATATGGAACAATCGAATCTTCTTTCTCATCGCTTGAGGACATGCCATACCTTTAGTTTTGGGGGGGGGGGAGGATTAGGAAAAATTAGACTATTTTTAAAAAAATAGACTGTTTTTAAAAAATTATTTATAACAGATCTATTTTCTCTGACAAAATGATAAGTGTTTTTCAGGATAAATTAGCAATGGAATTTGGTTATAGCATGAAGTATATTTTTACAGAAGATCAATATGGAGGACTATATGAAGGATCGGAGGATAATCCAAATGAAATACCACATGACAATCTAAACTTGGTGATATTATAACACTTATGATTAAAATTTGCTAACTAAATTCTGTTTTTTTTGGCAAATAGTTCTTACCTCCATGAGAATGCTTTGACCTTAAAAGTTTTTTTAGTTATCATTTCACTGTTAGTAACCCTATCCTTTTACTCAATCGTGTATGTAAACTATCAAATGATTAATTTTATACCTTTTGTGTCATATGTTCAACTTGTCCAAAGTTTTACTTTGGACATGGTTGAACTAATTATAAACTTTATGAATTCACTCATTCATGCATATGCCTGTCGCTGGCTCACATTTCAAAGTTCGCTTTGACAGTATTATCTCTTATCTTTTTCTTTGCTCAGTGGGACCTGGCATTTCTCCAGTTTGGGGGAATGTTGAGCCTCATTTTGTTATCATTTTTTGGCATTAAAATAACACATTTAAACGCATATTTTATTATCTTTCATGTATTTTATGTCATGTAAATCGTTATTTAGCATGAGGTAAGAACGAATTTGATGTTTACGCAACTCTGGTTATTAACATTATTTTTACAACTTTATTGACTTAAATTTCTATTATTTAAAGCATATTTGATATATCTATTCATTTATGTATTTGTTTGCAGGATATGTAGTATGTTTGGGCGAATTAATAACAAGTACGCATTCAGCTTACCATTCAGCTCGATCTGCGCAACCACCAAACAGCTTACCATTCACCCGATCTGTGCAATCCCTGTCCAGTTCATCACGCAGCTCAATGTTCAGCTTTCCGTCTAGATCACTAATCAGATTGCACGTTAATAACTGATTCCAGGCATTAAATGTTGAAATAGTTCCACAAGCCACCTTCTATCCACGTGTTTGATGATTGAAGAAGCTCTCAGCCTAAGATTGCCATCATGATGCTTATCACCCACACGTTCAAAGGGAGTAATGACTCCCATCTAGAAGGATCGGTCGTGGCCTCCTCTGCTTAACCTCCTAATTATTACCAGTCTGCGCGCTTTGAAGAATGGAACGACTTGCCCATCGTGTGCTCTCATTTGTTCAACACCACACAGTCAGTTGCGCTGAGGAAGGAGTCTGTGCGCCACATCTGAAGTCTGTTCACGCTGATGAAGAACCTGTGTTTTGGAATACCCATCGTGTACATTTCATGTGTCCAAAACCACTCCACCTGCCACACGAAAGGAGGAGTAGATACACCACCACGACACCCTGCTCATGTTGAAGATGCCACGATCACGCTGAGGGAGGAACCAAACTATGCGCTGGCCTGTAAATAGTTAATGTTCATTATAATCGACTAAATTTAGAGAGCAATCGACCACTAAAGGGTTGACTTGCTCATCTCTGTAAACAAATATATAAACTAGCCTCTGCGTGAGAGCTAGGGAGCTCATAATTTTACTAGTTCATGATGTGATTTGTTGTTCTTCAGCACACTCTAATTTTGTTCCATATTATGAATAAAAGTTTGTACATTCTGTTGTTCATGGTTGCATTTGCGTAGGCGTTAGGCAGGCATCCCCTGATCGCTGAGAGGGCCCCTCAACAACTAGTGGCTTCCATGTCCGTACATGTTTTTTTCTTATTTTCTCTTTCACAGATAAGTAGTTTTGTTTTAATTTGTTCATGTCATTATGTTACTATAATTGTCCATTTATTTACTCTTTGTGATATATGTTTGTTGTAGTTAATGTAATTTACATTATGTTGTTAATGTAGTCTTTTCCTATAGAATTAGAGTGACCGTTCACGTGTACTTTGTTTTCAGTCTTCTCTTTCAAGTTAAATGCTTAATGTTATATTTACAGATAGATAAAATTTAGTTAGTCATAGGTCTGATTAGTAGTTAGAATTAGTTTCGTTAATTTTTGTTTAAATATAGATTAATTCAACAATGTTTTCGTTTATTTTATTTTATAATAGAAACAATCTCTTCATACCCATAGATTAGTAATTCCTTTTGATTATTTTAATTATTAATTAGGTTTAAATTCTGTCATTTATGTATTTTGTTTTCATATGCACAAAATTAGCTGATAATTAAATCATTTATGTCTGTTTTTATTATTTTTTGTATACATCTTCTCATTCAGACTGTGTGTTTGGACTGTCATTCGGACCTTCCTTCTAAACTGTTGTCCAACCTCCCATCTAACCTTTAGAGTTCTTAGTTTATTGTTTGACCTGTTTTCAGTTTATTTCTTTGGCTTTTTGAATTCTTTCATGTTTTGGTAATTAGGTAATAGTTACATCAGCCTCTAGGACCTTAGGTTATATTATTTTAAAAGTACTTATTAAAAGTCCTTTTTGTATTTCTTTTCAATTAAAGCATGTTTTTGAATTATGATTTGATTTGCTTCTTTTGTCTTTGATTTCCTCATTTATCATCGATGTAATATCTAATAATTGTATCTTTGGTTTAGTTTAATTCACGGTTGTTTATATTGAATTTAGGGTTAGACATGTTAAATACACCAATACTTTGTAGATTGATACTAGTATAGGATTTATTCCTTTAATTGTATGTTTACTAAAAATGCTTATAGGCTAAAGAATTAGAGAAGTTTTCTTATTTAAGTTTTCTTTATTAAGTTTTCTACTTGCTTCTTTATTTATTTTTTCTACTTATTCATATAGTAGACCTTTCTCAGTTTCTGAAGTTGTTTATGAAAGTTTTCTCATTCTTAGATTAAGAAGAAGAAGAGTTAATTAATGAGTAGTCTGATATTATCCTAGTATGATGTTTTGCTTTAATCACATTAATAATTAAATTTTTAGGACTTTTGCTCTAATCACTTAATCTTTTGTTTATTAAAGTATTTCTACAACGCCCTAGGAACCCCTCTACCTTCGCATATATTTTGTAGCAACTCTAAGTCTACCAACCCCGATCAATAATTAAATATTATGTGTATTTAAGATAGTATAACACACCCAAACATAGACTATCATAAGAAAATGACCACCTTGGCACACTCATGCCAAGAACGTTTCCCTGTGCATCCTTTTATGCTTTCTCAGGAATTGGTACCGAAATTTACGAAAAAGCTCATCATGGGTTGTCTTTAATCTCTTTTCCAACCTTCTCATCAAGAAAAGATTACCAAGCAAACGTGGTTTCGTTCATGCTCGTAAAAGTATTTGAACGACCATCCTGTCAGTGTAAGTTTAACCTTTTTCAGCCTGATTGGACTAAAAACGGTAAACAAGTCTTCCTTCCCCAAAGGTTGGGAGAGCTCTCCTACGCATACTTTTATCTCTTTTTCGAACTCAAGAGACTACATACAAAAAAGAGACCACATTGGACTCTTCTTCCTGTTTTCAGACTCTCTAAAAATGAAAACACCATCGAGCATTTACTTTCTCGGGCTCACTAAAAATCCACGAGAACGTGTCATAATGGTGTCTTTCGATGCCACCCTATATTACATTTTGGCATATTCCCCCAATTGGGTCACCTTAGTTCAAAGTATTTTGCGATGAGTCTTCCTTGGGTCCCTTGAGTATTCATATTCTGATTACTTCGCTCAGTATTTCCCATTTGCAATTACATTCCTGGTATTACAGCTATGATCCCTATCCCATGAGTTAGTTTCATTTGCTTCCAGGTCAGCCCTGCTGTTATACTCTAAACAAATGAAGTTTGAGTCCCCCGTACTCCCCTGCCCCTGTTCCCCCATTCACTACGCCAGTCCCCAGATTATCCCACATATTTGATTATCCCCCTTGTGCTTCTCGTCAAGGAAATATTATTGTCTTGATTAGTTGCAGGTCTCCCTTTGTTGAATTCAACACATATATTCTAGAGGATAGACCCAGAGATCCCTGTATCCTGGGTTCATTTACCTTATTGATGAATCCTTGACCACTTGAGAGGAGTCATTAGTGCCTCTCTAGATGGTTGTGTCTCACGTGATCAACTTCAGCTACATCATCGCACTATTTAGATTCATACAGGATATTGGTCCATCCATTATTTGATTGAATACCTCGGTCGTCACTGGACTCTAGCACATTGGTGAGTCTACTATGGGACCCAAACAGTTTCATGTCCCTTGTGATTTCCGGGTTGCGTTGGAAACAATGTTCATAAGCCCCAGAGAAGTGATTCTATGTAGCTCCAGTATTGATGCAGCATATTGTACCACAGAGATTCTAAATCCCCATCGACCAATCTCTCTAGCTATGTACACTTCCAGATTCAGTAGAGCATGAGTTATGAAGATATTACATTCCAAGAGAATTCCATTGTTCCTATGTATTAGTTCTTCAGATCAGCGGGATATTCAGCCTCTCATTGAGGCCACCATTATGAAAAATCAGTTGTATATGTATTGATCGGATCTCATATTTTTTGAGCCTTGATCCCATTATTTATTCTTTTGACATTGTTATGGGCATGGGTATGCCCGCCTCGTCCATATACATGTCACACATTATTTGTATCTCACCCATTGTTGGGAACCAATATTAATACAAAAACCAAAATCCATCGTGGTTCAAACGAGGAAGCGATGCTTCTTCACAGGTCTCTCTGGTCTCTCCACTATCCCCATGATCCTATGATTTTTGCCGGCCATACGATGAGCTCTTGTCCTCACACATCAGGGAGCAATCTCTTAATGCAAAAAATTGTTCACCTAGCTCTATATGGTCTAAACCACATACATACATCATTTCCCTACCATTTTTCCTTACATTTGACCTTCACAACTATGGTTTACCTTCGTTCTCTCTCAAAAAGGCCAAAAAACCCATAAAAATGCCAAAAAAAACTCACAAAAGAGATAAAAAGCTCACAAAATGGCTAAAAACCAAAAAAATGGTTAAAAACACAAAAATGGTTTAAAAACCCATAAAATGGCCTAAAACACTAAATAGGGTTCCAAAACCCTAAAAAGGAGAAAAGGACAAAAAACCTATAAAATAGTGTGGAGGTCTCCGTCACAAGATTCACTTATTCCTTCTTCCATTATTCTATTTCGTGAGTACAGTGAGAAACCATTATTCTCAAAGTACTCACAACATTTTGCCAATCATTCCATAGCCCCACCATCTCCTATCCAGTACGTTGAGGCATCCTCCGTACTAACCATCCTGTGGAGAGGCAACCCATTTCCAAGTTTGGGGCACGGTGGCCCATTTTCAAGAAAAAAAAGAAGGTATACGTGTCATGTTTTTTGTTTATTTAGTTTAGTTGTATTTGCTTACTGGTTTTTTCTTTACTAATATTATTGTTTGATGTATCTCTTTTCCACGAAGTCTACCCTTATGTTCCATTGATAAAAGGGAGGTGCTTTTGCACGTAGCAAGGATGAAAACCCTGCTACAGGGACTGTGTCTAAACAAGAAGATCTCCAGGATGAAGCGGTGGATCACTTCAATTCCATTTATAAATATGAACAAGTTAGAAATTTATGGGAGAAACTGAGGGTTTTAAAGTTAGATCCCATGTTTGTCTTAGTTGAAGATGGTAGAAGGGTTGGTAAAAAGGTTGACTTAGAGGAGATTCTTGATATTTTGAAGAAATTTGCGAAAGATAAGAGTCCAGGCCCAGACGATTGGACGGTGGATTTCTTTCTCTATTTTCTTGACCTGGTTTGTGAGGAGATCCTCGAGGCTATCGAAGTATCTCAAATTAAGAAATATGTTCCAGAGAATATCAATACTACTTTTCTAATTCTTATTCCCAAAAAGGATAAGCCCAATAATTTTAATGATTATAGGTTGATTTCCCTTTGCAATTTGTTGTACAAAATTATATCAAAGATTATTTCTAACAAAATCAAGCCTATACTTGAGAAGGGGATTTCATCAGAACAATTTTGGTTTCTAGCATCTAGGAAGACTTTGGATGCGGTGGGGATTTCCTAGGAATGCCTTCATCCAGTCAAATCAAAGCATTTGCAGGCTCTCATTCTTAAAATAAATCTTGTCAAAGCTTATGACAGGATTGGCTGGTCCTTCATTAGATTCATGCTCATTCAGATTGGTATTTCAGTAAAGGTCACTAACTTGATCATGGCTTATATCAGTTCTGCATATTTTGTTGCATTGATTAATGGTGAGCCCACGCCCTTTTCTCATAACAGCAAGGGTATGTTAAATTTGTGAACCATTGATCTACGGGAAAATATGAAAGTTGTAGGAAGGGAATTATGCAGTGGAATAATAAAAAAGAATGTACACTGAACAGGATATTCATGCTACAAATTTTAGATAAATTGGACAAGAATTACTCAGATAATCACAACATTAATCTTCATTTATTAATAAATAATACAATGATTATACAATATATAGAATTCGAATGCTAAAGATAGGATTCAAATCTATCAGTTATAACTGACTGATTAGCTAACTCAATGTGTCTAAATCACTATTGGAGATCACTAGTCTACCTCCAGATGTCTAAATCAGTCTACAATTAGTTAACTAATAAGGTAGGTCGGAAAAAGGTGACATTCTTCCTTCATGCATGCAAAACTAGCGCTAGGCTAACTGAAATTGATCTAATTGATTGTAACTGGAGGTTAACTCAACATAACTGCTTACCTACCACAACCAGCTGATGGAGGTCGTTGGTGGCACTCCGAGTGGGATCCTATAATGTATGGATTGCTCCTAGAGGCACATAAAATCATGCATGCACATGCAGTAAGTGGCATATCACCTCTAGATGTGTCCCCCACACTCTAGTACAGTAATAATAACTCCCTAAGTTAGACAAAATGACCAAATATACTATATTGGACAAATGAGGTTTAATTAATCCTAACACCCCCCCTTAATCCTAACTTTGGACAACTTGGGCCCTGACAATTAGGCCAAAAGTCACCGATACAATATAAATGAAATAAAATACTGCTTAATAAACTAAATAAAATGGGGAAAACCTCATGGGAAAACCCCCCTCAAAATAAACAGAAATAAAGAAATTTTGTTGCAATCTCAACTTTGTAGAGCAGTAATGCAAAATCTTGGTTCTTTTGTGCATTAAGATCCTAGGACTATGCATGTGAACCTCTCCAAACTAAATGATTATGTCTGGAGGAATTTTCCTCTTTGGAAGAAGCGGAATATGCTCAACTGAATCAAGAACATAAACAACTGCAAGATGAAAACTTGATCCATGTAGAGCAACTGAAATCAACTGATGAGATAGAAAAAGTGCTTGAGAATTCAAACCATGTGAGGTAAACCCAAGAAATTTGTATGTTGCAGCCTTGAACATTGAACCATATGAGGTAAAATCAGCTCCGAGTGTTAGGAGCAAGTGTCCAGGCGAATGCATGATGTCTCCATCTTTACTAGTACTATGAGGAGATGAGCATGTGATCAAGTAGAATGGTAGAGAAGTCCTAGGACAATGGAGAGCGAATGATTGAGCTCCTTAATATGATATATCTTCTAAAATATCCAATGATTCACAAAATATAATATCATCAAACTCATGAGAGAAAACTAACATAGAATCCCCAACAACAATTTTGAAAGAGAGTTGAGGTACTTGATTTTTCACACCAAAATTGATGAGAACAACTACAAGCATGACTGGAGGCTCTTGAAACTTAAAATTCGAACCAAATAAGGTCATATCAAATCCAAGAGTGTGGAACAAATGTTCCAAGTGCTCCACTGAGATGGTAGATGTGGAATTTTCTCCTTCTTCAACAAAACTTTGAGTATTGGTGCAAGCAATCATGCAGGAATTTGTTGGAAGCTCTAGATCAATGAGAGTGAATGGATCACTCCTAAAATCTGTTATTTTTTCCAAAAAATCCAAAGTATTACTTTTCTGCACACCAGCAACAACATTACAGAGAGATAAATAGAATTCCTCTTCATTTTCTAAAGCAATCACTGGAAAATTTTGCACGTAATTTAAAATAGAAGAATCACTAGAGAATGCTTGAGTAGAATGGAAGGAGAGTTTTTCTTCAATAACAAAGATTCAAATGTCTTATTCTGGATCAACTATATGAGAAGATGATATATCAGATATTTCATAAACTTCCATAGCAACAGGAGAAGGAGTCACTCCAAGGAGACTTCCTTCAATTCGAATTGACTGTGTTGAAGATTTTGCTTCTGCTTCATCTTGAACAACTTCATCAAAGAGAACAAAGGCCAAGACTTTTGAAGAAACAAATCTTGTGGTATTGGGTATTCTCTCCAAATTTCTAGAATGGTCCTCATTGTGCTTTCCAAAATTTCTATCCAATTATGTCCAAAGATCCTTTGGGTATTCAGCAGAATCGATAAGATAACACAAGCCTGGAGAAAAGGCCAGA
Organism: Pseudotsuga menziesii; assembly: GCA_001517045.1. Classification (NCBI taxonomy): domain Eukaryota; kingdom Viridiplantae; phylum Streptophyta; class Pinopsida; order Pinales; family Pinaceae; genus Pseudotsuga; species Pseudotsuga menziesii. Next base: position 500,880 of record LPNX010910755.1, on the reverse strand, counting down.
CATATCGTTCCAAAAGCTCTATCATTCAACATTTAGCTAATCGTTCTCATATTCATAATACTCTTTAACAAGTCCAATATATATCTCATAGAGACCTTGTCTCTTTAGGGATGAAATCATCTTCAATTTCCACTCTGAATATATTATGGATGGAGTAAGAAGAGGAACTGATCATCTCGAATCCATATTGAAGTTGTACCTGCAAAATATCATTGCAAAACAAACCAATTCAAAATCATATATCAATTCAAGCCTTTCCACCTTGACATGTGCACTTTCGTAGAGTCCGTCACACCTGGATAGACTTCTTTGGACAAAATCCAGAGGGAGAAATGCTATGATTCCAAGATTTATGTGGAAACTTAGTTGCTTCTGGTGCACAGTGGAGATCGAACAAGGCTTACTGCTATCCTGAACAAGGATCTGATACCATGTTAGGTTTGTCGTTACACCAAAACTTGCATATGTTGATGAACATTTGAAACCAAGCACAAGGTCCTATCATCAAGAGTGGCGGTTAGTCCACATTTTTATATTCCTAGAGGTGCGGCGGTTATACCATGCGGTTGAACCGATATTCCAACACCCTCCTCCGGCATAACTCGAGGGAATTGAACTTGAGACCTTAACTCTGATACCATGTTAAATTTGTGAACCATTGATTTACAGAAAATTACAAAAGTTGTAGGAAGGTGTAACGTCCCCGACCCTTTGACCGGCGAAGAGGACGCTACATATGCTGATATCTATCCAAGAAACTAGTCTCATGAACATACACAAAAAAATTGAAATGCTTTGAACTAAAATATGCACACATTATTACCATACAGTGGAAGCAAAACCATACATTCAAGCATTTAGCATGTTCATCATTTTCATTGAACAACAAATACAGTTTGCAGAGATGAAGTAGACAAGAATACTTATCTTATGAGGAAGCTCGTCCCGCAACCAGCTATGTCACTGCAACATTCCACCCAACCATAGGCTAGTGTGCTCCTTAATCTCTCGACAACACTGCCACCCTCGAGTTGGGCATGATTCCCACGAGGAATAAGGAAACTAAGCAGGCTCACACATAGCCAAGGATACCACACTATTCATCCAAGCCAACACAGTTGGGTTTATCAGGATAAGAGTGCACAACAACACATAACCAAGCCAACAAGTTGGGTTTATCAGGAGATCGAAGCACTGTCTACTAAGCTAGTGGGCTCACTGAAGAGCTAAGGATTCCTACACCAGAAATAGCTTGACTCCTAAGACATCCACACACACCCAACACAAGGAATCATTCCCTTCTCTGCTGCACAGTCCCTCATGACATGAATTCCCTTCCAGTGCTATTCAAGGGGTGTAGAGAAGAGAGTCAACCCTCTAGCTCTCTCTATTAGGCTCCTGTAAACACTAGGTTTTTCAAGCAAACTCCTCTCCACTCCTACATAGTCCAAAGACCAATCCACTGTGCACACATAGCAAAACAACCAACACAACAATTCACAGCTCTGGGGTTTGAAGGAAGACACCACAGAACAAAACCGGAATGGAAACTTGGGTAATACACAGCTCAGACTAAGCAATTCGATTCCTGAGTCGTTCTTGGCCCTATCATGGCCAAAACGACTCAACCATGAACTCAGAGAAACCCAAAATCATGGGGAAAACAGCATCAATTTCTCAGCTACGTGAGGAAAGAAATGTAACCGACGTGAAGATGAATTCCCATGCCTAGACCCACAACGTGAAGAGGAATACACCCACAGCAAAATCCCAAAACGAAATTCACACCCAGCAAAAATCGTGAACGTCTAGCAGCTCTCCTCGTTCTCTGTGTGAGTAAAAATGAAGAATGGAGGTCGTAGTCCCTTCCTGCCCACTTGAGGGTGAATGAGATCCCTAGTAGATTGTGCGTGTGGGCAAGGACTGACAGTCCTGCCACACACCACTGCCCATGAAAAACGTTTTCCCAGGCAATAACTGGCCCCAACAAACTCCAGAGAATTTAATTTGGTAGTTGACTGATTAATGGGTTCTCCTATTGACATGTGGCTTTTCCCTATTGGCCCTAAAGGTTAAATAATCCCCCCTCCTTAACCCTAGGAAAATCATTCCCTTTTCATTATGGTTACATTGACATAGCTGGTTGTAGGTATTTTTAATTAAAAACATGTTTACATGATGCCATAATTAATATTTGTCAGATAGCAGGATATACCATCGACAACGATTTTAATCGTTGGAACATAAAACAACCAAATCGATGGTGGAGATTTTTCCTTTAGCTCCACACCATGATTAATTACAATATATACATCATATACATTTTTAATGAAAATAGGATCAAAACCAAGGTGTTACAGAAGGGAATTATGCAGTGGAATAATCAAAGAGAATGTACATTGAACATGAAATTCATGCAACAAATTTCAGATAAATCAGACAATAATTGCTCAGATATTCACAACATTAATCTTCATTCATTCAATAATACAATGATTATACAATAAATAGAATTTGAATGCTAAAGATAGGATTCAAATCTATCAGTTATAATTAACTAATTAGTTAACTCAGTGTGTCTAAATCACCGTTGGAGCTCACTAGTCTAACTTTGGATGTCTAAATCAGTCTACAATTAGTTAACTGATAAGTTAGGTGGGAAAAAGGAGCCACTCTGCCTTCATGCATAAAAAACTAGCACTAGGCTAACTGAAACTAATCTAACTGATTGTAACTAGAGGTTAACTCAGCATAACTGCTTACCTACCAAAACCAACTAATGGAGGTTGCGGGTGGCACTCAAAGTGGGCTCCTATAATGTAGGGACTAATCCTAGAGGCACATAAACTCATGCATACACATGCGTTAAGTGGCAGATAACCTCTAGGTGTGTCCCCCACACTCTAGTACATTAATAATAACTCCCTAAGTTAGGAAAAATAACCAAATATACTATATTGGACAAAGGAGGATTAATTAATCCTAACAAGGTATACGATAAGGCTGCCCCCCCCTCTCCTTTGCTTTTCATTTTAGTTGACTCATTCGCAAATCAAAAGAGGACAATTTGTTAAAAGGTATCGAGATCTCTAATTATTTGTTTATTACTCACCTCCTATTTGTCGATCATGTTCTTTTATTGGGTATGGAGGCTATTTCAAAGTGGAAGATCTTCAAGGACATCATTGATCTTTTCTATAAAGAAACAGAGATGTTAGTTAGCTCATAAAATCTAATTTCTTATTCAATAATTTGGGCGAGGATGTTTTGGGACGTATCAGAACACTGTTTCCTTACTCTATGGTGGGTCTCGATCGTGGCCTCAAATATTTGGGATATCTTCTTAAACCAAATTGTTATAAGGTTGAAGACTGGAACTGGTTACTTCAGACGATTGATAGACAAATAAAAAATTGGGCTTATCGATGGCTTTTATTGGGAGGTTGTTTGGTACTTATAAATTCTATCATTCAAAGTTTGTCGGTGTATTGGTTCTATCTTATACATATTCCTTCATCTGTGCTTGATAAGATCAAACAGAATATCAGTCACTTTCTCTAGACTAGGGGTCACAATTCAACTAAATTTCACCTTGCAGCTTCGGAACACATTGCATTACCCAAGTGTTTTGGTGGGTGGGGTATCGAGAGACTTGACTGGTTCAGTGAGGCTCCTAGAGCCAAATGTTTATGGTAGGCTTTATTTCATGAGGAATTGTGGAGTATTACATTGAAGGCCAAATATTTGCATGGTAGTCTTGTATTGATGTGGATCAGGAAGTCGAGATTAAACTATCCTACTGCATCTATTATCTGGGGGAGTTTGATTAAGACCTTCTCGGTGGTGGGTAGTAGACTTTGTGGAAAAACGGGCTTTGGTTTCCAATTTGTTTTGGGAATAGATCCGGTTAGCACTCAGATTTGTACCCAAGGTTGTGGAAGGTAAATCTCAAGGTAACAACGGAACCACTTTAAGAAAGGGAGTTGGCTTATTCCTTTCTAGAGAAGGATCTCTCACAAATTTTTAGCAGGGCCAGATATAAAAATAAAACAAAATTCAGATTAATTTTGTGGTTGAAACAAAGAAAGCAAACATTGGGGTATGGAGTCACAATTATTAATGAATTTACAGAACAGTTTGCAAGTGAAATTCTACAAAGGAAATGTAGCACTCGGTTACAGGAATAATGTTGTTGGTATGGAGATAAAGAAGAAGGGATGACAGTCCATTAACACAGAGCACCGAAAAGATGAATTATGCATTAACTTGGTTGAAAGGATTGGTGGATATCTGAAACAATAGCCAGAGTAGAAACGTGTATGAATTCAAAACTATTACAACCTCATTCCAGATATGAAAGAAAACATAATGGAGAGTTTAACAAGAATACATACACATAAGAAAGGAAATCACAGATTGTAACTATGAAATACACAAGAATCTTTGCAAGAATAAGCCTGCATTCGGCTTTGTCATTTTTACTAAGGGGAGATCTCAAAATACATAACCCAGAACCTCATAAGTTCCAACCTTGTCTTCCTCTACTGAGGGTATATTTATAGTATCACCAAGCTCCCGAGACCAACCTCGAAAACCTAAAAACACTTACACAAATCGGGCATTAATCCTAACAAACTATGGACTTGGCAAATTCGCCATGATCATAAACAAAACAGGAAAGCATGCTGGGATGGGCGTGGTGGATCAAGCAAGAAATTTGACATCTGGAGACCATGCCTGCTGGATGAAAACGATGGCCCAAAGCACCCTCGATGGTCTGCAACAACCTCATCCTGCCTTGCATCTTCTGCTTGAGAAATTACTTCTGGACTGTTGATCTCTTCTAGATTCATCCTACACCTTCGATCTAGGATCAGGGATGGCGAAGGATTTATGAACCATCGATCCTGCGGATCGCGGAAAACACATGTGCACCTTTCCAAGACCAAATTTATGTCTTTTTCATTGTCCTCCTTTCCTCCTTTCGTGGAAAACGGAACGTGGAAAGCAGATTTTCAATTTTCTCAAAGCTCGGTTTTGATCTTTCCGCTTCCTCCTTTAGAGGAAAGTGGAAAGCGGATTTTTCAACTTTCATGATTGCAATTCTACATTTTCTGCTTCCATATTTCCGCTTCTGCATTTAGCAGAAAGCAGAAGGCGGATTTTCCAAATTTCACAACTGTGATTCTGCCTTTTTCGCTTCCGCCTTTCTGCTCCTGCCTTTTTCTGGGCTGTTGATTCGTGTGGAATTCCTTCCTGACCATCGCATCTTGGACTGCGGAAAGCAGAAGGCAGATTTATGACTTTTTATAACCAAATTTTTCCATTTTCCGCCTCTGCCATTTGTTGGATCATTGATATTTGGCGGAAAATTTTTGGGTTGTCAGATCTCGGACTATGGAAAGCGGAAGTTGGGTTTTATCACTTTTTACACCCGAAACTTGTTTTTTTCGTCTTTTCGCTCCCAAATTTTCCTTTGAGGAAACAATTTTTGGCCTTTGATCTTGTTTGTTTTGTATCCAGGTCGTCCATTCCCTGTCATCATTCAACTAGGAGCATATTTCTTCATTTACATGCATTTCCATGGTCAAAATTTAGAATTTCTGAAGTATTTGGAATTTCGAATGTAGAAATGTCCCTTCAAACATCTAGAGACCCTCATCAACATTCTTTAAGGTCCTATGATATGAAAATTTACAAACATTATTCCTCCTTTTACTGGCCAAATCCCTTACGAATTACTTAGCTGGTGCTAACAGCTGGCCCCAACTCAAGATGATATCCTCCCTGCGAGGTAGCAAAGAACCCCATAGACCAGGTGCCAAATCCATTGGGTTGCTCCCAAGATTTTCTGAAATTCCCAACATGCCCTGAAAACAAAAACCAAACTGATACTGAAATCAACTGAAAATTTCCTGAAAGAAATGCTCGCCATGTCGAGCTTATTTATACCTACCTACCCTACTTACTAAGCATCGATGCTCAGTCAAGCAACTTTTGACTTTTAGTGAAACCAATCAAGCAAATGGTCCCATAAACAATCTTTCTCCCCATGCTTGATAAAAAACAGAAAGGAAAAACTTAATGGAACAAGTTTATGATAAAGCGATTGACCTTTATTGTAAAGACATAACCAGCCATTAGCACTGCAAAGCTTCTCCATGTATTCTGTCACTGGATCGTGACAACCTGCAAAATATTCTGTTATGTACCTGTCATGAAAAGGCTGCTCAAACTGTATCTCTACCTACACACTGTCAAACTACTCTTCAAGAAAACCATGCAGGGAATGCTCCTGACAATTTGCAAATGAGACATCAACTTCTTCATCTAAACTCTCAAAATCTAAAACCTAATTCCTTACAAATGTTTCAGAGAAAATATCATTGTTTTTTTCCATAGAATCAAGTAAAATAATTTCTGAATCTAAAAAACATAAAGAAGTATCCCATTTGGATTCCTCCTCTTCTTCTTGGTGATCCAATCCATTATTGCAGTCTACTGCTTGAGGTGCATCATCTAAGTGGCCATCCTCACATTCGTAATATAAAGGCATGTTGAAATCTTCTTTAAATATATCACAAACATAGTTTTCAACATGTTGATTGCACTCTTCAGAAGGAAAATTAGGATGACTCTCTTCATGTACATCACTAGGCTGATTATCTTATTTCTCATCAAAAGAAGATTGAAATGTAGAGCAGGTTCTAGTTGTTCACCCTTCCCATATTCCTCTTTGTGATTTAACCCCTCATGGAAAACTGTTGTTTCTTCCATAGGTTGAGATTGATGGCAAGACTATTTTCCCCTTTCATTATCTATTTCTGAAAATGTCATATTCTCAAGTTTTTGCACTTGCTTAGAGATTTTACGTAGATACCTCAACAATTCAAATGAAGCATAACACAAAGGAAAACTGTCATTTTCAACACGCTCACTATCTTCTCTATTTTCAACCCTTTGACCTTGGATTGCAATGGAATTTTCTTCATTAACAGGCTCTGATCTTACAAAATCTACAACTGGTTTTTTAGGCATAACATCTAAGTAGTCCCCCTTATACTCATCAGATATAGGTGGACTAAAATCATTTTTAAAACCATCACTAACATGGTTTGTAATAGGATGATGGCATTCTTCATAAAGCACATTCTGTCTTTGAAGAAATTGTTGCTGCAAAAAGGGGGATTTCTTATTGAATAGGGGCATCCTCTTCTTGTGATAAACTTTCAGGAGCTGAATAATATGAGGAAATATTTGATTTACACTCCCAACTTCTTTCTTGGTCACACAGAGAATGAGAAGAATGCTGCAAACTATCATTAGTTTCAGGAAAAGAGATATAGTTGGTTGAGACGGAGCTTTGGCTTATGTCAACTTCAGCCAAGGAAGACATTAGTAACTACTGGGAATTTTCTTTCATATCATGGAGAATGGTTTTTCTTTGTTTTTGAGCTGAGTATTCATGTAATATCTCTAAAACCTCGTCATCCATATACTGATCATCATCATCTATTTCTTTCAAGTTTTCAATGAAGTCTTTATCATGTGTGTAGTAATATTGAAGTAATGGCAATGAAGGATATTGATATTTGAAATGTTCATGAAATGTTGTATGAAAGTATTTAAGGGAGGATAAACTCCCTGCTGGAAACCCCTCATACCATGACCTTGCATTTCCTTCTAAACTAATCATGAATATTCTCATTAAAGAATCCTCATGCCATCCAACCCCCAACTTATGTATATGCTTATGAAATCTAAACAAATGAATGACATCATCATCACCCTTTTGATCTTTGAATTTTGGAAAATATGTGTGCCAACCTACATGAGGTATTCGATTTGGAAAGCTAGGAATGGAAGCAAGATTCATAGAAGCATACCTTACGGCCCGAGAACTCATCTTGATGATGGAGAAACTGAATCAACTCCTCAAACTTTGCAACCCCTTTTGACAGTGGACCTGCCATAGAACATTATGAAGACTGGATTCTTCACAGATGGAGTCGATGGGTGAAAAGAGGCATGACATTCTTGATTCTTGACCATTGTTCACCATCAACAGTCCGAGATCTAAAACTATGTTGTTCATACCCAAGGAAGATTTGAACCCTCCTCTCCGTATAGGTCCTTCTCCTCTCCGTATAGGTCCTTCTTACCACCATTCTCCCCAGTGGAGTCACCTTCCAGAAGCTTTGAGTGGAGTCGCCAAAGCATATACAACCTATATGTGTCTATAACCGGCTGCTCAACCAAGTTTTAGAACTAAGACAATGTCGTTTTCCCAAGGTTGATTTGCACTTGCGTCCCCGACAATGGCACCAATTTGTTAGCACTCATAATTGTACTGAAGGTTGTGGAAGGTAAATCCCAAGGTAACAACAAAACCACTTTAAGAAAGGGATTTGGATTCTTCCTTTCTAGAGAGGGATCTCTCACAAATTTTTAACAAGTCCAGACATAAAATAAAACAAAATTCATATTAAGTTTGTGGTTGAAACAAAGAAAGCATACATTGGGCTATGGAGTCACAAATATTCATGAATTTACAAAACAGTTTGCAAGTGAAATTATACAAAGGAAAGGTAGCACTCGGTTACAGTCATAATGTTGTTGGTCTGATGATAAAGAACAAAGGATGACAGTCCATTAACACAAAGCACCAAAAATATGAATTCATTGACTTGGTTGAAAGGATTTGTGGATATCTGAAACAATAGCCAGAGCATAAACATGTATGAATTTTGAACTATTACAAACTCATTCCATATGTGAAAGAAAACATAATTGCGAGTTTAACAAGAAGACATACACAAAAGAAAGGAAATTACAGACTGTAACTACGACATACCCAGAAATCTTTGCAGCAACAGGCCCGCATTCAGCTCTGTCATTTTTACTAAGGGAAAATCTCAAAATACATAACCCATAACCTCACAAGTTCCAACCTTGTCTTCCTCTATTGATGGTATATTTATAGTATCACCAGGATCTCGAGACCAACCTCAAAAACCTAAAAACAGTTACACAAATCAGGAATTAATCCTAACAAACTCTGATCTAGCAGACTGGCCACGATCATAAACAAAACATGAAAGCATGCTGGGATGGATTTTGTGGATCAAACATGAAATTTTGACATTTAGAGACCACGCCTATTGGATGAAAACGATGGCTCAAAGCACCCTCAACGGTCTGCAATAGCCTCACCCTGCCTTGCATCTTCCACCTGCGAAATTGCTTCTGGACTATTAATCTCTATTAGATTCATCCTGCACCATCGATCTAGGATCAAGGATGGTGGAGGATTTCTGGAACGTTGATCCTATGGATCGCAGAAAACAAACTTGCACCTTTCCAGGACCAAATTTATGTCTTTTCCGTCCTCCTCCTTTTTGCTTCTGCCTTTTGCAGAAAACGGACCGCGGAAAGCATATTTTCAATTTTCTCAGAGCTCGATTTTGATCTTTCTGCTTCTGTCTTTAGCGGAAGGCGGATTTTCCAACTTTCGTGATTGTAATTCTACCTTTTCCACTTCCTCCTTTAGCAGAAAGCAGAAGGAAGATTTTCCAACTTTCGAGACTGTGATTCTGTCTTTTCTACTTCCACCTTTCTACTCCCACCTTTTTCTGGACTGTTGATTTGTGCGAAAGTCCTCCCTGACCGTCGGATCTCGAACCGCGGAAAGTTGAAGGCAGATTTACGACTTTTTATAACCAAATATTTCCATTTTCCACCTCCTCCTTTTGCTGGACCATTGATCTTTGGAGGGAACGTTCTGGGCCGTTGGATCTCGGACTGCAGAAAGAGGAAATCAGGTTTTATCACTTTTTACACCAAAACTTGCTTTTTTCTCCTTTCCGCTCCCGATTTTGCCTTTATGGAAACGATTTTTGGCCTTTGATCTTGTCTGTCGTGTATCCAGGCCATCCATTCCCTGTCATCATTCAACTAGGAGCATATTTCTTCATTTACAGGAATTTTTAAGGTAAAAAATCAGAATTTCTTAAGTATTTGGCATTTCGAATCCAGAAATGTCCCTTCAAACATCTGCAGACCCTCATCAACATTCTTTAAGGTCATATGTGTTGATGTATTTGTAACTTTGGAATGTATTCTCTTGTATATTTCTTATTGTATTTCATTGTACCCCGACGGAGATGTTTGTTCCTCCGATCAGGAGAGTCATTAATATAATTAAGTCATGTAAAGTCATTAAGGTTAACCCTCCGTTATAAGTCAGGGAAATAGTCCCTGTTGTCGCCACTTACGCACCTGTGTTAACGTAGCAGAAATTTTCAAATTGCTTGGTGCGTCCATGGGGGCAAGTCTCGAGTCAAGTACTGTCACCTCCTGACCCCTCCGTTTAGGCTTAACTCCTAACGAAGCCAAGGGGGTAGTCCCTACCAAAAGAGTTTCTAAGGATCTTAAGTGTTTTAATTGTTTCAATTGATTAGGTTGTTTAAGGATTTAGAAATGAATAAATTGTTGACACGACACTATGCAAAATTATATAATTCAACAGCATTGCAAGATATATCAATAACCACAATATGACTATAAGCAAAATAGAGAGTACAAGAATTGAACCAGTGCCAATATGGAGTCACAAAACAATGAATGATGTTGAAAACAAAGAAAATATTTTGCTTGTGTACTTAGACAATTTTAATTATTAGAATGATGAATAATTAAAGGAAAGGGATTCCCGGATATACCAAGTGGTACTGAGAATATGTCTGGAATTTGGGAAGAGTGGTTCCGCACGGGAAAATGTCGGCTAGATGGAGTCGTGGGGGGGGTGTTCAACACTACACCACAAAGGTGCAGCCTAACGGGACCCCGCGGTCACTTTCTAGTTGTTCCCGCTTTCCCTGAAGAATTTTCCCACTACTTCTCCAAAATCGTTTACGCCGGATTTTCATAATGTTTTGGGTAGTTACTTTTATTAAAATGAATTATTTAATTAGATGTGAGAAAATCAATAAGTGTACAATTCTGCTTTTGATATCCCCAAGATTCAGACTGAGCTGCAAGGAGTAGTAGAGCATACACGGAATAGGCAAATGTTCTTTCCAGTTTATGAAAGCAAAGTAAAGTTGAGATATAACCTTTCAGAACGGATTATGTGCTCGTGTGAACAAAAAATTGTGAGACTAATTACTATGGCAACTGAATGCCGGGTTAGTATTTGATTACTTTGAATAAAATTTGTAAATCTTGAAATAAACTTGATTGATTTAAAAGTTGAAGTAATAATCTAATCTAAACTAACAAGAAAATCCACCCCACTTCAAGGACAGATACAGTCTTCCCCCAAAATAGGGGAAGAGGGGTGTGGGAGCCGTAATCCCACTTACTCTTTTATTAAATTGTTACACTACTGATAATTAAATAAAGGGCTGCCTTTTGACCTTATGCTTTGGTCAAAAGGCTTACAATAAATTGCCGAAAGAAAGGGAAAAATAATGGGCACTTTGGAGCCTTTGGATAGCTAGATTTGTCAAAATTTGGCCATAGTTTCTCTCTTTTTTTTATTTCAACCTGCTAAAAATCAGCAAGCTAACAATGTACAAATTAGTGGATTAATACAAACATATACATAAAATACACTATCTAGTACTTCACAAAAAATGGAAAAAAATTACTGCTTTGAGTACTAGAAAGGAAGTGTTAGATCTAAGCTTAAGATATCTATTAAAGCACTTTAGATCTAACATGTAAACAAGCCTAAACTTAATATAATAATATTTTAAAGAATTTTAAGCTTGTAAGAAAAGCAACCAAAGAGAAAGGTTGATTTTTTTATGAGATGGGAGAGGAAACCCTCAAGCTCAAGCTTGAACGTTGTGAAGAAGAGAAAGCGCCTATAGGACAAAAAACATTAGATCCAAAGAATAGTGGTGAAGAGGAAGAAGATGCAACCGAGCTCCAAATCCTCTTTTGCCTTCGATGATCTGCAAAGCTACACAACCTTTAAACAAACAAGATTAAATCTAGTATATTTTGATAAAAGAAATTTGGGAGAGCCTCAGTATAACCGACTACAGTTGGCTGCCCTTAGATCTCTACTAGAAAAACATAAGTAAACAAATTGAAACTACAAATATTTACTCTATGGGCTAGTAATAGCCTTCTAAGCTAGATAAATATCTACAAGCTTGAAATAAAGAGAAGTACAACTAGCTAAATATCATCTCCATGAAGCTCAAGCATTTACAACCATGAAAATTTGCACCAATGGACCTCCAAAGTCTTCACTGTATTCAACATAATGTAGAAGCAACTAAGTATTACAAGATCATAGGTTCAATTCTCCATGTTCAAATAATGGAGCAATGCCTTGCTTATATAGAAAACATGACCAAGAGAGGGTGGTGCACTTGCCCAAGAGAGAGCACTTTGCTTGAGTTGGCATAGGATGGAAAAGACAAAAAATATGCCAACTTCTAATTCATAACTCAACACTTGCTATTATCCTCACAAATTTCCATATTTTTCTTGAGAGAAGTGCTCCACTTGATTTAGCAAAATCGACTTGCATTTATTTGCCGAAAAAAACACTCCAAAGTGTTTTAGAAACCTTAGGAATGTTTCCACTTTACTTTCTCAACTCATAAAATTCACTTTCGCCATGTTTCTTTTATTTTATGAGTTACCGAATTTTTCACTTTATCCATTTTTTGGCATTTTTTACCATTTTCGAGTAATAATTAATTTTAGAGATAAATAATTACTCGAAAACTTAGGAAAGTGGGTCTAGGGGTTAAGTGGGTGCTCTGATTTATAAAATGAGCAGCCCCATGGCAAATTCTGCCCCTAGACCACACTTTTATGTACTTTTGAATATTTTTTATTAACTTATTAAAAATAAGCCTAAAAAAACAGAAAAATTTATATTTTCTGGAAATTAAAAAAAAAACTATGGGAGACTTAGTACATGTTCATATGACTCAAAAACAATGATTAGCATGGTAATATACATTAACACCTAGGTTTTAATAACCTCCTAAGGATTTTTTACGAAGACATTTACTCTAGCTTTGGAGGAGTGGGTGAAAAACTCAAAAATTATAAGTCATTAAAAAACGACATGTAATTCCCAAGGAAAAAACATCCTAGATTAAAGTATTGATAACTAAGTCCTAGGCAAGCCAAACCTTTTATATAATTTCATCATGCTAAGTCATTTATTACAAAATCCTCGCAGGGTATGAACATGTAAAAAATAAAAAAAGGGCCATTGATTGGCCTAATGAACTTCTGAACACATGCGATGAACAATTGATTTGTTCAAGTCTTTGATTGCTCATTGGAAATCCACCTAAGTGCAACTTAGTGGATAACAATCCCCACATATGCGTTGTATTAGGGTTATTAGACTCTCCTAGAGAAGTTGGCCCTATAAAGTAAATGTCAAGTGGAAAACAAGTATAAATAGAGAGTGAGACTCTCTATTTGAAACATACACTCACTCAACAGTAGTGCATGAGTGAGAGAGAAGTAGCTCGCACAAGTGAGAGAAAGAATAGTTGTCGAAGATCATCTTTGTACTCTTGGGTTTTACTTTTGCTATTGGTGCTCATTCTATCTTTAAGTAAGTTGCGGGGTTTTCTCCTTTATGGTTTCTCCGAGGAAAAATCTTTGCGTCGCTTATCTCTTGTGATTATTGTTGTACATGTTATTCTCTCAGGTAAGATCCTAGATCATATTGATTAAACGATAAAAATCTAACATAGTATCAGAGCTTTCCTGAGAAGAAGACATTGAGGAGCTGCAGAAGCTAGGGCTTCTTAATTTTCGGATTTCTCTCCACAGATCATCAGCAAAAGGAGGCTAGGATAACTCTCCATTGAAGGGCGCATCTTCCTGTCGAAGCAGAATCTGATTTCAGACATTTTCAATTTTTGACTTGTCACTACAGCAGGGAATTAATGCTTTTCACAGAAGTGGAATTTTTGAGTGAGCCCAGCATAGGATTGCTCTCCTCCTCAACATCTAAATTTAGAGACCAAGATCGAATTTTTCGGTTGGGTAGAACTCTGGGAAAGTCAAACCCTAGTTTGACCCTAGACCAGAAAATTGCCTCTGCAAAAGATCGGCTTCAGATCCAGTTTGGGCATATCAAATTGGTTAGATCTAAATCTCTTGTATTCCCATTTGAGGTTCTCATTAAAGATGTCTCATCACACCAAGTTTAATGAAAAGCTTGAAGGAGTTGATAACTTCCGATCATGGAAGTATATGATTTCACTTGTTCTTGAAGAAAATGATTTGGACACCTACATAAGTCGAGAGGTTCCAGTTCCAGAGGGATATGAGGCTAAGGCCTTACACAAGAAGAACTTGGTCAAGGCCAAGAGGATCATTGTTGATTCTATCAAGGATCACCTTATACCACATGTGTCTTCCCTAAAGACACATAAAGAGATGTTTGATTCTTTGACCAAGCTATTTGAATGGAAGAATATAAATCAGAATATGACTTTACGAAATCAGTTGAAGAATGTAAAGATCCATAATGCAGATACCATACAATCATACTTTAAAAGGGTCTCTAAAATCAAAGAACAACTTGAAGTTGTAGAAGAAGAAGTAGAGAATGGAGAAATTGTGATGACCACCTTGAATGGTCTCCCTAGGTCATGGGACTCCTTCATTCAAGGGATCTGTGCTAGAAGAAAGTTAATCACTTTCAATAGGTTGTGGGAGGAATGCTCACAAGAAGAAGCTCAAATAATAGCTCGAGAAGAAAAGATGGGAAATGAAGATCAATCTCTCACAGCACACGTCAAGAAAATCAGAAGGGACCACTATCATCCCAAGAAAGGTAAGCATTCACACTAGAATCAGAAAGTTAACCCTAGAAGAGATCTATCTAGTGTCAGATGTTATACATGTGATAAGAACACATCGCCAGAAATTGTCCCAGAAATAGAGGTAGATCCCACAAGAAGAATGTAGATACCAGAATGCAAATACCATACAATCATACTTTACAAGGGTCTCTCAAATCAAAGAACAACGTGAAGCTGTAGAAGAAGAAGTAGAGAATGGAGAAATTGTGATGACCACCTCGAATGGTCTCCCTAGGTCATGGGACTCCTTCATTCAAGGGATTTTTGCTAGAAGAAAGTTAATCACTTTTAGTAGGCTATGGGAGGAATGCTCACAAGAAGAAGCTCGAATAGTAGCTCGAGAAGAAAAGATGGGAAATGAAGATCAAGCTCTCACAGCACACACCAAGAAAATCAGAAGGGACCACTATCAACCCAAAAAAGGTAAGCATTCACGCCAGAATCAGAAAGATAACCCTAAAAGAGATCTATCTAATGTCAAATGATATACATGTAATGAGAAAGGACACATCGCCAGAAATTATCCCAGAAATAGAGGTGGCTCTCACAAGAAGAACAACAAAAGAAGACATCATGCTCACACTACAGAGAATGATGAACCTCCAAGGAAGAGAGTCAAATAAGAAAGTGAAGATTCTTCAAGTGATGAAGAGTATGTTTTGATTTCTGCCCTCACAGGAACTGTTACACATGGAAGCAATGATTGGCTCATAGATAGTGGGGCTTCCAAGCATATGATGGGATTCAAAGAATCCTTTGTGAATCTATCTGAACATGAGTCACCCCACAAAGTGAAACTTGGGGATGACTACCAGTATCCCATAAAAGGAAGTGGTGAAGCTTCCTATAAGCTAGACTCTGGAAAATCTATGAAGATGAAGGATGTATTGTTTGTACCAAGACTAAAGAAGAATCTTCTCTCCATATCTACATTGGATGCAAAAAGTATGAGGGTTGCATTTGTAGATGGCCAAGTCCTTATGTGGTCAAAGGGAAAGACCATAGATGGTGCAGTAGTGATTGGAGAGCAAGACGGAGGCTTATACAAATTAAAGGGCCAACCAGAACAAGCTTTGGTCCATGACTCAATAGAACCAAGTGAACTTTGGCATAGAAGGCTTGCACATGTGCACTATAAGGCACTACCACTTGCAAGCAAAGATGTTGAAGGTTTTCCAGAAATACAGGCAAAGCATGAAGGCATTTGAAAATGATGTGCAAAGGGAAAGACCACAAAGAAGACATTTCCAAGTAGCGAGAGCAAGGAAAAAGGAATCTTGGAAATCATCCACTCCAATGTATGCGGTTCGATGTCATCCAGTTCATTGAGTGGGTATGTATATTATGTTTCTTTCATTGATGACTTTTCTAGGAAGACATGGATATATTTCTTGAAAAGCAAGGATGAAGTATTCAGTAAGTTCAAGGAATTCAAAGCCTTGATCGAGAACCACACAGAAAAGAAAATAAAGACATTTCGATCAGACAATGGCGAAGAATTCACATCAAATGAATTCAAGGAATTGTGCAGAGAGTCGGGGATTAAGATGGAGTTGACCACTCCATATAATCCACAACAAAATGGAGTTGCAGAAAGCAAGAATAGAACAATTATGGAAGCAGCAAAGGCAATGCTTCATGATCAGGATCTTCCTATGCATCTATCAGCAGAATCTGCTAAGACAACTGTGTATGTACAGAATCCTACTCCACATAGAGTACTTGATAACAAGACACCAAAAGAAGTCTTCTCTTGCAAGAAACCAGAAGTCAACCATCTCAGAATATTTGGCTACCCGATGTACATAAACATTCCGAAAGAAAAGAGGACGAATTTAGATCCCTCGGGAAAGAAGGGTATATTTGTGGGATATAATGAAAGCTCAAAGCCTTACATAATATATTTCCCAGGATTCAAGAAGATCGACATCAGCAGGGATGTGACATTTGACGAAGACTTAGCTTACAACAAATCCAAAAAGAGACCTGTTGAAGATCTTGAAGAAACAGAAGTACCCAAGATCCGAGATACAATAATGATTGAAGCAACTCCAGAATAAGATCGAGAAATGGAAGAACCTCGGGAACCAATAGATCCACCCCGTGAGAACAATTCTTACAAGAGAAAACCAGCATGGGTACGTGAGGCTATCCAAGGTGCAGAAAGATATGGCACTCCAGAAGAAATGCACAGAGAAAGGAAGAGAACTATGTCCTAATCCAGTTATGTAGCCCTACTTTGTGACATCATCAATAAAGAAACTTCCAACTATGAAGAAGCAGCAGAAAATAAAGAATGGAAGGATGCGATGATCAAGAAGTATCAGTCGATCGTGAAGAATGATGTCTGGGATGTGGTCCCAAGACCAGAAGGTAAGTCTGTTGTGACTTCCAAGTGGATCTACAAGATCAAGCATGCTGCAGATGGCAACATAGAGAAATATAAAGCGAGATTTGTGGCACGTGGCTTCTCCTAGAAGGAAAGGATATATTATGAAGAAACTTTTGCACCTGTAGCCAGATACACTTCCATCAAATCAGTACTTGCTATGGCTGCAGTGATGAAATGGAAGATACTCCAAATGGATGTCAAGACCGTGTTCTTGAATGGTGTAGTGGAAGAGGAAGTGTATGTGGAGCAGCCACTCGAATTTGAGACACATGATAGGGAGACTCATGTGTGCAAATTGAAGAAGGCCTTGTACGGTTTGAAACAGGCACCCAGGACGTGGTACGGCAAGAGTGACAGCTTCCTGACTAGTTTGGGCTTTACCAAGAGTAAAGCGGATTCCAACCTTTGCTACAAGGTTGAGGAAGGGAACGCAGTGATACTCCTACTGTATGTAGATGACCTATTTGTGACAGGTGAGGATGGGTTGATCAATGACACGAAGAGGAAGCTTGATGTCGAGTTCGAGATGAAGGACTTGGGTATGATGCACTACTTTCTAGGCATGGAGGTGTGGCAGAGTACGGATGGAATATCCCTCGGACAAGGGAAGTATGCAGTGGAGATCCTGAAGAGGTTCGAGATGATGGACTACAAGGCCATGGCCACACCTATGGCATAAAACCTGAAGCTATTGAGTGATGCTTCATCAAAGTCGGTTGATTCCATGATGTATTGTTAGATGATTGGGTCCTTGATGTACCCGACGAATACGAGACCAGATATTTGCTTTGTCATGAACACATTGAGCCAATTCCTGACGGATCCGAGACATGTTCACCTGATTGCTGCGAAGCATATTCTGAGGTACCTGAAGGGTACAGTTGATTATGGGTTCAAGTATTGAGGCGAATCAGAGGATTAACCTAGAGGGTTATGTGGATTCGGATTGGGTAGGCAGTGCCATTGATAGGAAGAGCACTTCGGGGTGCTGCTTCAATATGGGATCAGGTGTGATCTCTTGGTTTAGCAGGAAGCATTCATGCGTGGCACTGAGTACAGTCAAAGCAGAGTATGTGTAATGTCCTCTTCCTTTTAGGCCTTGAGGCCCATACCGCTAACCTATGTGATTCCTGTGGGTTCGAGCGGTTACTGATAGCTAGGGAATCAGATCAGGACTGATGCCATCCATAGAAGATCTAGGGCATCCTCACTGGGTCAAGAAGGACCACCTGGGCCAAAGGCCACCTTCATGCATGACCATGCTCTTTTAGGTCTCCATCCGCATGCATGCAAGTCAACGGCAAATTAGAAGATAAAGTGACCTAATTAGGTCAAAGATTAGGTTTTGCACAGTTGAACTTTATAAATAGATGGTAAAGCAAGAGGAGACCTCACTTATGATTATTATTATTTTGGGAGCACTTGGAGAGCAGCACAGCAGTTGGGGTTGGAGACGGAGTCTTCAGCTAACAGGATTTCGACAGTGAAACATCTGTCTTAGTCTTATTACGGGTAAGCCATACTGGTTCACCACTTGTTCTTCAGTTCATTCATTAGTTATATAGCACAGAGTATAGATTGTTGCAGTGGCACGGTGCAGCCGTAAGAGGGGGTTTTCAGCCAGAAAGCCCTAATCAGCTGTAGGGCTTCCAGCTCTCAGTTTCCTTCAAAAACTCAAGCACCAGTCTTATCACCAGCTACATACTCCGGCACTCTGCGATTATCAGCTCCATCTGAGCTCATCCGAAGGAGTTATCAGCATTTCCGGACCACCAGGGGCGTGAGCAGCTGCCTCAGAGAACCAAGACGCTATCCTACTTAGAGGGTTCAGAACTGCAGTATATTCCAGCCAATCTCTCCGGCACAGCAAGGCTATCAGCCCTGCAAATCGACGGATCCATCGGACAACTCCTTCCTTGAGGGCGTCACCTTTTTCTCTGGTTGGGCGTATTGCTTCTGGGGCATTCACCGGAGGTAGGAGAGATCAGTTCCCATCCGATCCAGTTCTCAGTGCTTGCAGACTTTATCTGAAGCAATCCAGCTCGTTATCAGTGGTAAGTGTGTATTCTATCTCACAAACCCTAACCCTAATTTTTCCTATAAAATAGGGATTTTTGCCTGGCAATTTGTAAGCCCAGTTGTATCCGCATAATTGTTTAGAAATAGAAAATATCGGGATTTGGGATATTACAGTATGTTGCATCTTGTTCGGCTAGTTGTGAGGCAGTATGACTGAGGAAGCTACTATCTGACTTGTTTGATCTCCAGTTGCAACTAGAGTTGTGTGAAGTTGTCGGAGAACCCTGTGTTCCATGACAAGTCGAAGCATATCGAGATCAATTATCACTATACCAGGGATATGGTGCAAAGAGGAGCAATGAAGCTCCAGTATGTTGCGACGGACGAGCAGATAGCTGATGTATTGACCAAGCCGTTAGCCAGAGTGAAGTTTGAATACTCCAGAGAGAAGCTTGGTGTTCTTTAGATTGAGGTTCCCTCCAAGGGGAAGTGATACACATGAGCCCTTCCCGAATGGTAGTAGGTGTGTCCAACCATGCCGATGGATGTAAGAGTTGAAGCCTTTCCAAGATGGTAGTAGGTGTGTCCCACCATGCCGGTGAATGTGAATGTTGTGTTATGTGTATATGGGATGTGCTACGTGTGACAATGAGATGATCTGAAGATAAAGACCTGGCAAAGGGATAGGCCTACATCCAGCATGAAAAAAAGGTTGGCTCTGTAGATAAAGACCTCGCAGAGGGCAAGGCCTACATCTAGCATGAAAAAGGGTCGGCTCTGTAGATAAATACCTTGCAGAGGGAGAGGCCTACATCCAACATGAAAAAGGGCTGGCTCTGTAGATGGAGACCTACATCCAGCATGAAAAAGGGTTGGCTCTATAGATGGAAACCTACATCCAGCATGAAAAAGGGTTGGCACTGTAGACCTACATCCAGCATGAAAAAAGGTTGGCTCTGTAGATGGATACCTACATCCAGCATGAAAAAGGGCTGGCACTATAGACCTACATCCAGCATGAAAAAGGGATGGCTCTGTAGATGGAGACCTACATCCAGCATGAAAAAGGGTTGACACTATAGACCTACATCCAACATGAAAAAGGGCTGGCACTGTAGACTTACATCCAACATGAAAAAGGGTTGGCTTTGTCGATGAAGACCTACATGGAGGCTAGGCCTACATCCAGCATGGAAAAGGGCTAGCTCTATAGAACTTCCTATGACGAGTAGATTTGAGAGATAGCACCATTGCTCGAGATAACATCAACAGTGATGTTGATGATGATCCAGTGACGAAGACTTGTGCTGATGAACTATGTTAAGAGAATATCTTCCTAGTTAAGAGGGAGTGTTGATGTATTTGTAACTTCGGAATGTATTCACGTGTATATTTCTTATTGTATTTCATTGTACCTCGACGGAGATGGTTGTTCCTCCAATCAGGAGAGTCATTAATATAATTAAGTCATGTAAAGTCATTGAGGTTAACCCTTCGTTGTAAGTCGGGGCAATAGTCCCCACGAATGAGTTGTATTAGGGTTATTAGACTCTCCTAGAGAAGTCGGTCCTGTAGAGTAAATGTCAAGTGGAAAACAAGTATAAATAAAGAGTGAGACTCTCTATTTGAAACACACTCACTCAACAGTAGCACATGAGTGAGAGAGAAGTAGCTTGCACAAGTGAGAGAGAGAGAGAGAACAACTGTCGGAGATCATCTTTGTACTCTTGGGTTTTACTTTTGCTATTGGTGCTCATTCTATCTTTAAGGAAGTTGCGGGGTTTTCTCCTTTATGGTTTCCCCGAGGAAAAATCTTTGTCTCTTATTTCTTGTGATTATTGGTGTGCATGTTATTCTCTCAGATACTATCCTAGATCATATTGATTAAACGATAAAAATCTAACACTATGCTATGAAAATTTACAAACCTTATTCCTCCTTTCACTTGCCAAATCCCTTACCAATTACTTAGCCCAAAATTGGTGTTAACAAATCCAATTGCAGGTATGGAAGTTGATTTTAATTTGTCTAGGACTTTACTTTCTCAATTACACGAGAAGAATCTTTATGTTTTGGCTTAGGTTTGCCGCCCTATATTGGACTCTTCTTATACTTCATACTGGTTGAATGCTTCTGAGTTAGGGCTCTTGGTTGAGGTTGCCCCGAAATGGGAGGATTATATTGAAAGATTGTTTAGAGTGTGTATTGTCCTCAATAATGAACTCGTGCAAAGGTGATTGTTTGGATGGTTCTATCTTTGCTAAGAAAGCTTATGACGTTGTTTTAAGACAGGAGGGTTATTCGATATTTGCAGGTGGTCAGTCTATTTATGGTGTTTGAAGATTCCTCTCAAGATCAAATGTTTGTTGTGGCTCTGCTACAGAAATCGTATTTTGAGTTGGACAAATTTGATGAAACGAGGTTTAGTGATCCCTTTGTCTTGCCGAGAATGAGTCCACTTATCATCTCTTTGGACAATGCAATTACTTCAAGAATATCTAGAATACGCTGAAATTAGAGCTGAAACATGTGGATGACTAAGGGGGTGTTTCTTTGCAAGAATGTTTTATGAATTGGATCTAGAGCATAACTAAGTTTAAAAATTTGCCTTGGTTTTCGTTATGGGAGATTTGGCAGGCGAGGAACCATGCCATCTTTAATAACAAAATTCTCTCTATTATTGTGGTGGCTTTCAGGATTTTGTAATATATTGTCCACGACCATTCTATTCCTATTCGAAACAATTCTTGAATTATCACAATCCCAGATTTACCAGAGTGAATGTCTTATGGCTTTTTCGATGGGGCTTCTCGGAATGGTATGTGGCGATTGTATGATTTTGTTTATGGAGACCATCGTATTTGTATTAAAATGGTTATGGGCTCGAGGAGTAATACTACAACTGAGCTATTGGCATTATGGGGTCTATTGTGGCTTGCAAAGTGTCAGGGTCATTTCATATCCGATCTTTGGTGATTCTTGAGTGACTATAGATTGGGCTCTTGGGAAGTCTCATTTACATACTGTCCAGTTGTACCATTGGCTTACACGTACTTGTCAACTCATTGATGAATTTGCAGAGATCTCTTTCCAAGATGTATATTGAGAAGTAAATTCACAGATTGATCTTCTTTCTAAACAATCCATAGGACCTATGGATGACATCATCACTTTTGAGGACTACTCTTTTGGCTAGATGGTGGACTTTGGCACTCTTATGTTATTTTAGTTTTTTACATGCTAGTTGATGTATAGACCTGTGATGATCACATATGGGGTAGTAGGCACCTATCTACATTTTTGTAGATTTTGGGGTTGTTAGTATGGATGCTTTTTGTTTTATCTGTGTGCGATGATTTGTCTTTTTTATGATACTAGATGGAAGGTTTTATCCTTTTATCCTTTGGGGGGTTGGTAATGTAAAGAAGGATTGACTATGTCAAAATCTCTGTAACTTTGATTTCATTGAAATAACAAGTTGCTATTTTTTCTTACTGAAAGAATTGATCACAATAAAACATAGTATAGTAAATGAGTTTAAGGTGAAACATACACCATTTGTAATAGATTGAATAAGAATGCTTGTCATGAAGAAATTATATTTTTTTGGTCCTCACGACATCTAGTTTTACTTCATTTAATCAAAGTTGATTTAGGCTAGGTTTCCTTTTTTAACAATGCAACAATATTTTTTTGTTGTTGTTTATTCAACACAATCTCATCGACCAAGTATCTAGATCAAGTTTAAGTGTATCTCATTTACAAGCACATAATTTGATTACATCAACCTCTTGCTTTCGTCATACTATCACTGTTGCAAGATTTTTGTTTGTGAGAAGGAATGGATGAGCTCATCAACACCCCAATGTTTGCATTCAAAATATACAAAAGAATGAATATCCAATAGGAGTTTATCTATGTTAGTGACATTGTAAGGAATGCCTTATTTCAAATACATGGTTGGAAATATCTTACACCAGCATAGATCCATCTTAACTCTAGAACTATCATGCATCAATAGGAATCAAACCTCTCGTGGTGCAAACCCTCTTTAGAGTGCAAAAACTTGAGGAAAAGATTGCACCTAGAGAAATTTGATCCCTATCGAACCATGATAGATCTACAGTTAAGAAGAATATACATTGGTGATAAAAACTATATTAGATGAAATCATAGCAGATGAATACCACCATGATTGTAAAAAACAATGTAAATTGCAAAGATGTAAAGATAGACAGATTCCATAATATCTATATCAAGTAACTATTTGGACATCGCCATAATATCTATATCAAGTAACTAATTGGACATCGCCAAACTTGCACTCATTGAAAGGGATATCAATTAGTAAATTAGATAATATATGACATGTGCTTGAAAGGGATATCAAATTCAATTGCACTTCCATGCTTGTACTATGTTTTCTAGATTATAGCTGCTACCAATGCACTTCTAATAGTACTTGTGCATTGAAAAAAATACACTCATAGTATGTATATTTCTTGTTACCTATGTATGGATGTTCTATTTGCCTACATTTGGAACATTTAATGTTCAATGTTTTACATGCACACTCAATTGTATCTACTTTCCAAAAACATCTTTCTTGTACAAGTACACTTACATTTTCTGCTACACTAATTGCTTACATATTTTGTACACTTTCCGCATTTACCATTTCATGCACGTCCACAAATTTCTTGATTCTCACTTCTCAAGTTTCATCTTAAGTACATCACATTCACCTTGCCTCCTTATTACAACATTCTTTTTGCACCATCAGGTGCAATTGCTAGTCTTTAGTTAGGTTCAACTATTCTTCTTAGTTTATTTAATTTGGTTGAATTTAATTTTGTTTTGTTAGAATATAATTTATTCTATGTCCTACAGGTTTTCCATTTTACTTTTCCTTTGGGTAAGATTTTAGACTTTCCCATACTTTCAATCTCATCACCATCTTAGGCACTCCATGAGGCCTTCTGATCTACTTGCATATTTTGTGTTCTGTCTTAGAATTTTTATTTTTATGGTAAGGAGTCACTTCCCCAACTAGTAAGATCAATGTTTAATTGAATTTGTGGTCAAGGTGATAGTCAATAACTGGCTTGGTTTTTAAGTGAATCAAATCCCCAACTGGTTGTTTATAAGATGAGAATCTTAAGCACTTTGCACACACCCACTAGTGTACAAGAAAACTTATAGCAAAGATACTTTTTCCCCCCTCTTTCCATATAATATTTATTTGCTTCACTCGTTTTATTTCCTCCAAGTTAAAATTAGGGATCAGAAAGTTTTCAATTTCAAATATATATTCATGTTGGAATCGTGTAGTCAGAATGACTCTGACTCCTCGTGCTACAAAAATTTCATCTTCAGAACGTCTTTCAAGTCCACTACCAACTACTGCTAACATTCTCTCTATCTCTAGCCTACACTCTCCCTAATCCCCATTGTTATTACTTACTACATAGAATAGAAATTTATAACTTATAAATACAAACTAAAGCTGTCATTTCAAACCAATGCATGACAGACACAATCAGGTATGCTGGTGTGGCTAAGATTTTATATAAGTTCTATCAAATGTTCTAACATATTTTCAAGATGTTAAACTTTTCTAACTTATCTAGAACTGTTGCATAATGGAACGAAGCAATGAAGTTCTAGAAATCTCAAATAATACAGCAAGATTACTGTGAAAACAAACATAGCTCTTTAACATCCTGGTAAAGAATTGCAGTCATCATTTCTATGAAATTTGGACGAGTTTATGGAATCTTTAGTTTCTAATACAGATTTCAGTCTCCAGATGCGTTGAATGTGAATCAAAATTCATATTTCCAACACTTTACAAGCATTTCTTTCCTTGTGAGAAGGAAAAAAAATGATGAACATCTGTGATTTCATAATACATAATAGGTATCTTTACAATTTACAATGGGTGAAGAAAATATTTAATCTATACTAATTGTATGAAAAGATAAGTAGGACACTACGTGAGCATTGCTTAATCTGAAAGATTAATCAATATTGTAGTACATTAACATCAAGTTTTTGCATGGATATGTGTGTTCAATACAATATCCTTCAGCACTTACCTGAAACATTGTCTGGAGTATAATGTTCCTTCTGTAAAGAAGAAAGTTGACAGTTGTTTAGAAGCAAAATGAAACCACGTAGAATTGTTTGTAGTAAAAAATAAGGGACTAATCATTTAAACTACACAAAAGGTGGTACTTCTAGGATTTGACAACGGTGTAAAGTCAAGCTAATTGTTGTGATTTTGAGGACGGCTACGAGGAACATGGAATGTTGATAATAATACTTCAGAAATAAGCAGCACAGATTAAAAATTATTGCATGCAAGAGGCTTGAGAGAATGCTTAAAGTGATTTCCGTTCGTACCCTAAACAGTGGACGAGATCTCATGTGTAAGAAAGCTGGATTAGCTTGAAATTATTGTAAAATCTTCCTGCAGCAAGTAAATAAATAATAAATATACAATAGTCAGAATTCAAAAATAGCAATAATGAGTATGCGAGCACTACCTGACAACATAAATACTTTATACACTATTTGGTGGACTTTCTGGCTCTATGTTTCCTTAAAAGTTAAAGTAAACTCGGAGCCCAGATTAAGTGTGGCGTCATGATGATGCACGATCAACACATGGACAACAAAAAATTCTTCTAGTACATAAAAATGAGAAAATGCAATAGTAATGAAGAACAATCACATATAACTTACAGCTATGCTCCCTGACATTTACAAAGTCAATGCATTAATTTGCACATAACATTGTCTGTCGGGATGAGATCTAGTGGCAACTTGGAGTGGTTGTTGTTATGAAGAGCCAGGCTCAAATTCTAGAGGGCATGTTCCTCCTTTGTATGGGGTTTGCCGGTTGTGGCTATTGTGTAGCTTTTTAGCTTGAAATCATTGTAAAATATTCCTGCTGCAAGTAAATAAATATATAATATTCAGAATTCAAAAACAGCATTAATGAGTATGCAAACACTACCTGACAACATAAATACACTATTGGTGGACTTTCTGGCTCTGTGTTTTCCTTAAAGTAAACTCAGAACCCAGATTAAGTGTAGCGTCGTGATAATGCACGATCAACACATGGACAACAAAAAATTCTTCTAGTTCCTAAAAATGAGAAAATGCAATAGTAATGTAGAACAATCATATAAAACTTATAGCTGTGCTCCCTGACATTTACAAAGTCAACGCAGTAATTTGCACATAACATTGTCTGTCGGGCTGAGATCTAGTGGCAACTTGGAGTGGTTGTTGTGATGAAGAGCCAGACTCAAATCCTGGTGGGCATGTTCGTCCTTCGTATGGGGTTTGCCAATGGTGGCTATTGTTGTAGCTTTCGGGCATTTGGGTTCCATCTGTTGGAGTCATTTACTCAACACACACACCTATTTGGTCAATTTTGGCCTAATTAACCACTATCCTAAGTTTATCAACTCAATTGGCATCATCATCAGCACACCATGACATCAGCATGAGCACACCCATGCCCTCCTTCAATCAGGGAGGCCAACTAAGCCTTCTCCTTCAATCAGGGAGGCTAGCTAGGCTTCCTCCTTCAATCAGGGAGCAATTCTAGGGTGATCTGAGCGTCATAAGTGCACCAAATAGTTAACTGAATGTTGTTTCACGTAACAATCAGTTAAGCTGAGTTGTAAAGGCGCCTCCCTCATGTCATTGTCTATTTTGGGCTGATTTGGGTGAACTGGAGTGAGTTAATGCGCCTCCAACAACTTCTGATGACCAGTTTCAGTTCACTTCACTTCATCGGAGCTAACTGGAGTTAGTGATGCGCTACCACCTACTGATTGACATGTACTTGAGTTACATTCAGTTAGACTTCAGTCATTTATAGCACTCTGATTCAGTTAGGACTCAGTTCGAGTCAATCATGGCTAGATTAGTGGTTAACTGGTGTGTTCAATGTGGCTAACAGACAGTTAAGCTACACCCATCCATTCAATTCGAATGACCTCTAGTGAATTCGAATTGTCTCCATTCATGCAATTTCTGCATGACATTGTATTATTGATTTTAATTCTATTATTGATTATACAGAGCTGCTACCTCCTATTGCAGTACCGTTATGTCATTTCATGCCTAAATTGTCTTGAATCTCTTGTAAGTCTGTGCTTTGTCTCAAGATTGCTGTGACAGAATTAATACCATCCACCCTTGTTAAATAGGGCCAATTATATTGTTTTGCATACTTGTCCACGTTCTTGTGAGCGGTGTTGGCCAGAATCAATATAACTTGAGCTGGCTTAGTACCAACAGCCTCACCTGTGACTACTGCAATTACATGGGGTGGGGTTGAGCTTTTCCAGGTTTACCATCCACATAAAAAAGATGGCTTCCCTTTCAAAAGTTTAAAGATAATGGCCAAAACATTCCTTTAGATGACCTGCACAAATGTTATGACAAATCAATACAGCTCTGCTTCATGATTTTACTTTATTACATGTATTGCAATAATCAATAATTTAGTACAGAACAATGCACCACATTTCATATTACCAAATCCTGTTATCTTGGACCTTGAGATACCGCAGACTTATTGTACTTGCTGGGTGGTTAAGTGATGCAGTTCATCAGTGGTTATAGTGTATATGATCTTTAAGCTAGTGAAATCCCACTAATCCAGTTGTTTATGCAGTCAGCTTCAACCTTGAGGCCTGACCAACCCAGATGAATGTATATATCATCTCCCCTTCATGTGCATCTGATGCCCACTGTGTTAGTTGTTTTCTTTCATTTATTTCTGGACATGTAGTCTGCCATCTCATTTTCAAACTCATAGACAGAAAACCCAGGATCTTAAAAAAGGAGTATACAGGATCAGGGTCACCCTTGAAACACTGCACTATTTTAGAAAGAAAGACAATATTTAGACCTTGAAATGTTTGCGCAAATAATATGAAATTTTTCAAATGCACATGGCCTTGATAGCTTCAATACTACTTGTCACCAATAATCTTTGCAAGAGCACAATCCTTCTTTGAAACGATGAAAACGGTTTGAATCCCTCACAAGTATTTCTCTTTTTAAAATCTTTGAGATGAATTTAGTGGCATTGTGGCAGTCAGTGCAGACACGGAGGTTTTTTGTGATCCTAATACAGGTTCCAGCTTTTGTGTTGAGAATACCAAAAGCAATGGCCAGCTTCTCACTGTGTGTGCTGAGCATGTGTTCCTTTACCTCCTCCTCCACATCATGCAGAACAAAGTTTGTGTCTGGCACATACCCTGCCTCCTTCATTTGGCCATCCAAGATATCCAGCATTGTATATATATTCTCAGATTGAGGATGTTTTCTGTCTCCAACAAAGAATGAATGAACCTTATTATTTATTTCAATCAAGGTGCATCCTGGTGTCTTTTTCACACCTTTCTCTGTCATTATTGTTCTCACCTTTGCTACCCCATCCCATCTGCCAGCTGCAGCATAGATATTAGAGAGCAGTACATAGCATCCAGCATTTCCAGGGTCCATCTCAAAAATTAGTTCTGCCACACGTTCTGCTAGCTTAATGTTGCCGTGAATTCTGCAACCACCAAGCAATGCTCCCCAAACCGTAGAACTGGGTTCTAATGGCATATTTTCGATGAATTCTTCAGCCTTTTCCAGATGTCCAGAGCGCCCAAGAAGATCGACCATGCATACATAATGCTCCATCCTAGGCATGATGTGATAATCCCGAACCATGCAATCAAAATACTTCCAACCCTCGTCTACCAGTCCAGCATGACTACAAGCATATAAGACACAGATAAAGGTGACATGGTTTGGTTTTATGCCCACCTCTCTCATCTGAGAAAAGAGGGCAAGTGCATCCTCGCCATAACCATGCATTCCATATCCAGCAATCATTGCACTCCACAAGACAACATCTCTCTTTGACATTTTGTCAAATAAATGGCGTGCAGTCTCCACATTACCACATTTGGCATACATGTCAATGAGAGCAGTACCCACAAAAACATCTGATTCAAATCTATTTTTAATTATGTAACCATGGATACACTTACCCTGTTGCAGAGCAGCTAGATTGGCACATGCTGGGAGTACACTCACCACAGTGACTGCATTGGGTGTTACATTTGCTACTAGCATTTGATGGAAAAGAGTCAATGCTTCATTAGGGTAACCACTCTGGCAATACCCAGCAATCATCGCACACCATGACACTACATTTCTTTGAGACATATCAGCAAACAACTCATGGGCAATCTGTAAGTATCCACCCTTGGCATACATATCGACAAGGGAGTTCCCAACAGAGGAATCTGAATCAAATCCACTTCTAACTGCATAACCATGGACACACATGCCTAGTTGTATAGCACCTAAATAAGTACATGCCTGCAACACACTCACCATGGTAATGGCATCGGGTTTCATTCCTGCCCACTGCATCTGATTAAAGAGTGCCAAGGCATCATTTGCTTGCCCATTTTGGGAATACCCAGCAATCATTGCACTCCAAGAGACAACATTTCTATTAGACATGTTGTCAAACAGCTTGCGCGCAACTTCTATACTTCCACACTTAGCATATATGTCTATGAGGGCTGTCCGGACAACAAAATCAGACTCAAAACAACTTCTAATTATATAACCATGAATCCATTTAACTTGTTGCAGAGCTTCCAGTTGGCCACATGCCTGAATCACATTTAACATGGTAACAGAATCGTGCCTCACATTTGAGAATCCCATTTTGCTAAAAACTTCCAAGGCATCATTGGAGCATCCATTTTGGGCGTAGCCAGAAATCATTGCATTCCATGAGACTACATCTCTTTGAGGCATTTCATCAAACACCTGACGGGCAGATTCCACATCGCGGCATTTAGAATACATAGCCATAAGTGAATTTCCCCCAGAAATATATGATTCAAAGCCATTTACAATTATGTAGCTATGGATCAACTTACCTTGTTTAAAAGCTGCTAAATTACCACACGCCTGGAGCACGCTCACCACCGTGGCGATGTCAGGCTTCATTCCTGTCAGTTGCATTTGAGTAAACAGATTCAGTGCCTCTGTAGCATCTCCACTCTGTGCATACCCATCAATCATTACATTCCATGAGACCACATTTTTTTCAGAAATTTTGTCAAATACTTCGCGCGCAAAACTCACTCTCCCGCATTTGGCATACATGTCTGCAAGGGCAGTTGCGACGAACAAATCTGATTGTAGTTTTTTGTTTCCAATATGATGATGGATCTTTTGGCCCTCTTGTAAATCTGATAAGCCGGCGCATGCCTTGAGTACAAAGGGAAAGGTAAACTTGTCTGGCTGTACGCCTGCCCCTATCATTTGATAATATAATGCGATGGCCTCCTCGCAGAGCCCGTTATTGGCGTACCCTCTGATCATCACATTCCATAAGAAGCTAAATCGCTTGCAAATGTTGTCAAACACTTGACGTGCATTCTGCATTTTACTCAGCATGGCGTACGAGCTTACCAGTTTGGTAACCAGAAAGATGTTTTGTCCATTTCCGCTTCTAAGCATGTGGCCATGGACCTGCTTCACTGCTTCGATGTCGCTGTGCCCCTGCAAATGCAAACTATAACATATATACGGATCGATTGGTGGATTCAATGGCTCCTCCACAGAGGATTCTCCGCGTACACCTCTAGGATTGTTGTCGGTGGTTTCTGATTTCCGCTTCGGATTTCTACCCGTGAAAAACCGAAGAAATATATGCGCGCGTTTTGTAATTTGAAAGAGAAATTGAGAGAACGGTGGTGAGAAGCCATGGTTTGCGTTTGAAAAGGAAAAGCGTTTAACGAAGTTGCAGGGTTGGTGGAAATTCATCGTTAATCTGAATCTAAATTGTAACAGTTGTTGGGGTGACCAATGTGGTATTTGAGCTCCATGGCATAGGAAAAGGGAAGGAACCTGAAAGAGTAGATTTTGTTGGAAATGTGTTAAATTTGAAAAGGGTGTTTATCCTTGTGTTTTTATGTTTTTCGGATTAAGTGCAAGGGGAGAGCACCTATAGAGCCTTGCGGTTGACATGGGGTGATATCATGGAGGGGTACATGGCGTCTCGCCCTTCATGACAACCTACCACCATACCCTCCCACGACTTGATGATGTTGCGAACGGGCGTGCCGAAAACTCGCGGGAGGGAGTATAGTTGCATGATCGTCAGAATTATGAGGAAAACCGACGAATTGATGCATTCGATGGCGGTGGGGAACAGCCTGCCTCAGGTCGACAATATCGCTCGCCGCAGCAAGGATCAAAATATTTTTTTTGGCCGCAAGAGTCGACATACGAGGAATGTTGTAGAGGTTTTGTTGCTCATCTGTGTTCAAGCTCCATTGTCCCTCGGCGAGAGCACTCTGGTCAGCAAGGTTGCTCAATAAGTTTCCATGGCGTGAAATATGTCAAGAACTAGGCGAAGGATGGGACAACAAGGCCGCAATGCTCGACTCGAGTCGTAGTTTGGAAAGGGTGATAATAGTGACGGGTGTTGCAATGGGAAACATAGCCACTGCCCTAGGGTTAAACTGGATGTTGATGTTGCAGAGGCCACTTACAGGAACACAGCCTCAAAACTAGTTCAACGTGAGATTGGTCAAATGGAGAATTGCGTGAAGCAAGAGCAGGAAATGGTAGATGAAGAGCATATAATCCTGGAAATACGCCTCTGCTTCCCGAATGTGGGTAATACCAAAACCAGGGAAACTAAGTATCTGAGCATTGAGCAGATGCATTGGCAAATGAAAATGGTGTTAAGCAAAGCCCTAGTGGACAGCAGGGAGGAAAGGAAAGAAATTCTCTTGCAACTAGACGAATTATAGGACCATATACACCGGATGACCCTGAAAATCAACTTAATTGCCCAAGCCACTACAAGAGTGAGTTTGCTCTTAATGATACCATACCAGGAAAGCCCATTCTGTCAAGGCTCTTGCAAGCATTAACTTCTCTGCTCCAAATGCTTCTCAACATATTTAGGTTCCTTAGAGGTTCCTTAGGGAGGTTGCATAGTTCCTCAAGGAGGTCATAATTATGAATCTTTAGCTATAAATCATTGTTTTTAGTTTATTGTTTTTAGTTTATAGTTATTTTAGATAGCTACATAGTTATCCTAAGCTAGCTAAGTTTAGTATGGCCATGTGACAACCTATGAACAATCATTTGTTATTTTTTTTTAATATAATATCTAAATAGTTTTTAAAAAGAAAGTCATTTTTTTTATGTTCACTTAATTTGAAACCAGTTCTTTTTCAAAAGAAAAAACTGATTTTCTTGCTTTTCATAAGAATTAAAGAAAAAAAAGACATTACAAGGTTATCATCTTCTAACCTAACAGCCCTCGCAGCCTTGAAGGCCTACCAAAACCAAACTACAATCAGACTAAGACACAAAAAGCTCATAACTATTATCAAGACTTTGAATCCCACAACAAAACCTAGCTAGAGCAACTTAACGAAAAACATCAACCTCAGCACATACAAAGTGTCTTACAAAGTTTATCAGCATATGATACATATCTAATCACAGACCAAAGAATCAAACTATAACTTCAGTTCCTTCTTGAAATAATGGACCCTTCTAGGATTTCTTAAAAGTGCATAAATCCATCATCACACTGAACTGCGTTTTTTGACAAACTATCAGGTTCGATGTTGTAGATTCTAGAAATATGTGAAAGAGAGATTTGATTGAAAGAGCTAAGTAAGAGTTGGATTCTTTTGCACCAATGACGAATCTATAAAACCTGTAACTTAAAATTACCCTTCGCACATTCTATAATTATCTTCAAATCACCATAAATGTTAATTGAATCAATACCATTTATGGCAACAAAAAAGAGAACTCCCCACATGCCCAATAATTATGATTTTGTATTGCTTCCAATACCACCTCCTATCCATATGTTAAAATAATGATTTTCATTTATCCTAACAACCATTCCACTCCCATATCTTCCCCCAATGAAGAGCCATGAAAATAACCAACAACATAACATAAAGATAGCTTAGGATGATAAATCATTTTCCGCACTTTGGATTGATCATATCTAGAAAATTCCTTGAAAAAAGTAAAACCTTTTATACAACACTAATTAATATTGGGGTTGATATTCTCAAAGATAACCTTATTTTGCATATTCCATATAGCCCAACTTATGAATATAGGCAACATCCTGTGATTTCTTTCATTTGAAGACCAACTCCTAAAAATTTCATCAAGGTTGAAGTCACCCCAGGAAGATGTAATGTGTGAATCTCCATAGACACAAGACCAAACAATTTTACTAAAATCACAAGAAAGGAATAAGTGACCAGTCGTATCAGCTTCCCTTCTGCATAACATACAAATTCCTGGACCATTCCAACCTTTTTTCATAAGATTTTGCTAAGTGAGGAGTTTATTTTCCAGATGAAGCCAGAAAAAAACATTTCAGTTTTTGTGGGATATGCCACTTCCATAACTTAACATTCCACCATTTTTGTCAAAACGGTTTTGAACATAAACAATTGCTTCATACGCCTCCTTCGTTGTAATCTGCCCATTGGAAGTATTATGTGTCCAAACGATTTTGTCTTTTGAAGAGACAAGCCTAATATCTGCACTATTCATAGAGTTTACATATATGTCCCATACTCCGGAAATGTCGGTGTCTCTATAATTTAACTAGTAGCCACTATATAAAACAAACCACGACGACCTTTTAATGTGGTTGAGTGTAGCCATATCCAGATCAGCAATATGATCAATAATTTTCGATGGCAGAATCTAATTTCCATTGTCTTTGATATACAGATCTACACCTATTCACAAACTCTTGCCATTGTCAATATCCCACATCGCCCATCTCCTGAACCAATTAAAGTTTTTAACAAAGTTGTTCCAGATAATAGATGAGCCACTACAACCAATTTCTTCAGATCTAAACCAAGACATCAAAGCATTCCTCCTTAGATATTTTCATTGGAAAATCATACTCCACATAGTGTTACCAAAAATATTTTGCCAAAAACTCTTTAAACAAAGTGCTAAATTGAACCAACTTAAATTCTTTATATCCCAACCCCCATGAGATTTAGGCAATGCCAAACTCTCCCAGGAGACCAAATGAAATCTTTTCTCCATACCTGAACCAACCCACAAGAAGTTAAAATATTTTTTATCTTATAAGGTTTAAGGTGGCTTGAGCCCAGAGAGAGCCAATACAACAGAGATTCCCATCAACACTGCACAAACTAAGGTTAACCTTCCACCCAAGCTCACAAATCTATATGCCCAATTACTTATCCTTTTTTCTATATTTTTCACCAACCACATCCAATCCTCATTCTTGTAGTTGTTGGTTTCAAAAGGAACCCATGATATTTGAACCCTGTTTCTAGACCTTCCACCCTTAGCTGATATACAGAACAAAGCTCAACCAAAACTTCATCAAAGATACTATTTTGATAGAACATAGAATTTTATGGGCTAATTTCCATCCCTAGCGCTAAGGACAAAAATTTGAGAATGTCATACATATATTTCCACTCCCCTAAATTGTTAGAAGAAAAGATAATAACGTCATCGACAAACAAAAGGTGGGTAATTTTAAGCACTAAATAAATTTTCAAAGCAAAAAACTTACCCTTCATCATAGCTTCAGATATCATTCGATTGAGACCCTGAATTACCAATAGGAAGAGAAGGGAGACAGAGGACAACCTTGTCGAAGCCCTTTGGAACTTTTGAATAATTTTGTTAGCGCCCCATTAACCAGAACAACAAAGTTAGCTAAAGAAACACATGCTAAGATCCAATTTGAGACATCCACAAGAATCCCAATATGAATCAAAACTAGTCTGAGAAATAACTAGTAGACCTTGTTGTAAGCCTTAGCAAGGTCCATTTTCATAATCAAGGAGCTTATCTTCTTGACTTTAGCTTCATGTAGACACTCGTGGGAGACCCCAAATAGCTTCCAAGAATTGTTTGTTAGAAAGGAAGCCAAATTGTTCTTTGAATATCATTTCAGATAATTTCGACTTTAATCTATTTGCTATGATCTTGATAACCAAGTTATACATCAAAATGCAAAGAGTGATTGGCTTCGAATCAGAGAAAGAATTAGCCTTCTCTTTCTTCA